>JAGWCC010000331.1:1200000-1519291 GCA_022651775.1 Drusus annulatus
TCAAAAAGTTTATTGTTCAAGAAGTTTTTTTACTATCAAGAAGCTAAAAATTATTTTTGTAATAAATGTTACTTCAAACTGCTCGATAACGGAGGTCATTTAATGCTCTATTTATGTCATATTTAACTCTAAAGATTAAACTACTATAGATATCATATTCCTGAAAACTTAACGGGATAGCAGAAAATGTAGCAGGGACCTTAAACCTTTCAGAAACACATTAGTTTCTATCATATATACATCAGCTCACGGACTAAGAATTGTTGTCTCTGTTCAACTCAATCATGTGTTATGGAGCTATGAAGTATCCATTGATTAAGATAAAAAGCCATGTTGTTCTTTTCCAGCTGACATTTTTAAACTCAATTTTTTTTTCGGAGAATACAATGTAGCACTCGGGCGAAGACGGGTAGTTCATAAGGTTAGCTTCATAGCTTACGATGGAAATTAGATTGCGAGCTGAAAACAGATGAGTCGACCTATAAATTCAAGACAAAGCTATGAAGAAATCACGAGAAAATGTTAGAATATTCATGAATATAGAAACACATTATTCAAAAACCACAAATTTCCAAATAAAACGAAGAAGGGTAGATAGGCGTAGCGTACTGGCAGATTAGTCTGCTGTGTCACTTTTGAAAAGTTCAGTTTTCTTGACTGCAAAATAATGCTAATTATTTAATTGCTACGATAACGTACAAAACTGTGCTGCGACAATCTCTATGTAAATGTCGACTGAAAGTTTCAGGTCCAGATAAGATTTTTATTTCAATTCATGCTATTTCGAGATGCGTCGTTTTGCCATCAGACGGAAACGCAAGGAAATGACTTGAGGTTTTTAATTATTGGAAAATTCACAAAATATATATATTTTTTGTAATATTTCGTTTAACAGTAGGTCTACGGCACCCGTCAAATTGACGGTTTTGGATTACCGCTTATTGAATTTGTCTCATTTGTGAAATTATCACTTCTAAAACAAAATAATCATGGTGTAACAATTTGTGTGAAACGATCAAGAAAGAATGTCACAGGTGAGAAGGATATTTTGTTTTAAACCCAAATTACAAATAAGCGTTCGTTGCGTAACACATTCGGCGCATTATGATTTATGGAGCAATAAAAATGGTCTCATCGAGGGTGGAAGTTTGACGATGTTGACCATACGATTGCATTAGTGTAAGTAAATAAATATGTCTTCAGTTATAGAGTTGTAGTCAGTGTGTGGAGTCGTGGAGCCTAATTTCAAACAAATAAAGCAATTATTACAGTATTTGTATTTATCCATCAATTTCATCTTAGTGACTAAGATCTGACATATTATAGACATACCATAGTATAGATCACTAGTTCAAATAATACATAAATAAACCAGGGGCATCAAAATCAAGTCTATCGAGTTATTTTCCAAACAACAACAATCGTTATTCCATCGTACCTAAAGCGTTCGTGCTAAGCGTCGAATCATTATTTCTCCGGGAAATTCAATAGCGTTATTTTTATAGCGGTGGAAGTCCACAGATGGCGATAGTGTCGCTCAAGGCGGTACCCGATGCTATCTGCCGTTCGCTGCGGCGTCCGTAGTACAGATGGTTGATATCCGAAACGGGCTTATACTGCGGTTCCAGTTACCGGAGACCGATGCGAAATCGGTTCTTTATACAGTTACTTTTGGAACCGGTTCCCCGCGGTGGAAAAGTTGATCGTTGTGCTAAAATTTTCGATTTGGCTAGAGAAAAGGAACCGGTTTCTCAAAATAATAAAGTATCAATCTCTTTCGAATATTTAATTTTGAATAAAAATTCCAAAAGAACCGGTTTAGAAAAACGACGGTTCCAATGACAGCAAAGTCACCGGGACAAAATAACCGGGACAGGAATATTGACCATCTCTAGTTCGTAGCACGTAGCGGCTAAAAATATCCTCAGAAAGAACAAATGAAGCAAAATGTCCGTGAAATGGCTTGGAATATCCCGATAAGTGACCGCCAATGGCTGTCTGCAGGGCCGGATTTACCGCACAAGGGAGCCAGGGCCCTAGTCAGGCCCGGCTTATTTTAATTATTTATGCTAGGAATGTAGTTAAACAAACGCTGACAGCCTCGACTGTCTTATCGATTCTGCTTAGTTATCGATGTGTTTAAGTAGCGATAACGTTTGACAGTTGATATCGACTGAAGACTGCTTAGGCTGAAGACTAACGGTTAACGACTAACGAAATTCAAATAAAGAGTTAAAATCAAATCATCGATTAGCGTCATTTTTTTACATTTGAAGGGTCTTGTTAAATGCCGCTTCTCGGTCCGTTTCAGCTTTCAATCAAAAGTTGTGATCAGCTTTAAGGCATTACGGCTGATCACAATGTTCGATAATTTCGCAAGTCTGGATTGTGTCGCTACTATGGAGAGCCGTTGTATTTACAAAGCCTTATTCGGTGAATAGAGTCAATTAATGGAAACTTCAGGTCTGTATGTTTTAATTTTGTTTGGTTAATTTTCACATTTACGACGCCAATCGCCCATAATTCCATTCAGAGTTTTACAGTTTTTTCGTGTTTCGCGTGGAATCCGTTTCTTTGTTTTAAAGAGTTATTACACCGTTTGAGAGTTTGACTGCTGCAGAAAACAGTTTTTTTGGTTTAACCGTTAGGTATGAAATGACAGATGTTCAGTGAATTCGTTTATCTGACCAAGTGTCAAAACCTACAAATATTTCCACTTTTAACCATATTTTAAAAACGTTTTATTTTTTTCTTTAAAATATATATATATATTTATACACTCGTACACAAAAGCGATATTTACAATTTCATCGATTTGTGACAAATTTCAAATAAAATATTCAACCATTTTTCATCATGTTTTAATGGTATTTGACAATTTTTAATAATGTTTTTTTTCTATAAATCTCCGTATTATATGTTATTTTTATGAAAAAATTATCTACAATGTTGATATTCACAAACATAATACAAGGGCATGCAAAGAAATCAGACTACAAAAAAGAATAAAGCCAACACACAAAATATAAAGGGATGAAATCTTATAATGCCCTGCCGGAAACCATAAAAATAATGCCAACTAATAAATTTAAAATAGCCTGTAAGAACTATTTGAAATACATGTAAATCAACATAATACGTAGTGTATAAGCTAAAATATTATTAAGTCAAAAAGAAAATTAAATAATTAGATAATTTGTAAACTCTAATGTACAAGTAACTAATATAAAATAAATAAAACTAACATTAGTTAATTGATATTTGACTAAAAATCGTAAAATTTTGTCATATTTACCTAATAACAATTTATTTAAATAATTTATTATACATTACAATCTATTGATGATTTAATAAATATAAAAATTAAGACATAATATTTGCAAATAATTACAAGTTAAACCGATAGGTTTACAAGAAGAAACATAATTACAAAGAATATAAATATAAGAATTTATAAAATTTCATGGGAAGAACCAGGAGAAATACCAAATCAAAGATGCTTAACACCCAATCACATCTCACGGGATCAAGGTAAACTTGGTTCGGCACCAACACGAGGTTTGCAGACGCTGCCGAGTGTGCTGCCCCATGGAACGGCTCAATGTAAGTATGTGTGTTTTGCGAAGGCATTCAGTTATTCTAGGTCGGTCTTCAGTCGACTAAAGTAGTGAATCTAGCTGTGGCTACAGCCGTCTCCACTCGAGCGAAGCCCCTATAGGCGCTTAGCATCGTATCTAATAATAAACATCTAAGGGTAAAGTTTCCAAAATTGACTAATGAGATTTACTAACGAAGGTGACGATGTCTGCCCAATTTACCGATATTTAATGATATTTTACCGCCTAAAGCAAGCTTAAAACAGTTCAATTATGTTTAAGCGCCTCAGAGCATAAACATAAAAGGAGGGATAGCTTTGCGAAACAGTGTAGTCAGGATTGTTGATTGTTGACTCGGGCGTAGCTAGGGTTTTCATGGACACACCTTTTTACATCTATTCATAGCACATGTCGACATAATGTAGCGTTTATTATTATCAACAAAAATATTGAATATAACCTCAAAAACCGTCGAGTTATGTAGTATAACAAAACGTAGAGAACCGAGTCGCCCGAGACGCGGGAGACAGAAAACATGCTCACATGCCTAAAAGTGGTGCGATATTATGCGACAACTTGTCTTGTCTCTTTCTCTATCACGGTTTACGATGGAAAACCCCGGAGAAATTGATTTATCGTAAATTTGTATAGGTTGGGTAAAAATATTTATTTCTCTCTCTCCATATAGTACGAGTATATTCTTACTCCAAGCTAAGCGCCGTTGAGGTGATATTTCCAAAAAAATGTATCTAAATAAATTATCTATGTATTATTTTTATCGCATATCACTTCTAAAGCATAACTTTTTAGCAGCAAAAATGATAAGAAATTGCTGTCCGCATCCGTTTTAGAAATGACCCGGTGCGCACCACAGCCGCGTGAATAATTCCAAAATTATGCGTTGTTAGAAAACACGCGAGCTGCTTTCTGAATCGGTTCTGCCTCCAGTCTTTGATTAAATTCCTTTTAGATTTCCTTCTGATACGCTCGAATTTCACAGCTTTATTCCACATTTTCGGTATTTTGCTTAATTTTTATCGCGATTGTAACTTTTAACGAGGTAAGATTTCAGTTTTGTAAAAACCGCTTTTATGTGATAATGTCGCACTCAAGGGTTCACGCGGCGATGGGGTTATGCTGTAAATAAGTACTGTTTGTTAATTAAATGTAAAATAATTATTTTTAAATTACCTACTATGTAAACACCGAGTTACGCCGATTTAGGAACAATTAACAAGAATATATATATGGAGAGAGATCTACATATTTTTACCCAACCTATTCAAATTTACGATAAATTTCTTCACTTTCTCCGGGTTTTTACGTCGTAAACAGTGAAAGAGAAAGAGACAAGACAAGACAAGTTCTCACATAATATAGCACTACCATTCGGTATGTAAGCATGTTTTCCGTCTCCCGCGTCTCCGGCGACTCCGCCCACTACGTTTTGTTATGCGACATAACTCAACGGTTTTTTAGGTTACATTCTATATTTTTGTTTATAACAATACTGTGAAAATTTGGTTTTACAAATAAACAAAAACATTATGTCGACATGTGCTATGAATAATAATAATAATATTTGGATAATTTGTATAGCGCCGTTTTTGTGAAAAATCACCTCATGGGCGCTGTGGATGTATATTTAATATAATACCCTAGCCTTAGTCCTAGCTACACCCGAGTCAGGCAAAAATCATCAATACTCACTACAGAAGCACTACCTCCTGCAAATTATTGCTCTGAGATTATAGGGCATTCCGTCGCGAGGTTATGTTTGTATAGCAAATTTTACAGTTCGACCATTTACAAGAATGCGGTATAATTTTTTTGTTTTTTTTGCTATTTTTAAAAGTGTGCATCTCTTCCAAGTTGTTTATATTTTGATTTCACATCTTATTTAAATATTAAATTGTGATCTAGAATCATTTCCTATCAGAAAGCACTACACATTTGAACATAATGTATAAAAGTGTAAGTAATGTGACAAATATTCACCTGGACCATTATGCTTTTCAAGAAGCTACATCCATTTACCTACGAACCAACCTGGTGTTGCCATTTAAACGATTATAGTGTCTTCCTTTTTTGTAAATTTATATACCAGACTGCACCTACCTTAAAAGACATGAAGAGGTACCTTTACCTTTAGGAGAGCTAAATATTTTCACCCAACCTAAACAAATTTCCGATAAATCACTTTCTCCGGGTTTTTACGTTGTATACCATGAGAGAGAAAGAGACTAGAAAAGTAATCTCATAATATTGCAGCACTTCTAAGAATGTAGGAATGTTCTTCGTCCGCGCTAACTTCACATCATCGAGTCGTTTGACTTACGTCAACGGATTTAGAGGTTATTTCCTATATTTGTGTTTATTAAAAAGTTGCAGTGGTTTTACAAAAAAATCAAGCATGATGGTGATATGTATTATGCATGAATGTTCAAATAAGTCCAAACAAAGATTACAAAACATCACCTTTCAGAGGTATTTCAACAGTTTCAAATATTTTTTTAATGATGTAAAGACCTAAAATCAACAAAAAGCTTCCATCATTATTTAGGCAAACCTTCTGTTATTAGTGTTTGGGTGATATTTTGACATTATAAATCATTTTAATGGTGTATTGATATTGTGTTGTTCAATGTGTTCAAATATGTTTATTAAAAATGTCCGAATTCCATGTAGGCGGTAACTAATAGGCTATCTGACATCCTTTACTATATTTTTGTCTCTTTCCATCGAGTCAGTTTAAAGTCAAAAATACTGACTACACTGTTGTGCAAAGGTACCTCTCCAAATCATCCAAGTGTCGAACATATATTATGATACGCTGTAGGCAGACAGTTGAAAGAACTTTGTGGATGCCTAGCTCTTCCAGATTAGTGCGCATGACTTCTTGGAACTTGAGTATTTTTCTCCAGCACCACATTTCGAGGGCTTCTATCCATTTCTTTTCGCTGGCTCTAAGTGTCCATGTGTCAACACCGTACAGAAATATATATTAGTAAAGAAAACAGATAAATTTTGTTTAAAACCACTTAATAATTTATATTTTATCGACCGGTTTCGAAAGCACCCTTCCATAAAATTTTAATATTTGAATAAAGTGGTTTTAAAATTGTAATAAAGTGGTTTTAAATAAAACAAAAACTGTTTTCTTTATAAATATGGCAAGCCACAAAGTTAATGCTATTTAACGAATGTACATATTAGTGCCCGGACGAACCTCATCTTGGTGGTATTCCTTATGCGTCTGTCGCTTTCCGCTAATTATTGTTCGCAAGTATGTGGGAAGCCGTACGTAATGATTACCAAAGCAAAAAAAAAACGGTTTTTAAATTACATGTTTTTATTAAAAAGGGAACAAATTTGCTTTAAAATATTTTTATTTCTTGAAGAGGGGAATAAATAAACTTCAAGTCACATTTACTTCTAAATTCATAGGAAATAGTTCAGAAGTGGAAATTTATAAGTGGCAGAAAATCACCCTACAGACTTGCACTTGGGCCAGTTCCTAGGGTGTGTTATTCACTTCACGTCTGTTACAACTTTATTCAATTAAGTCTAGTGAGGAGCGAATGTCACAGTATAACAACCTACTATATACTCGAAAAAGCACTTAACTCTTTGAGGCATTGCAGAGTTAAATGTCCCACCCTTTTAATGCGTATAGGTGCATGGTGGGATATATTCTGACACCACCTTTTTCGAGGTGGTGTTAGAATAAAGTTTAAAAGCAGCCGCATCTATTTAAACCACCCTATAGTTGAAAACTTTAATGACTTTTTATTTAATTTTTGTGTATCTTTTGCAATTTTACTTCTTTTTCAATAAAAATAAACCAACTTCGTTAAATTTTATAAAATAAAATTTCTGTGTAACATGGAGTTTTACTATTTAAATGTTAATTGTAATATAAAGGTAATTACTCGAGACGTTATGATGATCGAAATATTGCGATAATCGAATCATTAAGATAAAATGTACATTTGGTAATCGAAACATTAAGATAAAATAAACTTTCTAACGATCAAAACATGAAGTAGAGGTTGTTTTGGATTTAAGGTTAAATATCCAACCAAATTAATGTTATTTTTTGTTCAAATTGTATCTAGTATGCTTGAAAGCTACCTTAGGCCTAGGCATTAAATTAATTATTTTTTAATGATTTTAGAAGCAACATTAGCAATTATTTGTGACGAAGTGGTAATTATTAAAAAAAAATGTTGCTCTAGCTACTTTCTAAATATGATGAGACGCAATGAATAAAACAGTGTAAAAAAACGCTGTAATGACAAAGTTGTCGTTTGTAATTTCAATTTTCGACCCAAACAAAGGCTTTTATTCTACTTGAAACAGGCCCCAAGTGCGTATTTAATAGAAACTTTTTGATAAACGAAACGGTATATTAACTATAAAAAATTTCATTTGTGAGTACATACGTCTGTACGAGTGTGAACTTTTCCAATTTATAACTGATGTTAATTCAAATTATGAAATTTAAAAAAAATAATCTTTTCAAATCCTTACCTATCTAATAAATTGCCTACCAATAGTATATTTTAGCAGACATTATTCTTTATTAGAAATGGGTGTATTAAAGCAACTAAAAAAAATTCTTGGCAAGTCCAAGTTACATCCCGTGATTTTTCAATCTAAACTTTATGATATTCGTAACATTACGATAATATATATATATATATATATATATATATATATATATATATATATATATATAAATATATATATATATATATATATATATATATATATATATATATATATATATATATATATATATATATATATATATATATTTAATTATATACGCCCTCATGGGCTTTTTTACATAACATAAGATATAAAATAACAGTGACATAAAAAATAACGATGATTAGCACCCAAAAACATGATGAAATTGATAGAAATATTATAATGCAAATAAACACTAGTATTTTTGAAAGAGGTATGCTATTATAGCCTTCTTGTAACTAGATTCAGTGCAGTTGAATATATCTACTATTTCAGCGATAGAATTACTCACTGTGTGCAATCTAGGTACAAGCGAGTATTTAAATGACTCAGTCCTGATATTATTGTTACATTTAAAAATAATTTTGGATCGAGTGGATCTGTTAGGTACATAGAAGGTAATTAAGCTAAGTAAATCAGGGCTGTCTATAATACCATTAACAATTTTAAAAATAAAAGTCAAGTCGGAAACAAGCCTCCTGTCTGAAAGTGTTAGTAATTTTAATTCTTTCATTAAATAATTATAATTTATGGTTTCAATAGGTAGACCGAGTTTGTAGTTAATGTATCTTAGAAATTTATGTTGCAATTTTTCAATGGAATCAGAGTGGATTTCAAAGTGAGGGGACCAGACAGAGGAATTATATTCGACTTGACTTCGAACTAATGAAGAGTACAGGATTTTCAATGTAGAAATATTTTCAAATTCACTGGCATTTCGAAGAATAAAGCCTAGCAATTTAAAACCTTTACTTGTTATTATATTGATATGTGAGAGAAAATTTAATTTAGAATCGAAAGTAATGCCGAGATCATTAATTTCGTTGACAGATGTAAGGGAAATATTATCAATTTTATAATCATAGTCGAGAGGGTGAGTAATTCTAAAAAATCTGATTGACTGACATTTACTAATATTTAAAAAAAGTTGGTTAAGTTTACACCAATCATGTAACTTATTTAAGTTAACTTGAATGTAAGAACAATCATCTGTGGTTTTTATGAGTTTGAAGAGTTTCAGATCATCTGCGAAAAGTAGCACATGCACATTGTTATCAAATACATTAATTATGTCATTTACAAAGAGCAGAAAAAGTTATGGGCCTAAATGTGAACCTTGGGGTACACCACTTGTTGCTATAGATTTGTAATATAGTTTAGAGTTATTTCTTACTTGAAGAATTCTATTGGTTAGGTAGCTTTTTATCCATTCTAACAAATTACCTTCTATACCGAGCTTGCAAAGTTTATTAAGTAGGATTTTATGGTTAACCTTGTCAAATAATTAATGAAGCATTATATAATAATAATTGAAGCATTATGATATTCGAAACTTTGTGAACACTTTGGTATGTACTCGAAAGACTTTAGTAATCAAAACAGTATGATATTCGAAACATTTCGAAAATCCAAACATTGTAACAATTGGAAAATCTAAACAGTATGATAGTCGTACCATTATAAGAGTTCAATTTATAAAAATTAAAAATTGAAGAACAATTTTTTGCAACGAATCAAGCCGCCATATAATATACGATACGCACGCAATGCCTTACCACGGAACTCTCATGAGTTTTACTATAAACTTAAACTTGACAAAAAACTTACTTTGTTTGCAAATCGACAAATCGTCGGGTGTCAGCTTTCGTTTGGTTATCAGTACTGAAGCACACTTCAGGCCACATAATATATGGTATAACAAATCGAGCCCTCGCGTGCCGTCGTTGTTCTGACGAAACTAGCCGTGCTAGTTCATGCTAGTTTATGCTAGTTCATGCTAGTCCATTCAGCCGACAAACTGAGCAAATAGTTTTGTTATATTTGTGGCACGTTCCAGAGTGGTAGATACTCCAAGTATCGCCCTGGTTAAAGACCACCATTCAGAATTGAAACGTTGCTTGAAATGGTTTTAACCGTGTTTGGTGACCAGATCTGAATATCCAGGTTCTTTTCAACCTTCCTCTTCCCCATGTCCTTCCCCTTCCCACTACCTTCAGCCTCACAACATACCCTATTTGGGGATGCCATAGTCTCACTGGCTCTAGACGGTTGGGAGCAGTTGAGACTCTTGTGCGGTATTCATATAAAAAAAAAAAAAAATAAAAAACTTAGCCCATGGCAACCAGGCGGCTGCCTAGGGCGGCAGGTTTTGCCGGGCGATATTTCAATTTGTTTAATTTAATTGATATGAAGGTTTCTTTTACAGTATATCATTTGCTGAAGTTTGCTGGACCACTTTTATGACGTCATACATTTCGACTCAGTTCAACACTTGGGGAAGTGGATAGGAATTTCGATTTCTGTGGTTTTTAATCCAGTAGGTGATTAAAAATAGTATTAAGGATACAGGTGATGTACTTTGAACACAATAGTACATCATATTTATCATTTAAAATAAGATAAAATGATTAATAAATATGGACAAGTTTCAAATTCCATATAAAACACCCGAAGGTACCCGTGTACCCTTTTAGTCATCAGAAGGTGTAAGTTTTACTTAAGGGTTTTCCGTTCACATACCACCCTCCACATATCCAACGGTTATGTTTAATTGTTCATTTTCACTATCGTGGAGAAGTTAGGAAGTTTCAGCTGGTTAGAAGACTTACTGTAACATTAAAAAAATCTACGTTGAAAACCGAAAAGGGTACCCGGGTACCCTTTCAGGCACATAAAGGTTAAATGTGTTATTTCACAGATAATTTATTATTTAGGGGTCGCCCTGGTGAAATACCACCATTCAGAATTGAAACGTTGCTTGAATTGGCAATAGCCGTGTTTGGACCAGATCTGAAGATACAGGCATTTTTCAATATTCTTCCCCTCCCCACTCTTTTAGCCTCACAACATACCTCAACAACATAGCCTCACAACATATTTTGTCCTATTTTTGTAATTGCTTTATTTAATATTATGTGTGTGCTGTTCTTTCTCTGTTGCTCTTTTTTTCCATTTCGTGTTGTTTTTTTTATTATTATTGGACAATAGTCCGTTAGTTTATAAATAAATACCCTTACTGACTTGGGGCAGTTGGAATTTTCTTTCAAATATTGTCCATACATATTTTTTTTTATTTCAACCATAAATGTGATTTATCGCAATTTTATAGGTTGTGTAAAAATATTTAGCTCTCTCTCTTTATATATATATTCTTACTCCAAGGATTAGAGGCTTTTATCATCTTTGTATAAACGCTTTGATGGGACATTATAATGATTTAAATAGAGTAAATGCATGAACAAAGGTTTTTGTGGCATCATGGTGACAGATAGCACCATCTACATACTCAACTGTGCAGTTGGGGCGTCGCTACTTAACTGTGCTGCCGGAACTTGCCGGAACACCGTTTCGGTAGTGCTTTTTGGGACAAATAAAACATTGTCCTGGTTTGAAAAAAACCGGGTCCGATCAATCACGTAAGCGTACACTTATACATGTGTCCAAATTGATCTAATTAAATATTACAATAAATATGATTTCACTTGTGTCTCTTGCTTCTATTTGTGTTTTTGTAATTTTATATTTTAACAAAAATATGAAACAAAATAAAAATAAAATAGGTCGCGACTGAGATATATGTATTCAAATGTGCTCGGGTAGAGTTTTGCACACCATTGCAAAGATGTCAGGATATATCGGTAGAAATTAAAAAATAACATTAATGATTTTTAAGCGATTATGAGATCGATTAAAACGCCGGTTTCTAACAATGTTTCGGGGGCTCAATTGGCAGAGGCGTTACTTCGGATAGAGTAGAGGTTCCGAGTTCGAGTCTCGGTCGCGACCTAACTCTTTTTATTAACTGTTTTTTTTCTGTTGCATATTTTTGCTGAAGATTTTTGATAAAATTTCAATAAAATATCAAAATATATTTTATCTGATAGGGGTGGATTTTTTGTTTTCGCACACAGGCGGCGGCATCTATAGCGCCCCCCCTGGTTACCTAACCTGCAAATATACCTAGACTATTGTTACACTGATATCGCTGACACACCTGACATCCGGGCAATCCTAAAGGATAATACAAACAGTCATCAATCATTTCCATTGTGAGGTAACAATAGCAAAAACATGTTTTGCGGCGAACGTCAGACGTGACTTGTGGGGGAAATTAGACCATTCTAGAGGACACAGCACTCCAAAAGCGGGGGCTTCGCTCGGCCATTTCGGATCATTCACATTTGATTTAATTCTGACGAATCTGTAACTAAATATTAAATGCTTTCAACAGAAGCACTCGGGATGTAAGTAATTTAAAGTATGGATCGTTAAAAAAACTAATGGTATTTTATTTAAACGTTTTTTATTGTTTAAGTACGCGCCTCTCGCACTAAGAAATGACTTCATTGATATATAGGTACATTTCTAATATTCAAAAACACTAGCGTGACCGCTTTGAAAGAACTACTTCTTTTGGCAGCAGTTCCTACTTCATTCATTGTTCATTGAACAAATACTTCAATTGAAATTGGTAGTTCATTTTAGCGTTCATTCATTTCATTAACTTTATTCAATTCATTTCATTGAACAAATACTTCAATGGAAGTTAGATTACAAAGAACTACTTCAATTTGCAGCAGTTCAGTTGTGAAGTTGAACTTCAAAGCCTATAAAGAAGTATTTCATTACAAGTACTTCAATTGAAGTACTTCGATCTGTGATTTTTTGGAAGTTCTATTCGTTTTACCAGTCCCAGTTCTTATCACTTTCAAATCTCTACAGACTAGTACGTGTTTTTCGGGGAGGAACCAGTTCCAGTTCTTTTCGTTTTCAAATCTCTACCGACTAGTACTTTTTTTTATTTTAGCAAGGAACCGGTTCCAGTTCTTTTCACTTTGAAAGCTCTACCGACTAGTACGTGTTTTTTTCGGTGAATAATCAGTTTCAGTTCTTTTCACTTTCAAATCCCTACCGACTAGGACGGTTCCAAAAAGAACTGAACAAATAACCGGATAAATTCAAACCTTCGTTTTGCGAGTTCGACTTCAATTGAAGTGTTCATTTTAAAGAGCTAGCAATTCGTGAAGTATTCACAAAACATTGAAGTTTTTCCCAACGCTAAAAAACACATTTGCTTAACCTCTGGAATGCCGGATTCCCCCAAAGTACAATTTCGGTCGTACCTTGCTGACTGTAATTTTGTAATAACTCACTTGTGTTTTACAAAATTATGTTTTTGTCAATTACGATATCTTCTCAGATAATGTTATTTTTTTTTTAATGTGGTTTTTTCTGGAATAGCTACTTAAAATATAGTCGGAGAATTCGTTTTTTTCTCCCGCATGTCACTAAAAAAAGTTTAATTAAGAAAGGTGATGATTTTTTTATCATTTTATTGTATTTTCATGTAACTGAATAAGTTTCCTTGGAAATAAAAAAGAAGTACATGAAGTTTTCTTGTAAATACAAACAGTAATGTCACTTTGAAAATCGTTTTTTTTGTCAGCCTTACTGACGTAAGCAAACTTTAAATATGTTTTACTCGACTTGTAACAAACTTAACGCAGTGAAAAATATCTTTATGGATTAGTTAGTTTATTGACAAGCGATAAAAGTTCATTTAAATATGCAAACAACCGGTTTTAATGGATAAAAACTGATGAAAAGATAATGATGAATACCAGGTGACTATTGGCCCCTCCAGCACACTAGAGGTTAAAAGACATAAAAAAAAATATATATTCAATTACCTGCCTTCCTTTGAATGTGATCTAGGTCATCTGCTTTCGGAAAGTACCACTAATTCATGAACACCGTGTACCAACTCTGTTTTTATAAATAATAAATTAGCGCTGCTCCTAAAAAATACTTACAGGCAATCCGCATAACTTTTCTGCTCAGTTTTAGTAATAGGAAGGTGTTTTTTTTTTTTTAAATCTTGGATTCCCACAAGTAACCTACACACAATGTGGCAAATATGCATCTGTTCAGGTGCATATTTGATAATAGTAATAATATTTGATAATAAAATAATAAAAATTTCTTAAAATTACACACTTTTACTTTTGAACCCTCTTTTTTTCAACATTTATTTGCCTGTCTGCTGGCTGCTTATTATGTGTGAGATAGATGTGTACAGCCAGGCAGCCGTAAGAGGAACTAAAGACGCTATGTTTTTGCTATTCGGCTGTCAAAATATTCTTTCCTACTTTATTCTTTTCGAATTTGAAAGAAAACTGATGTCGTACATTTACCTGTCGACTCTTAGGCCTCAGACAGGCCAACTAATTAGCGCTTATGCTTTCCTCGGCCTATGCATACCCCCCCATACCTGAGTGGTAGATATATATATATACCGTATTCTTAGTATCGCCCTGGTGCAAGACCACCATTCAGAATCGAAATGCTGCTTGAAATGGCTTTAGCCGTGTTTGGTGAAACGACCTAAATAGCCAAGTACTTCCCAACCTTCCTTATCCCCATCTATTTCCCCTCCCCACTACCTTCAGCCGCACAACATGCTCTGATTGAGGATGCCATAGTCCCACTGTCTCCGGACAGTTGGGACTCTTGTGCGGTATTAACATTGAAAAACACACTTCTATCAAGTTATCTCTTCAATGGGTATTTTAACTTCAGCTAGAAAACAAACAAGGTATGTTTCTCTCAACGACACCAGCAAAAGTTTTGAAAATCGATTACATTGGGTATAAAATAATTTGAACTTTGAGAGGAATCGAAGCTGATTATTCCAGACGTTCAGATGCGTGGAATATGCTATAAATCATCAGAGTAAAATAAACTTATTCAATGCATAAGTAAGCTTGAAATATTCCTCTAGCCGCTAAGTACTTTAAATTTGGATTTGATCTTAGATGAAATGCAAAGTTCAAGACCAAAGTTACTCCAACTTACCTCGCGATGGCGAATAGAGGTTACCTCTTGGAGTAAGAATATATATGTAAATGGAGAGAAAGCTAAATATGTTTACCCACCCAATCAAATTTTTGTGATAAATCACTTTCTCTGGGTTTTTACATCGTATACCATGAGAGAAGGAGACAAGAAAAGTCTTCACATAATATCGCAGCACTTCTAAGTATGTAAGAATGTTCTCCGTCTGCGCTAACTTCACATCATCAAGTCGTATAACTTACGTCAATAGATTTTCAGGTTATTTCCTATATCTGTGTTGATCAAAATACTTGCAGTGGTTATACAAATAAATCAAACATGATGGTGATATGTGCTATGCGTGGACGTGCCATCGTCATTTAGGCAAACTTTGTGTTATTAGTGTTTGTGTGATATTTTGGCTTTATAAATCATTTTAATGGTGTATTGATATTGTTTTGTTCAATGTGTTCAAATATGTTTATTAAAAATGTACGAATTCCATGTGGGCGGTAACTAATAGGCTATCCAACATCCTTTGTACCTGACTACACTGTTTCGCAAAGGTACCTCACCATATATTCTCATTATTATTATACAGTCGAACTTGGTTATAACGATCACGGTAATAGCGAGGTAACGGCTATAATGAGCAATTACTTAATGATATGTTGGTTTGGGCTTATTTTCGTACAATCGTGTGCGGTTTTAACGAGGTCGCTTCACTGATATAACGTCCAAATAATATTGTCAACTCACAAACAGTCGAATAATGTCATAAATAAGACAAAGAAAACCGCCCGTCCTGCACGGCGGCGGACTTTCCACAAATCACGTTAAGTAGGGTTTATAATCCCCGATAGTTGTCGCTCTAAGAAATATTTTTATCCAGTACTGTGCGTACAGTTTATTATTATTCGAGTTATCATAAATTAAATCATTTCGTAGTTAGTTAAGCATGATTTTCGTAAAAAAAAATGTGTTGCTTCATAATATGCAAACTTTCATACCCTGGTGTAAATATCGATATTAGTAGGTAGGTACTTTTTTACCTACCTACGTTTATAACGAGTAATGGCTATAAGGAGCAAATTTGGTTGGTTCCTTCGCGCTCATTATAACCGAGTTTGACTGTAATTATATTTCTATAATTATAAATGACGCTATTTCCAGCTGCTGTGTCATCGCCCCCTGAGCATGGTGGTGGAGCTGAACGAGGCGCAGACGGCCTGGCAGGACAGCGACTTCATCACGGAATGCCTCTGCTGGCACAACGTCTACAGGCAGCGCCATGGCGCCCCGGGGCTCTCCATGCTTCCTGAGGTACTTCCTTTTACCTTAACTCCAGTTGCTGCGCCACCGCCAGGTCCTTTTCAACCTCCCCTTTCATTCCTTTCAGTCGCACAATATGTCCACAGTCCCATTGGCAGACTCATGTACAGTATTAGCATAAAAAAAATTATGAAAATTAAATAATGGTTTATATTTCAGCTTTGTGGGTATGCGCAGACGTGGGCTAACCATCTCGCTCACACCAACAAGTTCTACTACCGAAACGACAGAGAGATCGGACAAAACCTATTCCAGCGGCCTGTCACTACAGTTCAGGGAGATGTGACAGGTAACTATGAAAGCGTTTACTCCAGGTTTATGAAACCATTGAAGTTTCTTGAATGCAGATAGTATTCTAAAGCTGGTATATTTCTTCTAGGACAAGAAGTTTCTTCCTACTGGTATGCGGCTGTGAGGCAGTACGACTATTTCAAGGAACCAGATGTCTTACACGCTAATGTTAACGCAGGTATGAAATTGCTCAAATACAAACTTTACTTTAAAACTAAATAATAGAAATACAGAAAAGGCTTTGCCCACAACATTTTTATATATAAATAATATGTTGGGGTTACTGCCAAAAGTTGGTAACTTCACATTTGAAGTAGTTTGTCACGTTACTTATAATACGGTACGTAATTATTAATAGTGATATTGGGTCGGGAGTCCATTTAAATGACTTTTCATCGAACATTAGCGGAGACCAACTACATACCCCAATGGTGAGACCATATATCAGGGGTGGACAAAGCGTCGACCGCATAACTATTCTTAGTCGCCCGTCTATCTGAAGCCGCGTATAGTCTACTTTCATCCTTCCTCTGCCAGTTCCATGCCTCACTGCCATACATTAGGGTTGGTATAAGCACTCCATTGTGGACTGCTAGCTTCGCCTCTTTGGACAATTTCTTATTTGCACCAACAGCGTTGAGTCCTCCATTAATGGAGTTTCCTGCATTCACTCTTCTTTCAATATCCTTATCAGCCTTTCCGTCTCTCGTAAACATACTAGATATATATAATAAAAATAAAATCAAACTTGTTTTCATGTTCAACCTGTAGTACTATAAAAATCAATGCCAATGTTTTTTCTAGTTACATAAAATACGTAAATAGTGATTAATATGCAAAAATGATATTTCAGGTCATTTCACGCAGATAGTTTGGGTGGCTACCCGCT
Organism: Drusus annulatus; assembly: GCA_022651775.1. Classification (NCBI taxonomy): domain Eukaryota; kingdom Metazoa; phylum Arthropoda; class Insecta; order Trichoptera; family Limnephilidae; genus Drusus; species Drusus annulatus. The sequence goes on from JAGWCC010000331.1 coordinate 1,217,698, forward strand.
TCTTCGGGGTGGGCAAAGTGCGCTCCCGCGCGGGCAAGATTATCGTGGTGGCGCACTACTCCCCTCCGGGCAACAACTCCGGGGCCTTCGAGATGAATGTGCTTCCGCCTATCCCAGACTACAACGTTCCGGGACACAACGGCTACGACCTCGAGTCCCACCTGCTGTCCAGCAAGGCGCCCAGCGACGTGTCCAGCGTGTCTTCTTCCAGTCATTAATCTTCCAAATACCCGTTCCGAACTGCACCGTTCCTGGACACTTTCATACTTGTGATTTTTGTCTGAATGGGGACCACACATTGATGACATAGAGCACAAATGTGGCACATAAAAATTTAAGTTAAAAGCTTACTTAGATAAGTTAATTTTATTATTGATCAGAGCCGCCCCTGGTATTGATGTTAATGTACTCAAGATGAATTTTGCTATGTACATTTCAAAGGCGAATCAATAATAGTGGATGTACAGTGCCTAAGCAAAAAAATTACATTCTTGTAATATCAGAGGTACAAATTTAGCGAAAAAAAGTTGGGAACAACTGATTTAGAGAGATGTGTTACAAAACGGATCATTACATAAAGTTGCATCTAAAAAAATTGTGCGCTATGTCATTGATGTATTTTAAAAACGGTTACTGCTGCGACTGGGATTCGAACTCGGGTTACCTTACGCTATCCGGACTTCTGCTCTAACCACTGAGCTATACGATTGGTCTGTAACAAAGTGAAAAGAAATCACCCAACACCGACTACCAGCGATTTAGTGATAAAATGGTTAAGTAAATGAGGATGCCTATAGCAAAAATAATGCAACAGTTTTGAAATTTTTATATTTAGGTACTTAGCCTTATTTATTTTTGTACATACAAGTTATTGTGTAATGTCAATCAAAATTAATTATTGAATTTCAAAGCAATATAAGGCTTCCTGTCAAAATAATTTAATACAGATACAAACAATATTATGTGTTAAAACTTAATGTCAGCATAAAACTATTTATTTCGGTGTGTATTTGATAGGTGTTACCTGTGTCTATCCTAATGTTCAGTGTTGCCCTTTGTAGATGTGTTTCCACGTAGGGATGCAACCAGCTTCATGTGAGTACAGTATGTATGCTGAATAATCCCCGCCCATCTGTGCGACTGACCAATCAGCATGTGCTAGCCACTAACACATCTAAACCATGTGTTTATTACAGCTTGACAATGATATCTTTGCAGACAGTCATAAGAGCAATTAATGTTTTTTTTATTCGGCCGTCAAAATATTTTCAATTGGGTTTCCTCCAAATTTATTACAATATAAATCGATACAAATGAAAAAAGGTGATGCACCAAACATTATCCTTAAGGTTTCATGGGCATTTGTGGACTTGAAAACGTTTTATTATTTTTGATTTCTTACTGCATTTTAATTAATTTAAATACTTTTACTGGTGGTGCGTAATCAATAAATTTATGGATTTTAATGTTTTCGTATAGTAATGAGATAAGCATGTAGTAAAACCAGATTTTTACAAATTAAAACATTCAGATATCAAATAATTGTTCCAACTAAAGCATGTTATGAAGAGATGGAGATAGTCAACTAATTTTTCCCATCAAAATTATTATAGACGTTAAATTTTTTTGGAAGTTGTAGCGCTTGAAATAAATTGCAACAAAACCGTTTTGTACAGTTATGGATAAAATTGAGGTACACGTTTTGAAATTATCAATATTTCTGGTAATCGAAACTCTTTAAATTACAGGTCAGTTTTTTTTATCATGGCACTGTAAAGTCGCAGGCGATACTTTTGCTACAGAGAGGTTTTTAAATACAATAATGACATAATGATTTCTTTAGAGTTCTTTTTAAAGAATAATGATTTTAAAGCAAAACTGTTCTCAGGCGTACAATCCAAGCGTTGAAAAGTGACCAGCCGTTGTTTAGGTACCTAGATTACGTAATTGCATTAATTTCTAGTGTGAGCGTCCATATCTATAACTTTATCTATTTCTCCAATAGGAAACTTTCCCACATACACAGTGATGTTTTTCAGTACACAATACATTGATAATGTGCATAGGTAAAAAAAATGACCTGTAGAAATTAATTTAAATCATTATTAATGAAATGTTCTGAAATAAAAATGTTTCGATATTGCCCATCACGAAATGCCACTGAAAGAAATAATGGAAAAAACTTCTATGGTCTTGCCGCTGAGAGCCGAGTCATAACTTATATTGCATTGCTTGTGGAAAGGGTGCAATACATCAATTGAGGTTACTTTAAAAATGATCTGTGAATCATTTGGATTGAAAACTTTTTAAAGTTTAGAGCAATTCCAAGAAATAATAAAAACTATGTTTTTTACCAAAAAAGTTTTATAAGAAAATGTTAAACCTTGTTGAATTTATATGAATTTAATGTTGACGCAATGTGCTTTTTAAAAAACATGGGTATAATATTATATTGATGTACCTGCTTAATAATATATTTGATTAGTTTTAAAAATAGTTGAAAATAATAATACAATGTAATTAATGTTCTTGGGTTTTGGTGGGGTACGCACCATTAGAATGTGCCAAGGTCAAAATATTTGCGGAAACTAACAATAATGTCATACTTAAATATTTGTTTATTTGAAATCATGTATACATATGTATGTGCAATGTCAATATGAGCGTTAGGCCGTGTTTCAGGGCGGTACCACAAAACTTCAGGAGAATTATCAAGCGTCATAAGCGATTGATTTATTGTAAAGCTACGACCACACCACAAATTTTCCACAACTTTCCAACAGAATTTTTGTTCGAATGTACAATTGCTGTTTGAAAAATTTCACTGGTGTTTGCTTATTTTAAAAGAAAAAACCTAAATAATGAAAGAAATACCTGCATTAAAAATTGGGGAGAGGTTGTGATCAGGATATAAATAAATATTTGTTATTAAAATATAAATATATGTAGTTTTTATCTATAAATCAAAGTTGTTGATATGTTGGCCATTTCACATCTTTATATTGGAATTGAGTTTGGTCATTTGTCTTGGGGTACATTAACTCTTTGAATAATATCATCACTTCATTAATATAATATGTCACTATCCGAGCTTTACTTCTTCAGACACACGGCTCCTTAACTTCTCAAAATGTTTCCAGTTTTATAGATTCTTGACAGCTTTCGCCCATCCAAAACTAACAATATTCTTTAGGTTGTCAGCCCATTTCATTTTATTCATTTTGTGGGCCAAGGATGCAGTTCGACGATGCTTGAATTCCAACAGTCGTCTGTATGTCATGCTATGTGCCTAGCATGGTCCCGCTTGAGTGTGATGTAATGTCGTGTACCAATTTTCTCAATCGTCTCTCTGTCTTAAAGGGTGATATCCAAAAAATAAATTAGATGATTAATTTTTCATTTCTACAATAAAATATTATTTAATCTCTGAAAGGACAATCAATGTTAATCTAATGCTTCAATTTAATTCAATTCCAATGTAAAGTGAGTTGGACCCAACAAAAAGAAATGTTATTTATTTAGAATAGAATTGTGGATACTAATTTTAAACAGATATTGCTTATAATGTTGTTCAATCAAGAGTTTTTTAATGGATATTAGTAAACAATATAATTTCCTTGTCCTTACAAGTGTGACATTTTCAAATTGGAACTAATGTATGTGTTATAATTATCAACATATGAAAAAATCTAGACAAGCCATAAATTACTTGCATATAATATATTTTAAGACGTTTTTTTTTAAATTATATGTTTGTAATGTGCATCCATGTGGTTTACTTAACACATGGCGGCCGAAAAAATACCAAAAATATATATAGATTTTTAAAAGTATGACTAATGTATGCGTGGAGAATTTTTTTAATCTTTTTAAATCCAAATCTTTGAATAGATTACAAGGAAATTATATTGTTTAATGTCTGTGTTTCGTATAGCTTCTTCTGTTTATTTCTGTCAGTAGTAACTACAATATTATAATTGTTACTTATCAAGAAGGCACCTGAATGAAAGAAAGGGACATGATATGAACATGGTTTGGACATGTAGAGCGTGAAAGAAAGAAGTTTGAATGAAGAGAATATGTACATGACACGTAACATGTAAGTGAATGGAAAAAGAAGTCAAGCTCCCCGGAAAGATCAAGTGAGTGTATATAAGGATACATAAATTTAAAGTGTGTGCAAGACAGAGTTATATGGCATTCCATCCTCTCTGTCTATCCCTGGGGAGAAATGATGTGATGGTTTGGGTGTTATATTTATTCAATTTGGGTTCTAATCATATCAATGATTTTGAATATAATAGTGTCATCTTTTTTATAGTTTTGAATCATAAATGTATAAAAATTATTAAATATATGAAAATCAAGAAATGTAAAAATTATTAAACATACATATTAGAAATATTATTTGAACACAATCAAACAATCGATATAGCGTTCTGGTTGATGAAATGTTAAAATCCAAGCTCTGTACGTACATATGTGTATAAAAATACAATATGTATGATTTGCTAACAATGTATGTATACATACATAATTATTAGAAGTATAATATACATGAATGTTTGTGAATAATATATACGTAGGTACATATTTGCTGGCAATATATTAATATTTATCATGTGTATATACATCGTTGTGAACATATGACATATACCTACATATGAAAAAACCGACGCTGGAGGGGCAAAAGGGCTTAAGCGACACTTTGGTAAAAATGAGTTAAATATGCAGTTTTATTCAGTTTTTTTTTTCTGCACCGAATGCTCTGACTCTCGTTTGATTCCGAAGACTTTTTTTTTTTTTTTTCAGCCATCTAAAATATATTTACCATTTAGGAGAAGGCTTGACTCAAGCTACACAAAATCCAACCAGAAACTGAAGACTTATGAATTTTATTGTTAAACACAAAACTTGCTTGTTCTCTGATGTAAACTTCACAAAATGGCGCTTCAGCCCTTTTGCCTTTCCGTCGTCGATAATATGTATTTGTGTACAGTTTGTACCTTTTTAGATGTTTGTATAGGATATGTACATGCATATTTGCAGTAATGTATACATATAAAACGTACATCATATACGTACACAATTCAGAATATGTACGTATTTGTTCCACAAAGTGTACATTTTCACAATCCATCAATGAACTGATAATGAGCACATGAGTACCTAAACACAATTCGTCCATTTGTTAAAATAGTTAATAGTCATTTACGAAGGCTTGCCTCATTGTTAATAGCAGCATTTTTCAATCTTTATAATTTAGGGTGTAAATGAACGTAATTTTGTACCATCGATATATGAAGGTACTTTATATATGTATATATATATATTACTATGTTGATGTTTTTTACATTTCATAGAAATATTGGTACATAATATAGAAATACGAAAAGAAATCTCAAACAAAACTGCAAGTTTTTGGGTGACTGTATCAACATAGTCACAATTGCATTGTACTCGTACATTCCCCTCTTAACCTAACGCATCGTTTCTCAACCTGGGGGTCATAATCAGGTATAGGGGGATCGGGATCTTCTTTATTTAATAATGAATTTCATGTTATCATATTAATGCGACGGTTGAGGTTTTTTTTCACATAAACAGTTATCTATTTGTGGATTGACATTTGAAACACACGCAATTGAATTATTTTCAAGTGAGATTTCTGTATTTTGTTATTAAAGCCACCATAGACGAGATGCTTTTTCCGCACAAGTTAGAAGTGGCAAATTTGATGGTATTCGTGGCAAGTGTAAACACATTCTTTTTCACGTTAATGTTAAGCTTTAATAGACGTTAAAATATATATAGTGAGAGGGGGTCGTGAGGTTTTTAAACAATTCTTTTGATTGTAAGAGTGTTGCGGCACTAAAAAGGCTGCCATCATAAGAAGCGGAAAATGTTTCTTGTGCAATGATGGAGGACTTAGCCAGCAGAGGAAATGAATGCACGACGCCCACTCAGCTACCGACCGGTCGAAACGATGATCTAACGTAACCTAACCTAAACCAACAGCGTTCCTCTTCTTTTTTTAGAGTTAAGAGAGGCATGCACAATGCGATCGAGAGCGTTGTCGATACAGCCCTGCAAAAACTATTTTTCAATATGTTTTATTTTATTTTATTGTAATTTAGACATAATTTCCGATTGTATTTTGCATCTGTATAAAATCATGTACCAACATGTTAATAAAAGCCGATAATGCATGAGGAGATAGAAGAGAAGATGTATAAACTATCAAGAGATGTGATAAGAAACAGAAGAAGTAAAGTGTAATTATTATTGATAGCTAAAATATACATATGTATTACTAAAATGAATGGAAAAATCTCTTCATTAATCACTACGATAAGGATGTTTATATAAATCGGATCAATGAATGAGAGACCAGTGCAATTACGGTTTGATCGCTCAATGTACCATTGCTATGTTTTCATTTTGTAGTTTAGGCGTAAGAAGCAATGTCATATACTTTATGCATCTAATTTTATGATATGAATGTCATCAATAAAATATAGCATGGAGGTATTTCAGCTAGAGTTGACTCGTACACAGTACTCACTTAATTGCGCAACCTATATAATAACCATAATGGTTGTTGTGAAAAGTGTTTTCTCGTGACGGTTATAAGAAGATTAAAAAAGTGGGAAAAGTTTAGCATTGTTTCTGAAAGTTAAGTGTTGAAATGGGGACACGAGATTGTACGAACGTCTGTCTCGGTGAAGTTTTAAATAGTTCCAGTTGACAGGTGCTGACATCTTAAATCTTTCCTTAATTTATTTCTGTAGAAGTGCTTGCAATTCTCAACTGCACTAATTAGAGACATAGAAAAAAGTATTCTTAGTTTTTATTACTGCGTCTTTGCATAAATAACTTGTAAAGGTAAAAATAATTTGAGTGATATTGCAAACTGCAATGTTGACAGTCCCTATGTCAAGTACCTATTTGGAAATATGTTACTTTATATTAATAAAATGTCAATATTTTTAGTATTAACAATAGTATCGAGCACACTGAAGAGATATACCTACAGAAGTATGCATGTGGGGTGTGCCCAAGTAAGCTGAATTTTCCCTTACTTCAAGTGAATTGATTATTTTTTTTAATATTCCATGCCTGAGAGAATGAAAGTTATTATAAATTATCTGGTGAAAGTATAACTTTACATAGGGTTTGTCAATATTCTGTCTTATGTCTTGTCCATTTTGTTTATACATTACCTTAACTCAAGTATAAAAACATGGTTTTTACTATAACTCTAATCTTTAAGAAATTAGTTGTCTTCTTAAATCTTCCGTACTTCTTAAGTAGGTACTAATCTTTTTGTAATATCTAAATTAAATGAATATTGGATTATTGTGTCGAGAATTGTGAATGCCGAACTTGAAATTGTAGGCATTAAAGACACTTTTAACATTATAGTTGGTTGTACTGTTGTCATCCACTTACAGTTTGACCATAAAATGTAGACATTTTAAAATGGAACTGATCATTTCCATTACTATGGCAGCACCGAGTATCGCCAATTTCGGAACAATTAAATTATAGTACATTTAGATTTGAGGTTATGTTTGACTCCCAAATCTCACAATCCCCTTAATCAAAGTAACACAAACTTTTCAACACTGTTTATTCATTATGTGAGAAATATGTAACTGGACCATAGTCCTTTTTTTTAGTAACAACCTTTCACCTTTGAAACATCTTGGTGTTGCCATTCATCAGCGCCCTCCATTTTTTCTACATTTATTTATCAAACTGTATTTAACACTCCCGTTTTGAACGGGTTCTAATGTATATATAGATAACTTAACCTAACCTAACTTGATTGACAATTCTGTGACATTAAGGTAAAGAGGTATACGTCACGAAATATCTGAAAATGAATTAAGTGTGCAGTTCTACTTTAAAAAGTCTAAGGAAGGTCGGGTAAAGCGATAATAGGGCATTAAATTTTGTGCATTTTTAGTTTATACATACAAAGTACGCAAAGTCTTATTTTAAGAAATAAAAATGGCTAACTTTGCCTCTTCTGAACAATTAGAGAATTGTGACGTATACCTCTTTACCTAAATGCCATAGAATTATCTCTGTCTTTAAATGTTTGTTAAATGGCGCTTAAATATTCACACTTGTCCAATATGCTAAAAGAGCTTGTCATCATTACGGTGAGAATTAGCAGAGTAAAGTTAAAATTGGATCCACACTCTTGTCAATACTAGTAAGTAGAAATCTTATATCTTCACTAAGTATAAATCGAGCTTGTGCTTAAAAATGCTGTAGAACAATCAAATGTTTAGACTTCCATATTACATGTGAACTTCCAAAAAGAAAAATAGAAACTTTTGGTTGTGATTTTATACTAACGCTTTTTGTAATGTAATAATACATAGGTAGTTGATAAAAATATTTTTTAAATGTGTGTAATACCAGTTGTGCTATGGCAATGCTATTTAATATATTTACTTCTTAACTAATCTAGCACTTTTGATGCAGTCAAAATCATATTTAAAGTAATGCAATGAATATTATTCCGGTGCAAAATTCGTTATAATTGCAATTGCTAAATATCTAAAGCATAGGTTCTCAACGTGTTCTCCTTGTGGGCGTTTGAGACTTTCAGGGAGGGGGCAGTAGAAGACCCAGAGAAAATAAGGGGGCGTTGAGATGGCACAGTGAGGGCGTGGGCAGGTTAAAAAATATAGTCTAAAAAAAGAATTTAAAAAACACGCTAATCACGTACTAATAAAGCAAAGGCAAACTTTATTATTGGTTAATTTTTGTTTTTGTATGTATTGTAATCATTTTAACACACGTGTGCGAAAATTCACATATTTCGGGAAGTGGATGAAAATTGAAGTAAAAGATTCCATTACATTCGGATATACATTAAATTGGATAATATGAAAAAAAAAATTTTTATTTGAATTAAAAAATTTAAAAACTTTCATTAAAACATTCTTCTTTAAACTCAGAAATACCATAGGATAAGACTCATATCCTATATTATGATCAAACAATATTACAAAAAATTGGAGGGGGGGCTCTAGAAAAATAAATATTCTCAATATGGGCGGTGGGCAAAATAAGGTTGAGAACCTATGACCTCAACGATTATGGAGACTTGGTGAGAATCAATATAGATTATCTTCTTAGTTGTCGCCTTTTGAAAACTCCTAAATTCTCACAGGACTGAGTGTTATGTATATTATCAACTTGACTACTAGGGGCCTCTTTTCAATTTCTACTGGGGCCCCAAAACATATTTGTACTTCAATTTAACATAATAAGCTCAGGTGCCCTGATATGGACACTGCAACGCTGTTGGACGTTAGACGTTTGACTGAAGGAGGAGGGGGGGGCGCAACACTCAATAGGTTCTCATTAGATATGAAAGGGTACCGGGAAGAAGAATGATTAGTTCTACTCTCCATTTTACCAGTAATAAGTCTTTAAAATGGATTACATTGTTACTGGGATACTTTATTATGACGACGATCCCAACAAACAATGCTGAATGTGTAAATCAGTAGCTTTGAATAAGAGCTGTTTAAAGTTGGCATGATATACTGTTTCTATTGAATAAATAGGGGTAGGTACATATATGCAAAATTCTAAAACAATAAAAATACTGGCACTAAACTTTAGACAGCTCTTATGCAAAGTTACCAATTTGCACATGTGATTGAATATTGTTCATTGGGATGATCAATAACAAGTATTATGATGTGGATAATATACATTATTTGGTTCTTTCACTTTTTAGATCCTTAACTCTAAGCTTTGTTATTTTGATCTCAAATAATGCTTGACAAAATAGAACAACAAAATAAGTGAGCATTTTGAAATAACGTTGCTTTACATTAAAATGTTATGGAGTACTGCGTTGTAGCAATGAAGAGTACTGGCTGTGATATGTTAATAAAAATCTTAAGTGATGAATTTTATTGGTGTTTTATTTATTCTAGTTTGACCATCGTAAGATTCGGTAGGTCTCAAAGACTGTCATGGCTTGAACCTATAGAAAGAATAGCAGATAACAGGACACCGAATATCACGAGCAAGTGGGTTCCTCCACTATTTATTGTTTTAAAAAGCAATATTTATGGAAGTGCGGGCATGTTGCTAATTTTTTTTTTAATAAATAATTCAAATTTTTTTCTAGTGTTTTTTTGCTTAATCCCACTATAAAAAAAAATATTATTTAAGACAACAACGTTTTTGGGTGTTTATATTTAATATTGAATATAAACATTTGAATATTTAATAAAAAAAACAGTTATATTGTAAACGTTGGAATAAAAGTTGTATGAAGATTGACAGGTTTAACTATGCATTGAGGTAATTTACACTTGCTGCACAGATGGTTATATAATCATATCAATAACTGAATAATAGTGTTGTGCGTTCCAATCTTTATCCAAACTATTTTAGTAGAGGCTTAGAGACGCTGTCCCCATTTGTACATTTTGCTGCCGTTTTTTGACGCACATCTCTTAAGTGAGCCCACTCCAATTTACGTATAATACCACTGTAATATAATGCTGCATATTTACCAAATATATTATTGGTCATCATAACGATTTATAAGGAAAGTAATAGTACGAAATAAGATTAATTTTATGATGAAATTATTTATTTTTCAAGTTTTTATAAATAATAAAAAATAGCATTTCTTATTAGGGTTTAGAAATAATCAAAAATAAGTTGTATCAAAGATACGCCCCTATTGTGCAGACTGAATTCTCTCGATATGCCCTGGCAGAACATATACGGATCAGTGGGATTTTGTTGAGCAGTGAATTTAATCTATTCAGTCCATCGATGCTTACAACTTGTGCAAACGTAATAAAGCCTCATCTCTTCTTCCGCTCTCCTGGTCTGCCCCTGGAAAAATACCGCCTCCCTGTTGTTGCATTTTGGACATTGATGCTCCTTGGTTCTTGGAAGTGTTGGGTCGCTCACCACGTCGGGATTGATATGCGTTAATTCGTCAACTTCGTGCATAATTTTGTTTACATATACACAGTTCGAGTCCGCCAGCTGTTTATAGTCGCAATTCCGGCACGCATACAACAACACTTTGTTGTTTTTATCTTCTTTCGGATAAAGCATGTTGTTGCATTCTTGACAAAATCTGATACCAACATAACCTGGTCCGGCATCTTTTTTCGGCGCTGGTTCTGTCTTAATCATTATTGGGCACGAAGATTACACTAATTAAACTATTAAAAATTAGTATAATTAGTGCAGAATCGAATAATAACAAGAAACAAACGACGTTTGATGACAGCGCGTTTGACAGTTACTTAGGCAAAAAGTTTTGGTTATAGATAGAGATGGTCGATATTCCTCTCCCGGTTAAAAGGAACCGGCTCCAAGCCGGTCACTGGAACCGTCAATATTATTTCTAATATTATTTTTAGAGGAACTAGTTCCTTTTTTTGGCAAATAAAAATCTTTCCTTTTGACGAGGGAAAAAAAGCACTAGTCGGTAGAGATTTGAAATCGAAAAGTACTAGCAAATCGGCAAAATATCTTCCACAAAAATTATTATTATTAATATAATAAGGGAATTAAAGTCTATTATAAGATAGTATTACGTAAGTACCTACATAGGTACTATCTGTGAGGTGGATTATTACATTTGCGGGAAGCCAACATTTTGGTGACGGCCTGCCTAAATGGAATCCACTCCCGTGGACTCCCATTTACTTCTTATGCACCCCCAATTTTTTTTTTTCATTGACGTGGACCCCTTGCAGGTCGGAATCGACCCCTGGGGGTCGATATAGACCATTTTGGGAATGACTGGGTTAGACGATCGTTTAGTGCTAGCACTAGCATGACTGATATAAAAATCTTGGCCCCAGGAACCGGTTCCAAAAAGAACTGGGTAAATAACCGGTTCCTCTCCGGTCACCGGTAATTCAATTGTTCGATATTCGGCTCCTGGTTATTTTATCCCAGTGACTTGTCGGTATATATATATATATATATATATATGAGATGCGGCAATTGTAATTATTTGAGCTAAGTGAAAAATTATTAAATACAAACCTTATTTACATTTTAAAAGAACCATAATGACAATGGATTTAAATGAAGCACAGTAACTCGTATCCATAAATAAATTGTAATAAAATCGTTTTTTACAAATAGCGTAAAATACTTTTTTTAAATCTGTTTGCACTGGCTTGCTAATTTAAATTCACTTTCTGTCGTTTGCAGGTTATCTTACAAGTCATGTTCAAATTATTTCACAGCCCGCAATAATACTAATATAATAATAGTATAATATGCAAATAATTAGGTTCTATTTTTGGTAATTCTTACTACACTTTTAGTTATTTGTTATAGTCACACTGTTTGCATATTTAGAATCGTTGTAATTATTAAACGTAATAAATATTTATGTTTTTACACCTACACGTTTACTGTTTTTAACTCTACTTCATTTTCTTCACTTTGACAAATTTGTTTAAATTTGTTTATACTTTTTATCATTGTTTTTATCTGGATTTTACACCCTTAGGCTGGGCGCGCACGGGTGACTTTTGTCACGGCAACAGTTTCGGCACCATCTCTAAATCTTAGGAGTGTATGGAGGTCCGCGCACGCAGCGACGTGACATTAGTGGGTGACTTTTTAGTTTTAGGATGATCTAAGTTTTCACGGACACGAGTAGCAGAAAATGCAAGCAGCAAAACCTTTTAGTTGGTTTTATTCATTCGATAAACCATGTCGTCCGCAGGTTAGTTAATAATGTATTTCTCATACCAACAGAGCAGTAAGCAGGCATTTCCACTCCTATATTTAAAAACTGATGGTCTTTTTTTCAGCAATTCTTGATTAAAGTAAGAAGCTGAAAAGATGAAAAGAAAGGAGACGAGGCAGGCGCTCCGAAAGCATTATTTGATAGATTCCCAGGTCCGGGCGGACTTGAATAAAGTCCGCCAGGACCTGGATGAGGAGATAGCTCGCCTCCGGGAAGAGGCGATGAGGAAAGTGATAATCATTAAAAAAAAAGAAGAAAAAAATTACAAAGAGACGAGGGTCGAGGAGAAGAAGATGAGGGATCTGCAGGCGGAGCAGCTGATGCTGGATGGTAAGCACCACCACCCCCCGCAGGCCACCAATTACCACCCCCCGCAGGCCATTTCCACCAGTAATTCCAATATTAATGGGATGATGGTGAGGCTAGAAAAAACTAGAAAAGGTGGTGGGTCCCCACAGAAGGCGGGTCCGGCAACTGGAGCTGGAAGAGGAAGCACTCGTAAGATAACAACATTGTTAACAATAGCACCCTTGAGGAACTTAAGCGCACACCTATAATGGCGCTATATAAATTGGACTGAATAGTTATGTAATGTGCCATGAGTTGGATTGAATCTTAGATTGCTTGTTTTCTGTTAACAGGTCTCAAGCACAAAGCCCATTCGTTCACCCTCTCTGCCTACCCCAGCTTACAAAAGGCATAATATAATGTTCAATGAATATAATAAGTCATTTTATTATTTTTAGCTATACAATACATATCCAACAATGATCACATCTGATGACTTTGCAGTATCAAAATACGATATTAATGGATATTCGTATTTTGGTGCTTGATAAATTGCATGACAAAATAAAGTAATAAAATTATGAAACGTATGTAGTGTGGATTTAAAAAAAAACATATCGAGAACATTCTCGCCGCGTTGTGATTTTGACTGTCAAGTTTTGGATAAAGCAATGAAACTAATAGAATTATTTAATATCAGCTACTTTATAATACATTCCCATTTTATAACCAATTCAAATGTGGATAGAAATTATGTAACCAACGTCATTTATTATCTTTCTCCATATTAGTGGATAATTTGACTAACCTTAGGAAATATTATGCTCAAAATACCTTATGGTACTGTAGTTGTTTTAGTTTTTATATATTTTATTTGGTAAGTTGTATGTTCCAACAAAGTCATTTGGTAGTCATATTACTACATACATACTGCCAAATATTATAATAATTTTATTGAAAATTTGATTAGTTTTTGTAAATAAATTGTTAATGTTTAGTATTATATTGTATTTGAAAAAATGTTGCATAAATAAAAAGAAATGAATAAATGGATTTGAAATGAATTAATAGCCTCCGCCTTCTTTGATGATGCAACTTCTTAGGATCCTTCTATTGTTCAGAGTACCCCGCTAGTACCAGCACTCCCACCTGACATCTATGCTCTAAAGATTGCAATTGTCAATTTGACCACCCGCGTGATTTGAAAGTTGGCAGCATTTTACGGCCACAACTAGCCCCTCAGATACAGATTTACGAATTTGTGATATATCTTTGCTCAAATCGTGTTCAGCTTTGACTTAGGATATAGGCGTCTCTCAAATAACTCCAGTTGTGCCGATTCTTGGCAGCTCTAAAAGACACCATCCAATGATATTGGAATCCTTGATGTGGAAGATCTCCGGCTCGAACATAGAGTACAGTTTTGTGTAGACGCGAGGATATTCCAGGTTATGCTGCTGGATGAGGGTGAATACTCCTGCACCTTCACCAGCTGGAAGTGAAATACGGGCTCGCCTAAAAAGGTACAAACCAGAATACACGTACAGTGAAACTCTCAACAAGGTATTGTTTATATATCATTTACAAAGGGAAATCATTTTGTCATAAAACAATACCTAGTAAGTAGATTCTTGTTCTCCTCCACTCCTGGCCTCGCTGCTTGCCGTCCTTTTCAGGCCGACTAGTTGTTCATGCAGGTCTGGGAGTGATGACGTGGTTGCAGCGGAAAACTCCTGAAAAGGATGCTAATTTACTAGACCCATAGAAATGCGACATCATCATTTAGTTCAACTCGGATATATGAAATGAGACAATAATTACGGTAGTGCGTCATTGGTGCTGGAACTGGAACAAGGTGAAAGGCGAGGGGGCGAGAGGTGACGAGAAGTGATGAGGAGAAGAGGGTGGAGAGAAGGCGACGGCTTACTGCTAGGCTGTGAACAAAAAACAAGCAACTCATTATGGGGGTGCCCTTTGCTTCCTTCAACCTTCATCCAAAAACACCTCGAGGGCGCTTTACATACATATTGTTAACAATGTTGTTATCTTACCATTCAGCGCCTTTCCCTATTCAGAGCTCTCATCCTCTTCTCCAAGACCCTAATCTTCCTACCAATCATTTTATATATTTTTTTAATATTAGCTCTTTGCTCATCGCCTCTTGCTCGAGGCGAAGCAACCTCTCATCCAGATCCTGGGTGATTTTATCCATTTCCGCCTGCAACTGTATATCTTTTACTTTGCATAGATAGATCCGTCGCTCCACCTCCGCGATTTCCACCTTGTTCTTTTCTTTATCTGAAAAAAAGACCATCAGTTGTTAAATATAGGAGTAACTGGTGAAAATGCCTGCTTACTGCTCTGTTCGTATGAGAAATACATTATTGACTAACCTGCGGACAACATGGCTTCACGAAAGAAGAAAACCAACTAAATGATTGGAACGAAAAATCTCTTTTGTTTTAATTTCTTTCTTTTTTCAAACACTGACTGCAAAACAATTGTTAACATTGAAGGTAAGTACTGAACTCTTATGTTTATTTAAAATCAACAACCGACCGAGGTTCGAACTCGGAACCTCTACTGTATCTGGGAGTAACGCCTCTGCCGATTGAGCTACCGAGACCTTATTAGAAACCGGCATTTTAATCGATCTAATTTAAAAATTGATTCCCTGTCACGGACATTGATTGCAGAGAAATTCCTTTTTATGCTGGCAGCACCGGCCACTTGTCTATTTGAAATATCAAAAAGGGATGGTGATGTCTGAAAATAGTGTCACTGCGGCTCCAGCTACTTTTGGAACCGGTTTCAAGATATATTTTCAGTTGGATTCTTAACTGGGACGGTTCCTCTCGGAATATTGTATTTCCAATCGTTTGACTAACGGTTGGTTTGTGATGACAATTCTCGAAACAACTGGTCCAGTAATCAGATCAGAATATTCAGTCCCTTGCCTTGTTTTAACATTCACTCGACTGGTTTGATGATTTCAATATTGACATTTGTGTTTTGTTTTATTACGAAAGAGAACTGTCAATTCTAATTAACATTAATTAGTTAATTGCGAGCTATCTGGCTACTGCCCGCAATGTTTATCTACGGTTCCAGTTACCGGTGACTGGCGATGAAAACTCTTTTAACCGGGACAGGAATATCGACCATCTCTACTGGCAGTGTCAGATGTCAGTTGGATGTGTTGGTGACTGATGGGTGGGATGAGATGTTCTATTAGATTTACTGGAGAGCTTACAGCATTTTCAAATAAAACATAGACCCTGATGAAAACCTCGGGGTGACCGCATTGCCGCCTTAGTCATACGGCAATGATAGGGGAGAAAAAGGAGGGCAATATTTACAGTAAAAGGGTGGAAAATCAATAAAAAACATTTGGAAATATTTTATTTTATTTCAAAACTATATTTTTAATAAAGGTACCTAAAATGAAAGCTAGGTATTTAACTATAATTCAACCTACTTATAAACTCATTATTTATAGTAAAATATGTATTGCGAAAAATGTCATGTTAATGTAAAAAAACGATAATTTATTTTGTAACTGACTAACCATCACGCCTTTCTCCGCAGGGGTAGGGAGAGAGGACGGACCGCCATATAACTCTGTCTTGGCACACACTCCTCGCTTCATTTACATTCATACATCGTCTCATACATACTCTTCCGTTATTCCGACTCTTCACATGACCCGATTCAAGTATTTGATTTACTTGATGGTGCCATGTCTTTCTCGGGCGTCCTCGACTTCTTCCATTTATTTTTTAATTTTAAATTACAGCAGCTTCGTCTTGGGTGTGATTGGCGATGGGCACAGTCGAGAAAATAATTGAAACATTCCGAACCATGGCCATAGACAGACGATTATAGAGAATATATAAGGTTTTCGTTTTTTAACTCCAATAAATGTTAAAATTCATTTGGAAACATATTCGGACTATAGCATATTTGATATTGACCTCTTTTTATATTTGATGTATCCTTTCTATTTGTAATTTATTTAACAATGGTTGTATACTAACTGGGTGAATAAATAAATAATAGCAAATCAACGATCAAATGCCAAACCCACATCAAATACATATTATTACTATTGTATTGAGTTTTATTATTATAATCAACTCCAAGAATTAGTTAACACAACATGATTTGCTAGCTTAAACCTGTATTCAACATAACAACAGCTCTACGATGTGATGTATATATTTTTACCTAGAAAAGGAAGTAAAATTTTCTTAGAATTTTTTATATTCCAAGTACGTACTACCCTTAGAGTATATAGAGTGGTATCTACCCAAGGCAGTGTAGTCAGTTTTTGATGATTTTTACCTGACTCGGCGGACCTGGGCGTGGTTAAGATTAAGGCTAGGGTATTTATACATCCATATCGACATAATGTTTTTGTTTATTCGTATAATCACTTTTTCACAGTATTGATATCAACAAAAATATAGCATCTAACCTAAAAAACCGTTTAGTTGTGTCAAGTTTAGTGGCATAATAAAAAATGTGGGCGGAGTCCCGCGGTGACCCAGGAGCCCAAGATCATTGTGACAGTACATAGAAGCGGAGTATTATCGCATGTTTGTATCAGTTGGGTAAAAATAATTAAATAATAATAGTAAATAATAGTAATAATAAATAAGCTCTCTATCCATACATTGTTTCTCCGTATTATGATTATATAGCTTGGTTGTCTATTTGGGCATCTCCATTCTGCTGAGAAACTCTCTGGCCTGCCTGACAGCTGCGTGGGTCTTGTTTTCTGAGGCCAGCGAGCGTAAGGACTCCATGTACTGCTCGATGTTCTGCTTGGAAGCTCCATTAAGCCCACCTTGGAAAAAACCACAAAAGAATTGATGCAGGGCATATTGAGTGGATGAATCAGATGGTTGTTCCCAGTATTTTGCTAGCCGATGCTATGTTTGGGCTCAGAGTCAAAACAACATCTATTTGCCTGTTTGCTTAGCTGAGGTGAGTCCGCCCTTATTACCCAAATGATTTAGTGACTAAATCTGAATAGCCGGGCACTTCCTAACCTTCCTTCACCTCACAAAATACCAAATTAGGGATTCCACGGTCACACTACAAGTGTGATCTATACCGATTTGAAAGAAAACTGACCTAGGCCCCAGACGGGCCAGTGAAATTGATAATCAATTTTGACACAAAGTAAGGTAAAATTGACCTTGCCAGAAGATTTCTTGTCACAGTCCAGCTTCCTGTGGGATATGTTCTCCAACTCCCTCAGCATTTGTATTTCCATAATAATGAAGTAAGGAGATTCTGACTTGAATTTTCCCTTGCAATCTATTCTTTTGAATACAATAATTAACATAAAGCACAAGTTTGATAGAGAAGCTCTCACCAGGTAGCGGTACGCTGCTGAGCCCTCGCACCAGCGTGTCTACCATGGCGCCAAGGTGACCTCGCAGGGTGGTGGTGCGTGCTCGCTGCGTGGCGGAGTCACTCCTCGCACGCTCCACGGCCCCGCGCATGTTCTCTATGTGCTTCTGCAGGATGGCATTCTAGCAAAAAAATATAAAAATGATAAATGACAATAACGAACTATCGCCGCAAGCTGCGAATCAACAGACACTTTGTTTTAGCAAAAGGTAATAACAATTTTAGTTGAGTTAGTCCTTCAGAAGCATGGCGTATTAGTATGGATACTATAATACTACACAACTGCTGATCATGTACAAATTCTAATTGCACCCCACTGTTAATTATATCAATTATATTATAACGTCGCTGGAAAGGGAAAAGGACTTAAGGGTCAGCACTCAATATTACAAACTTTCAGGCTTTCTAATACAAGCAATACTACAAAGGGTCATTTAAAGTCATTTTGGGTGCTGAGGTTCAAGCGACACTTTGGTCAAAAATTTGTAAAATATGCAGTTTTTTTTCTGCATTGAAAGTTCTGACTCACGTTTGATTTGACTTTTGTGGCCCTTCAGCCATCTAAAATATATTTACCCTTTGGGAGAGGGATTTACACTTTGACTCAAACAAGTTTGGAAGAGAGCATTGAGTTACCTGAGTTAACTTTTTTTTAAATCCAACCAGGTACTGGAGATTTATAAATTTTATTGCAAAACAAAAAAAACTCTCTCGTGCTGTGGCGTAAACCTCCCAAATGGCGGTTCAGCCCTTTTACCTTTCCGGCGACGATATGGTTGTAGTGTGGCATTGTCTTCAATAAAACCACCATTGGATAAATTATCTAATACCAACAAGCATGAGCATATGAATGTCACATGGATGGATAATATTGGCTATGCTATGTACATCTTAGTATTTACATAGCGTATTTGTTTGAATTCAATCAAATTATACTTACTTCTTACATATTATTTGATAAATTGCCGTTCACCTTAGGTAACTATGTACTGGTCCACACTAGCGGGATATTTGTATGAGGGAGAGAACACTACTGGTTTATATGTTACCTGCTGCTCATAGTCGGTGTTGGCCTTCCTCATCTGCCTCAGCTCCGTCTCCCTCAGTTTGTTGTGCTTGAGGAACTGCTCCGTGAAGATGGGTATGTCTGTCTCCCTCTGGCTGGGGTCCGGGAGGCCAGAGCTCACTGGGGGTATCACAGTAGGCTGAAAATATCATTAATTCTGTTATGCTACGGATAAACTGACTCAAAGGTCAATTATCTACATTCATATTCCACTGACTCCAGGCAGTTGGAAGTTTTGTACAATATCATAACGTCATTGTAAGTTCAATACCGGGGAAGAACCACTTGTCAAAATGTTCACGCGGTCTTGCTTACTTCTTTGTATTGACTTTAACCTTTCCTTAACTATGATGTGTAACTACTACACATTGCTTCTAATAACTTTAATATCTCTATAACCATCATAAATACTGGCTTCAGATTTTAGGTATTCCTCCATAATACATTAACGTATGAGTGAAAAAATAGTGTTTAAATTAATTAGCACTTATCGGGCACATACAAGATATTTTGTGAAAATCAGGAGTAAATTCACCAATACAATCAAACGTGTTCTAGTGTGTGAAGTAGGTATATCTATTCTAAAAAAACGCTATAGGATGCGAAGATGCGGGAAGAGTGTGCGGGGAGATACGACGGTATTCACATCTCACTCTTACTTGACTTCGCTATATCGGAACCCGAGAAATGGAATCAGTTGCGCTTTTTCCTTCCAGATACACAGCACCTACGAGCTCGAGCTACTGGCAGTAACTTTCGGGCACCCTTGACTATATACTTCTATATGTATGTACATTTTTTTAATACAAAGATTTTCCAACATGCTAAGAAAAAAATGACTAGCATAGTGAAATACACATACAGTCGGTATGACTGATTTTGGTCTGTTGGCAGCCAGGATTGACCCCACTCCTGGAGTGGCCGCATTGTGCTGAACCGGGGGCGGCACTCCACCATTTGCAAGTGCCAGAGGAATAGACTCTGTCGATGCATTTTCTGAAAATAAAAAAAATGGGAAAATCAGTGGCAATTTTTCAATGTCCTAATTTTCTATCACATACAGATGAAAAAAACTGCTATCGATGGGTTATGTATACTTCCGGAAAACAAATTGTAAAAGTGTTTGGCCAAAATCATTTTTCATCGAACTTTTTGTAGTAGTTCTGTAATTTGCTGCGAAGAAGAGTAAACGGGTATTGGACATTTTTTAAAGGAAAACCTAAAAATAATTTTTAGAACTATACTCGTATGAGAAAATGGCATGGTGAAGAAGGTACACAAAGATACGAGCTATACCAATTGTTTGAAGAACAGTCGACTATAACAATACTCATAAAGTGGGACGACTGTTGGGCAGGACATGTCACTAACAAGCCTGCAGCATGAAGGTGTTGGGAGACCTTGGCCATGAGGAGGTGTTTCCCAGAGGCAGACTCACCCTTGACTCTGGTCATGGCGGCAGGACGCTGGCGCTTGGGGGGCGGTGCACTCCCGGCAGCCTCTTTGCGCTCCAACTGCTGCTGACGGAAGGTGCGGTAGTCTTCAGTCTCCTTGTAAAGAGACCACTCCTTGATGTACCTGGACGGTAATATGTGTGAATATGTGTAAATATTAGTTTACACCAGCAGTTTCCCGGCCACGGAAGCCTAAATGGCAGATGGCAGGGCATGTAGGCGGAACCCCAGTTCCATCCCAAAGACTGATGATCGCTTGTCACTATTCATTGGGGGGATGCTTTTTCACATTTCTTTGGATTTATGATTTCGTGGGGGAGGGGGTGCAAGCCGACACTCCGAATTGAATCACTCCTGGATTTATTGAATTTATTTTTCTAGTCCAGTTTTTTTGTCCCTACAGCTACTATAGCTGGCCGGATCAATTGTACTTACAGAACAGACCAATGGTTTGAGGGTGATGGTGGCTACATAGGGAGACTGGGATTCTCGGGTTTGAATGTAAAGCTGCTCTTCTCAACACAGGGCTGCCCTAGTGAGATAAGAGGCTGATGTATTGCTTTTATTTAAATTTTTAAGAATAAATAAATAAATTTAATGGCATGCATTGTGCAGCATCGCTAAGTATTCTGAAAGATTCCAAGACTGTTTTCAGCTAACAGTGTGAACAACCCAGAAGAAGATCGTGGAAGAGGTGAATTGACATAAAATAATATGAGATCTACCTCTCCCTGTCCTGCTCCGCAGCGTCGAGGTACTGTTGCTTCTCCGGCACCGGCAGCCGACCCCACTCGCTGGCCAGACGCCGGGTGACCTCGGCAAAGCCAAGGCGGGGATTGGCCGCTCGGAGCGTCTCCCGCCGCTCATTCAGATACCTCACGTAACCTAGAATGAAAGACAATTTGATAATTACACATTTATAAAAATTAATATTGTTTCATAATTTATAAAAATACAATACTATGTCCCATATAAGTACAGAAAAATACACACTAATCATCGATTAATAGAGTAGACAATATGTCCTAATGCACAACTCATAAACAAGTACCAAGAAGTGTAAGAGAAAACTTATAGACCTTGTTTAGTAATGTGTCAGTCAATCAAACGTAAGTATTGTCTAAGCAAAAGACAGAGGAGTTGTATGAAATGGTTTTTTTATGTTAAGATAACTTGAACCTTCTTTTTCCTTTTTCCTTGGCCTCTCTTATGCTTAGGCAACAAAACAATTTCCTTCGTTGGTATTCCCATAGAACTGATAAAATTAAGCTTTCGGAGCTCTCGTGTGGTTTGTTTACGCATAAATAAGATAAAGCAAAATAACAAATATTAGGCATTTTACCCGTTAACGGCTGTCGAGGGGCCGTCACATCCCTCGGAGCTTTTGACTTTCTTTTCTTCCCTTTAGGTTTGGGTGCAGGCGCTTTTGTTTCATCATTGACTGTTTCCACAACTGGAGTTGGGACAGCTGCCGGGATTTCTGGCTCCGTGTGGGGAGCCGGTGGTTCAACAACATTTAAAACAGGGTTTTCTGGCTCAGCCGCCATTCACAAACACAAACAATTTCAGTGTAAATAATGAAAAATAAAAAATATTGTCTGTTTGGTTTTGGTTGTAAGTTTATCTATTATGATCAATTTGAGAGCAAAGTATTGCTAGCTAGAGATGGTCGATATTCCTGTCCCGGTTACAAGGAACCAGCTCCAAAGCGGTCACTGGAACCGTCGATAATATTTCTCCGAGGAACCGGCTATTTTTGGAATCGGTTCCTATTTTTTGCAAATGAAATTTTTGAGTGCAATGCGAAAAACCCTTTAATGCTTTCTTAATATTTTTGATGAAAAATTTCCCGAAAACCCACGCTTCTCAGAAACGAGAAACCGATTCCAGTGCTTTTTGTTATCAAAATATCGCTAGCCACCCTACCCCTCTTATGTGTGTAAAGTTTTTACCTACCTTCTCATCACTAGTGTGCAAAACTTTCCCAGTAGAAAACTTTTTCTGATGATAAAGAAATGCTTTTTTTTTAATTGATGTATTAACTAAACTTAGAGTTAACAGACGGATTGCAATCTTTAGAGCACAGACCACAGAGGAAATGCTGTCATCGTTCTACCGGTATTTCAATGGAAGATGCTCCGAAGAACTTGCATTATTAATTTCTTCGGTACTAGTGTATAGTCGAGAAACTCGCCAAACGCGAGCACAATATTTGTACATGGTTGACATTCAACGCTGAGAACGGGTCGTTTCGACGACTCGTTCTTGAGTTTAACGCCTATCAACTATCTCCAATCGAAAAGATCAGCAAAATCGGCCAATATTCTCACTTTACATTTTTTATTGGTCTGGCTACTAAATGTATCTTTGTAGCTATATATTTATTTTTTAGCTATAAACATTTTAATGCGTGCTTTCCTGTAAAGTAAAGAGAAATACTGTTGGCAACATTTATGCCAATTGTAGGGAGGGCTAGAAGACATAATCGAATTCATAGAACTATTTTTTTTAGTCGACATGTTAATATTTGAATTCGAAAGATAGTTACGTTCAAAGAATATCACATTTACCAAAAATAATTGGACAACAAAATTCTCTTACGGAGGACTGATGCCATACTTCTAAATTGCCAAACGTCATAGTATTGAGGAGAGATTTAAAAAAAAAAAAAATTACATTCGATATTCCTTATTTTTTAAATTTACAAAAATAGTTTGATGTAAATAAATATTTCAAAACGAAGTGGCTCACTTATAAAACATTTATTTAATTGACCACACAAATTAGTTGTTCTTATTTTGAACTAAAATCAACACTTTACTCACAAAGAATCTACTTGATAATAAAAAAAAGTTTTCAAAAAAAATTGAAAAAGCTTTTACCTGTTTCTTCAGAAAATTACTCAAATTATTTTCAACTCACAAAATTTGATGAATCTTTTAAAATTAAATGTTAATTCAAATTTAAATAATAATATTTGGACGATTTGTACAGCGCCGTTTTTGTGAAAAATCACCTCAAGGGCGCGTTTTTTTTTTCATAATGTAGCACCCATGAAAAACACTTTTACTTCTTGATATAAAAAAATACTTTGTACCTAAACAAATACATTTTTTTAATGGAATTAATAGTATATGTATTTCATGGGTCAAAAAATTAAATTAGTAACTAGCAGAGCTACTTTTATTTGGTTTCTGTAAAAAAAAAAATTTTAGCCAACAGTTCAAAATTCAAAAGAAAATAAATAATTCGTTCAACGATTAAAGTAAAAGTAACCAATAATATTATAAGACTTCACAGTAAATAATAATAATAATAAATGGATTACTTTTATAGCGCCGTTTTTGTGGGAAAATCACCTCAAGGGCGCTTTACAAATTAATTTATCTAACCTATAATTTATCACTTAAGCTTATAACTAAAAACTTACAGTTAAGATTTATTACTAATGGCTTACAACTAATATTTTCAACTAGTGACTTACAATAAGGACTTATGGCTTGTAACTTACTACTGAGTATAACTTATAACTAGTATCGTTTTGAACTATTAACAAATTAGTACTCCATTCTGGTATTAAAATGAATAAAGAACCCAATAATATATTATAATTTGACAAATCAGAAATGTTAAGGCTGCATTAGTTTCAATTGCTTTTCCTATTTTTATAAATCATTTTTGGTAATAGGTTGTAGGTAGGTACCTAAATAGTGCTGCCATTTTAAAAAAAAAACAAAAATAAAAAAAGCAAACGCAACCATTCCCGTTTGTCGCGCATGTCCCATTCAGTTTATTTCTGACAAGCCTCTTTTACTTCCGTCAAGGACTGTGTAGTACGCGCTCAAGATGGGTGAGGCGACTTTTTAAGTTTTTATGTTAAATTAAGTGTTACGGGGTAGTTCTTGCATTATTTTATGTAAGTTTATCGCTAAAACTATACAGTGAGCGTATAAGTTTTGTTGTATTTCAGTAAAATTTCGTTAAAATACTCAGTAGTAGTCGGTCGGCGTCGTAACCGCCATAGTGCTGACATGAGATTTTCGCGTGGTGTCTAAACGTAATCGAATTCATCCTTACCTTTAGACACATTTATGTAGATAAATTAGAGTTTTTAAAGGTGCGCCCGAGTACTATGAGAGATGTTTGTAAATTATTTTTTGTGTTTTTCGGCAGTTTCTCATAGGTTTTTTTTTCATATGTACAGGCAAGCCCCGTGGACTCCGTACCGCCCGTAAACACGCAGATCACCGTCGCCAGCAGCGATGGGCCGACAAAGAATACAAGAAGGCCCATTTGGGAACCCGCTGGAAGGCCAACCCCTTCGGAGGGGCTTCTCACGCCAAGGGTATCGTCCTGGAGAAGGTGTAAGTACGTTTCCCATTTTTGACCCACAATTATATAGTAATAGTTGGTTACACGTCGATATACAACAATACGTCAAACAGAGCCAACTGTCCTGTTGTACCCGGTACTGTTTCTGTGCTTCGTGAATGCTAGTGTTTACCAGTGATTTGTTCAAGTTACTCGAGTCTGGTTTTGTGCTATATTGGTATAATAAGTTAACTTAGTCGAAAAATCGATACCCAACATGTGTACAGTTGAGATAACCCTACTTCCAGTGAACTGTGCTCTTCTACTGTAGTGCTAAAGTATTATTGATCTTTTCTTAAACACATGGTAATATTTCCCCTCTCACAAACCTCGTAGTTGTTGATCAAAAATTATAAGCACACCTTATTAATGTAGGTAGTACTAATTACACTAGGTCTCGCATGTGTCTCTTCCTGTCAACATAACCAATAATATCACGGTTTACATGCAACTTGCCTACTCCATTGCTGATGCCAAAATAAGTCTTGTTGGTAATTAACACACCACAAAGTATGCCAAAGCACAGTTGTGATGGATATAGAAAAAAAAATGTGGATCATTAGTGGAAAAATAAGCGTGTCAACTGTTGTGTCACGAGAAACATGCTGCCATGCTTTGGTGAAGACTCGAAGAAGAGGTGCTACTTCCGTAGGACTGACCTGAACAGGGACGGTGTTGAGGTTCGTGGTATTACGCCTGTGAATGTTGATTAGAAGACAATCACAGGATAATACTGCGAGTCTCGGCATTCATACTCATCATGGAACATCCTCATCTGAACTCGACAGACCGGCGAGTGCTGGTCTTGAGAAAGTGTTTAATTCTCATGCCAGATATATTTTGAAGAGAGAAAAAATAGTGTGTCCCAATCAAGTTTTGCACAGCTTAGCGAGTTAAAGTTCTACATTTTGTCACATCCAGTATTAAGACTTGTTCCATTAATTTGTCTAAAAGTACCATAGTTGACTTTTGAATATCCAGTATTGACCTACGACCACCATATTTCCTACCCCCTAAAGTGTGAATCCTAGCACTGCTGGAAGACATACTGCTGAGATTCGTGAGACATTATTATCATCGTGCATCAACACTATATAGTGCCACTGGGAAGTCCACTTAGTATTAAGTCGCAGATGGTTGGGTGTTCGATTCCGCCACACCAATATACATGCCCCAGTGTTAAAACTTCTTAAGTCTAAATAGAAAAAGGATTTGCTGATACCTTCTTGACATTTTGAATCCCAATGTCGTCATCTATTTCCTCGAATCAGGTTGTTGGCAGTTTATCTTTTGGGAATGACTTAATTAATATTGGAAAACGCAAATTGCATGAATTATCATTGATGTTGAATGACTTTAACAACTCTTGTGTAGTTGTCATAAGGAATAACTAGAAGTTCAAGACTATTCTAATATTTTCCTTCTGATTTTAGATATAATCAATCTTCCAACTACAAACATATTTATGAGTAAATAAAGAGCAATTTTGTGATCTATTGAATCATTTACTAGTCTTGGCGCCTATAAGTGACTGCAGTAATTGATATTGTATCGTTACAACCCTAGGAATAGCTAAATTAAAATGGTTTTATCCGGGTAATTTTTGCTAACCATTTTACCTAGGATATTGACTTCACATATCTTGTAAAATATTACAGTGATTGTGTGTATTTCAGATAGCACAGAGAGAGGTCACACTCCAGTGCTTTTAATGTCAAGAATTTGTGATATGGCGGAGTGTTTATTTTTTCAACTGAAAATTTACCATTTAAACTGAAGTGAATTATTGAACATTTCCAGGGCGATGATGCTTACTTTGTATTTGCTACTCTTGATTGTGCTGGATTGTACATGACGACAAAAGTACTCTGAGCCAGATTTGTTATATGACCGCTTCACGAATCTCCCGGGGATTAATGTAATGTGTTTGTTTGTTGAATGGTTTGTGTATTTTGGTTGCAGTGGCGTTGAAGCCAAGCAGCCTAACTCGGCTATCCGCAAGTGTGTGAGAGTGCAGCTGATCAAGAACGGCAAGAAGATCACGGCGTTCGTACCCCGGGATGGTTGCCTCAACCACATTGAGGAGAACGACGAGGTCCTGGTTGCCGGCTTTGGTAGGAAGGGTCACGCCGTGGGAGACATTCCCGGAGTCAGGTTCAAGGTAAATAAAAACAATCCTACACGCCCCACTCATTTACCCCAACAAACAAGCTTCAACACATTTCTTCTACAGAACTAAATAGAATCCTGTCTTTATGGTGTTGAGGTACTCCCCACAGCAGACAATGATGTTACTTTTTGTTTGTATTTGCTACTCTTGAGGTAAAATGATGATAGTTTTGGTCTGAGTCTGCTTCCTGTCCCCGACTTGCTCCTGCCGAATGATGGCTGAAATGGAAGGCCACAGTGACTAACGTTAACCTCTTCTTTTCCAGGTGGTGAAGGTGGCCAACGTATCTCTCCTCGCCCTCTACAAAGAGAAGAAGGAAAGGCCGAGGTCATAAGCTGTGCTGTGTTATTTTTTTAAGGTAAATTAATTTTTTCATTGTTTATGGATGTATTAAATGCTGAATACAATTATAAACTATTTCTGAAAAGGAATTGAATTTTTTTCTTAAGATACTTTTTTAAATTACCAAATAATGTACATTGTCCTCTACGGCAGGAGTTTGCCTGTTGTGGAGAGATTTCTCTGTCAATATTACTGGCATGACTTTATCGCAGAACCAGCAGCTTGCAAGTATTAGACAAGTACCATTCCGAATTTAATTGATTCCCATCGTCGAAAAGATCAGTGACCAGTGAAGTGTTTGTTTGCAGGTTAAATTCCTCGGCAGAGAAGAGGGAGCTCTCCCCAGCCCCCCCCCTCTACAGGGCTGTATTTATACAAGTGACCATCTTTATGTGTGAATGATTCAATAAAATTGTTCATCTCCACCAACATACCTTGTTTTTCTTTATTGACCTGTGACATGCCTTGGACTACCGCCATGCTATAGAAGCCTTCACGATGGGTCGTAGTACTTGCAGTATACCAAATAGAAGTTTGATATGGAATGGATTTTCCATGAATGTTAGAGAACTACTAAAGACTAGACCAGTGTTGTTACCTACGGACTGGCTTCATTTTCTAAATTAAACATGGGTGCTACCTATCTTAAAAGTAATCTGTTTGGTATTAGATAATTTATCCAGTGGTAGTTTTATTGAAGATCGGCACACATAGTTGATTTTGAATATCCATTGTTTTACGATATATTGTTGTGTGCCTTTTGTGATGATTTTGCACAATGATATACTAAATTTTAATAAACACATTAATTCTTGGATAATTGAAAAGAAAAGTGATTTGCATTTTCAGTACCAAAATAATTAGTGGGAATGCTGGTAGATCAGCAATATTAATGTAAAAATAATACCAATCTGCTCAACTTCAGAGGAAGTTCTCAATAAACACACTGGGCTTGGCTAAAATATTCTTAAATGACTGGTTAACTATTTTTGTAATACCCAATAAAGTTTCGTGACGCTTGCTCTATGTGATGAATTTTCAATAGTTTTATCGGAGGAAGCAAATACTTGATGTCATAAATAAAGAAAACTAACCACCTTATCAATGTTTACGCGGAGTGGGTTTTTGTTGGTCCACACACTGCGCGGCTGGTGTGAGGCAGTTGATGAAGGAGTAAAAGGTCGAATCCCAACCGTGTGCAGCTGGTGGGACTATGGCATCTCCAATTGGGGTGTGTTGTGAGGCTGAAGTGACTATCAAGTAGTAAAATGTTTGCGTCTTGACTAAAGCCATTTATTTGACCAATCCCAATCAGTCAACCATACATTCAAATTGGTTTCAATATTCGATTACAGATAGCAGCACCATGTGTATGGAGACAAATGTTATATTCATTTAAAAAAAATGTCACTACTGTTTATTTAATTATCTTATCATTAAAGATAAGGTATTCAGCAAATACTAAGCAGAAATTTGAAACTGATAGAGAAATAGGTAATTATGTTAGGGTTAACAGCAGTATTTTAGTTTTGTTTGTGATTTGTGGCTAAGATCTACAATTGAATCTTGAAACAAGGATTTGGTCACTAGTGTGGGGGCTGTTAATGTTTTCTCTGCGGTTGAAACATATGATTGGGTCTGCTGAATAATCCACATAACATGGTTATACTGCCATGAAATATAAATTTCAGGAGGAAGGTTGGGGTACACCAAACACGACTTAAACCATTTCAGGCAGCTTTTAGATTCTGAATTGTAGTCTTTTGTCAGGGTGATACTCAAAGTATCCACTGTGTATTAACTATAGATATATGAATAACAGATAAATTAATACATTTTATTGCCACATGCCGGGTTTCAAACCCGTGACGACCCCTGGATCTAGAGTCAAGAATCTTAACTGCTCATCGACAGAGGTCGCCAAAATTATGTTTTTAATAAAAAGTAAAGGTAAAACATTGTTCTGCAAAATTTACAAAGCGGAATGATGTTGAATTTGATAATTTTCAATTAAAAATACATATTACAATCACTGAAAATGCAGTCAATACTACTAGTCAACAAGTTTTGCTTAAAATTTAAGTTAACTCGAGTTGATATAGTTAATTTTAGGTGGTTCATTTCATGTTGGTTTTATATCATATAAATGCTAACACAAAAGTAATAATTCATTCACAGGTAAACCTGGCCTATAACATTTTTATTCAATTCAAGTAAAAAAAATCATTTCACTGCGCTAAAACAATTGAGTTTATACAATAAATAAAAAATATTAACAAGGGGTCAACAACATTACAGAATTTGCAACAACATTTCTGGTTTGGATAATTTAGGAAATTTCGATTGTAGTCCAGTCGATTAATTGTTTTGGGTTTTATTTATTTTTAGATTTTAAAACAACTAAACTGCCTACAATACTTAAATATATCCCTTACCTAGCGATCGTAATAAACATTACGAATATAATCTAAGTAACGATGTGAAGTGAAAGAGACTGAAAAAGAAACGGTTCATAATACATATTTGGTAGTGCCACTCTAATACTGTAAAAGAACGACATGTTTTTTAATAAAAAAAGTTCTCAAAAAATTCTGATAAGACAGGTTTTCAAGAACAAAAATCCAATGTGCACGGTAGTTAGAAAAACCGTTTGCAGGCATATGAAGACATGTAATAAAAGTTGAAGATATTTTAAATTCATACTATTATAATATCCCTGGAAACCCGATTTTTTTCGACAAATGATGCCTGGACAAGATGTTAAGGTTTGATATATCGTAAATGTATCTATTGTCACTAGGGCTATTATAGAAGTTCATTGAACATTCAAGATATATCTATAATTGAGACCAAAGAACATGCCAGGTACTATTTATTTATCTTGCATTTATCATTTCTCCAAAAAATATATGAATTAAAAAATGGTAACAATCATTCAATTTGAAAGCAGATTTCCAAAATATGTTTATGTTGTACAAGGGGTTTCTGGAAACCCACTGGATGAGAGCACTGTAAAATATAAAGGATTTGTATTATTTATCTACTAATTGAGATGAGCAATAAAAAAATCACAACTTGTCCTGCCAAAATAAGCCATAATATTCCATTTTATTGTGAAATTTGTTCAGTTTTGTTGTTAAGAAAAGGATTATGAGTGTGTTAAATGAAGAAAACATTTGAATGGATTATTTTTAAGAACTTAAGCTTTAACAAGAACTAAGATACTGCGATGCGTGTTCCACCACTAGTTGATGACGTCCCCATACTTGTTCCTGGCGGGCTGCTCCACGCGGGCCCGGCTGACGGGGGGTGGGGCAGGCTCGTCCAATTTATAGGGTTGCACACTGTTGGGGGGCGGCCCTTCGCGGTTCTTCCTGCGCAGCTCATCGTAGCTCATCCCCGGGGAGCGGGGCATCGACGACTCCTCAGTCGGGCTCGCCCCGGAGTCCAGGTTGGGCTGCTTGTTCTCTGCGAGGCCTTGGAACGTCGGCCTGTCCGTGTCCAGGTCCAGAGAAGACCCCTGCGACTCTTGCGGCCGGGAATCTGAGTAAACGTCGGGGGCTGCTGCCCCGTACAGCCCGAGACCGCTGCCGCCTCCACTCGTTAATGGTTCCTTATTCTTCTTTTTCCTTAACATTTCTCCGACGTAACTGTCCGGCAGCTGCATCAATTTCTCGGCGCATTGACGTTGATATGATAGTTTCCCTAAGAAATATCCGCAGGCGGTGGACGCTAAAATTTTCGGAACTGCGCCAAAACGAGGGCTAGCCTTCAATGCTCCCTTCTTCACTCCAAAATACGTCATTGTACTTAAAATAGCGGCGAAAGGTAACGATCTTTGATAGAAACTCTCCCTGTTGCACTCTGTCAGAACTCGAATTTCCTCCTGCGTAAACTGGTACGGTTTCTTTTGTCCGCCGGGATTAATGGCTGCATCCTCCGTTAAATTGCCCCTATCGCCCATCTTGGGGACTTCTTTTGGCTGGCTGGTTAAATTTCTAATTTAATTTTGTTCAAAACAACAACATTCGACGGATTTTCTTACTAGAAACTAAAGTTCCCATTACCTAACCTAAATGATTTATTTTTGACATAACACAACCATAGAAAAATACTGAAACTGATTTTATGAAAATTAGTGATTGATAAATTCAATCGTTTTTTATTAATTCGAATCTCTATTTTTTTTCCCTTAAAACCGAGATACTTAATTCTGGGATCGTTTTGTTAGGGACCGAAAATTTAGGTGACCTGATTTGATCAAGAAACAAAATCTGCGTTGTTGGTATATGCTTCGAAGGATTAGTACGATTATATCCATCACTTCTTTATCCTTGTTAAGCACCCTTCGTACCCACACACACACACAGGGTAGTTACAGAATTTATAACATTTTATGGTTGGTTGTACGAGGGATATTTTTGTAGGTGGTTACTACCTACAAAAATATGACTTTCATAAAATTTGGCTGGTATATTTTTCTATGAAATAAATAGGAGTTTATGAAAAATATTTAACCACTGCTATATTTCTTTCGACACAAAAATCTCTGACGCTCATCATCAATCAAACTGGTATGACCATGTTCAAATTCAACTGCTCATCTTTTCACAATGGCAAATGATGGAGCATTCTCCGTAAACTCAAACAAATCCAACTCGGCTTTGGTTTGCAAAGCCGTATCGCCTTTTAAACGCAATAATTAAATTACGGCGTGATTTTCTATTTTTTCCAGTTTTACAACATTTGAGCCTCCAAAATGCTTGAAATTTCAAAAAAATCTTTTAAAGCAAATACAATAGTAACGCTAGAATAGTTTTAGTGAGAAACTTCATCTTCTCAAAACTTTTTCAAGCGCTGTGTACACCTCGGGAATTTCATTTAACAGTTCCATACTCTAGGATTTTGGCCATTGTTGCCCGCACACAATACTTGGGCCATACTGTTGCAGCAATGTTGCCGGACCATACTCAGCTCTCCATCCCATTGACATGATGGAAATTCCAGATAGAATTAAACTTGGAAAAACAGCGTTCTGCTATATACGAGTACCTTTGCGAAACAGTGTAGTCAGTATTGTTAACTTAATACTGACTCGATAGAAAGAGACAAAGATATATTAAAGGATATTGGATAGCCTATTAGTTACATGGAATTTGGACATTTTTAACATGTGACTGAAGAAAATTAAACCTTTTTAAAATTGATATGAAGGTTTCTTTTAAAGTATGTCATTTGCTGGACCACTTTTATGACGTAATATATTTCGACTCAGTTCAAGACTTGGGGAAGTGGATAGAAATTTCACCCAGTACCATCTTTTCTTGGGGTTTTTAGTTAAATAGGTGATTAAAAATAGTATTAAGGATGAGGTGATGTACTTTGAACACAACAGTACATCATATTTATCATTTAAAATAAGATATAATTATTGATTAAGACAGACAAGCTTAAAAAAATCGTATAAAATACATGAGGGTACCCGGGTACTCTTTCAGTCATCAGAAGTTGTAAATTATACTTATTCGTTTTCCCCTAACATACCACCCTCCACATATCCAATGTTTTTATTTTTATTTTCACTATTGTGGAGAAGTCAGAAAATTTCGGTTAGACTTACTGGAACATTAAAAAAGTCTATGTTGAAAACCGAAGAGAAGTACCCTTTCAGTCACATAAAGGTTGATAAACATATTTGAACACATTAAACAAAACAATTTACTTAGAAGTGCTGCAATATTATGTGACGACTTTTCTTGTCTCTTTTCTCTCATGGTATACGACGTAAAAACCTGGAGAAAGTGATTTATCGCAAATTGGTCTCTCCAAAATCTCTCCATATATATTCTTACTCTAAGTGCTATACTAACCCACAGAAAAGAAGAAACAACATAATTATTGGATATAAGTACTTTATTAAAGATTTTTATAAGATCAACTTAATTGGGAGTTAAAAGCGAGAGAATATTTCACAAACAATTCTCAACATATTATTATATTATTACGTATTATAAAATAACGATTACTAATACCATTAACCTTTCAGACAACAATATAATATATATTATATACAATGTTATTAGTGTGAGGACATTAGAAATAATACATACTAATAATTAATTAAATTAAATATTGATTATTGCAAGAATATTAAAAATATTCAAAAAATATTAAATAGAAAAAGGACAGAAAATAAAAAAGTTGGATTGTGACAGAGACTAACCCAATAATAAACCAAATCATTGTATTTTCTGTCTATTCTATTTTCATAATCTTTAAAGATTAACATTTTTTCAATAGTCAATATTATAATGAAGGAAAAGCTTTCATAAGTTAATTTTATTTTTAAAATTAAATTAAAGCTTGAGTTTTGAGATTGAGTGCAGGAAATGATATTACACAATATTGGGTGCCACCAACGATCCTCAACAAGTTCAACTGAGCCGTTTGGTGAAAGCACACTAAACTATAAGCAGAACATCACACAGTAAGGTACAGGGTGTACAAGTATTGACTAGCAAGATTTATTATACTTATGTCACCGATATAGATTACTTAGATCGACTCTCAAGAATACTGTTAAAATAAAATCTTATTTTTTTTCATTGTAATAAACATTGAAAGCTTATATTAATTAATTTAGGAGAGATACGAAACGTTGCTTGAAATGTCTTATGCCGTGTTTGGTGACCAAACCGAACTACACTTCTACTCTCCACTCCATTCAGCCTCACAAAATACAAAGGGGATATCATAGTCCCACTGGGGCCGGGCAGTTGAGACTCTCGGGCGGTATTCAAATTACAAAAAGGTGAAATTTGAAGTAGCTAAATTAGTACATAACTGCCTGGTCAGCAAAAGATTCTGGGGTTTTTTCTATCGGTATTTCAATGAAA
Source organism: Drusus annulatus (assembly GCA_022651775.1). Lineage (NCBI taxonomy): Eukaryota > Metazoa > Arthropoda > Insecta > Trichoptera > Limnephilidae > Drusus > Drusus annulatus. The sequence continues at coordinate 1,252,487 of JAGWCC010000331.1, forward strand.
AGTGCTCCGAAGAATTAGCGCCACTGATCCCCGCGAGCCGTTTCCACATGAGAATATATGATTTTGGCGTGGTTAGCAGTTTGACAGTTTGTGTTTTCCTCATAGGTGTTTTCAAGACCCAGAGACCATTGCATGTGTTTTACAAAGATTGGTAATTTAAACATTTGAAACGCCTAGTAGAGAAGTTCAGTAACTAAATGGGTTAACGCTGAAGGGAGTGGGAGGGAGGAGACGGGGAAGAGGGAGGATGGGAAATGCCAGGCTATATAGATCTAGTCACTAAACACAACTAATGCCATTTCAAGCAACGTTTTAATTCTCGTGGTTTTTCTGAGAGTATCTACCACTCTGTGTGTGTTTCCTTTTTCCTTACAACCTGGCTGCGGGTGTCTTCAAGACCTCAGTTGGGTTCAGTGACCACACATGATGGCCTGCCTAGATCCAGGTATTCTAGATTAGTGACGCATGTATGCTTTAAAGACTAATTTCCGCCCGATGCTACAATTACCACCACTTTAGCCAACTTCTTTTCCTAGCCACGTTATAGGCAGTTTGGCAACGCTGTGTGTGAACCTATAGCTTCTGTCGTTCGTACAGTCGCCTTACGACATATACCTGTTATGACAGTGTTTTTATCTTGAAAATATTGTGATTTTGTTCACATTTTTATACAGTAAATATTACATTTAATATGTAAACTATCGTTTTACACGTTTCGTTCGCCAGGGCATAACCTCCAAATGAAGGTATCTTGTTCTTTATTAATTTAGTTTGTTTAAATTGTATTTTTATTTCATTTCAATTCTAATGAATATATGTGTTCCAGGATGTTCGACTTACATGACAGCCTGTGACTTCTTCTGTGTTATGATAGCCTGTGACTTCCTTCTCGTTTCCCAGAGCAGCCATATGCCATACCGTTGGCTAGTTGGGTGTTAACATCAATCAAGTAATTAGTTTGGAAAACATCCAGAAAGCAGATGGGAGTCCTACTAAAAGTTAACCCCTAATGCAATTCCTGACGTATTTACAAATTTAGCAAAAGGTTAATAAAAGACAAGATCCTTCAGTGCGACAAGAACATGTTCTTAAACACCAAAATCATCAATTGTTTTTGAAAAGAGACATTTTGACAAGTTATAGCGAATTTTTAGACGGTTTAAAAACTAAATTAACTGTGGACTCAATAAAAAAAGCCATGATTATATTTGATTTTATACTTAAAAAACATAGATAAATTCAACAATAATTATTCAGATAGTGCATTAGAAGTAGTGACGAGTGTCACTGTAAACAGAGATTAAAATGTGTTTATAAAAAATAATGCACTCTCGGATCGTGATTTGAAATGGATATGGTTGTAGGTAGTCTAGATTTTTTTTTTTTTTAAATAAATACTAATATTTCATAGTTATAAAAACATGACAATATTTGAAAAACTACTACTGTCATCATAACAAACGGAAAATGTAGCTTGTGCAATGATGGAGGACTTAGCCAGCAGAGGAATTGAATCCACGATGCTCGGGTGGAAATCAGGCGCGTTTGTTCACTCAGCTACCGACCGGTCAAAATTATATTTAAGTCAAGTAATTATATTTCTCAGGCAGAAAACAATAAAAAATGCTAATTTTTGTACATGTTAAGAAAGATAACGCCTGTTTAGAGAGTCAATTAGTTTTTTTTTTTCGATTTCCATGAATAAATAATATTTTCTAAATTGTTAAAAATATAAATTAGTTTCCTCTTTAAAAATCTATTTATAAATGAATAAATTGCAAAAATATTCTTTAGTCTGTCAAATAACATTGCCATAGCTGCCCGTTCATACATAGGTGGACACAAGTTAAAAAATGCAATGTTGCCAAATTTAACAACACGGCTTGGAAATGAAGTCGGCTTTGCCACTACCCAATCATAGCTGTACAGGGCGACTGACACTTAATGCCAAATATTGCAGAAGTCATACAGAGGACACACATTGCTGGTCTGGAAGAAAAATGACATAAATCAAAAAGTCACAATTTGTCAAGTTTAAATTTCTGTAAGAAGTTTTCAGAGTGTGTGCGACTTACCAAAAAACAGTTGTGGGCAACTAGACTTTACTTATGTTTTTCTGAAATTATTTCATATTAAATTAGTGAGTTTATTACACCCATTGTGACAATTACACAACTACTCTCTGCCGACCGCAACTGGAACTAGTATTGTATCAATAACTCTATTTTTTGACTTGTGATATTTCTCTTCCGGGGCAGTGATATTATAGAATATGACTGATTATTCCTTTTGCCACAAAGTTTTGCATCGGCCAAAAAATACATAATAATAAAAATATCATCACAAAATAACTACAAACAACTATAAAATAATTGGAATGTATTGCAAAAACAGAATCCTCAATGCTTCAAATAGATTTATCAATATCATAATTAAAAAGCTATGAAAAACCCATTTCTAAATATGTATTCTTGAATTATTGACCTTCAGCCAATAGACAATTTAAAGAATGTATTACTGTCTACTTTTATTATACATTTAATGAATATTAAAAATGCAAGTCCACACAATCATGAAAGAAATGTGTAGAATCAAAAGTGTGCAGAGAATTTATATTATGGAAAATTGGAACTTGACTTCTTACAAGGGGGATATTGTTTGCTTATATATGAAACTTCATGAGCAGCTTCCCTTATAATCAAAATATGAGTTAATTCTCTAATAACCATTATACAATCTGTTCCGAGTGATTCAAGAAAACAATTAAAAATAACATTCATGGTGATTATTCTTACGCTAGCCTTAAAATTAGAATAAAATACTCTCAAAATAGATATCATATTATTTCTAGGAGCTCACAGCGGTCCATTTTGTGTTGACACAACAATATTCTATATTAGTGTATTATGCATTCATATTATCTACAAGCATGAAACCAATCTCCAAAATCAATTTCATTAAAATATTTAAAAAAACACACAGAATAACGTATGTACACGGCACTTTTGACAGCCATACATTTCCGTAGCGAATAAATCCCCTAAATAAAGGTGAATACCTCTAGCACAGTGATGAGCTACAGAGGTTACTTAAATGTGGCCGAATTCACAAAAAAAGTTATTTTTAAAATAATTTTATTTTTCAAACTCACAATTTCACCTGTAAAACTTTTAAAATTTTGAATTCGGCTGAGTAAACCATGCATACTTTTTTTAGAGTTATTGGTGGTTCGACCCATACGGATTATTAAACTTTCAGTTTTAGGCTGGTTGGAAAAAAAGGGTTGCTCATCACTTCTTTACCCGATAAACTTGAAATAATGTTAATAATTTTCGCAAACACTATTATAAGACAGAATCAAACCCAAATATGGGATATTGAGAAATGTACGATTGAAACTTTTAATGAAATTAAAAAATATAATGATAGTTTAAAAAAACAATAGATATTTTTTAGTTCCATAGTTATATAAATTCACGCAGGAACAATCGACTATAAATCCATTAGTAAGAGTAATTCACATATGGAAATACATATACATATACTCGTATGTATGTAAATCTCAGTGCGAGATATCCAATGACGTTAATAACTCAAGTTGAACTGACGTATCGATGTGTATAGGAGAAATATGGCAGGTCTGAAAGTGTTCACAATTCAGTGATTAGAGCACATGGTCCCAGTTGAAATCCCGGCTGCGACAATAACTTGTTTTCTCGTGAATTTTTCCAATACGTACGTTTTGACAATTATCAATATGCAACACATTATTCGGTTAGCGGTGTGATAGAGTAAATCAATCATTTGTTTGGATAGACGTAATGTTAAAAATTGATAGTTAAATAACAAAATAAACATATCAAACAAATATACGATAATATAAAAAGGTTACTGTTAATATTCAAGACTTTATGCATTGTTTTGTTGAAGCAAATTCATGGATTGGTTACGTTAATATCAAACATAGTGGCTGAGTAGATTTAATATGATAATTGGTAAATTTAACACAAGACAAGTGCTTAGTGCAATAATTGTTCCTAAATACGAAATATCACAAGCAATCTCTTCTTCTAATAATTCTATTTTCATCTTAAATACCATGCACTTGATACCCATTTGCTTGAAAACACATTTATAAGCTTCCAAGATTGTTATTAAATTCATTTCTATCTATCTTTCAGTTGACAAGAGAACAATCAACGAAGTTGCTCTCTCCATCGATTGAATTATTTGTGGCTACACAGTTAGCTTTGTATAAATATGTATACATAGTGTCTTTTAAAATAATGAGCATGGATATAATGGGATCAACCATCTGAACACTGACAAACAAAACATTATGGATTCAAATTAGAGATATATTTACGTGAAAACCAAATGGGCTTTTCTGGTCTCAACTTGTACTTGTAAATATGGTTTGAATTATTCAGACTAGAGAAAAATGAACCACCAACATAGTTTTGCAGTACAGTTACAGTCTAATGTATACTTGCAATGGGCATCAATATCAACACTCGTGGAAAAATAGTCAATACAAAAATAAATTCCGTTGTATGAACAATACTCATATATATATGTAGTACAATCAGTCGCCAGGACTTACCAACAAACACACACACAGTTCACAGGCTGTTGCCCCCAGAGCATTGTTCGCCGGTTGCTGTTGATGGCCGTCGCAGCCGCTGCCTCTACCGCCGGGGTCCTCCTCGCGTGTAGTCCATGGTCTTGATGTGCTCCACGGCTGAGCAGAACTGTGTCCAGCAATACAGCAGCTCCCCCTCGAGGGGCGCATTCAAGAAGGTGCTCACAAATTGGACGGTGGATAGAAGTGATGGAGGATTCGCCTAAAGAGTTTACAAAAAGTGTCTCTAATGATACTCCCAATCACTGTTTGCGGCTGTATAAATAAAAGTGTATTTGGGGAAAAATCTAATTATTCCTATTTGCATATTGTTTTTTTTGGTAGTGAAATAAATCACCATGTGTCTAATCTTCATTTGTTAACTTTATTGAGATATATATATATTTTAAATTAAACATTAATATAGATTTTAGTGTTAATTCTATAAAAACATCACAATTTACTTCCCCAATCAAACTCTATGAGGCATTAGTTCTAGTCACTGGAATCATGAATATAAAGAACTAAAACCATTATTATCCAAAAAATGACTACTTATTGCGTAAAACCTCATGGATGGTATTTACGACAGTCGCATATAGGGTGCTGTGTCAAAATCTCATATATGATACAGCCATGGATAAAAGGTTAAAGAGGTAGTCGGGTGACTTACCTTGATGACAACGTAGATGAGGACGGGGGTGAGGTGGTCCGCCCCGGGAGTGCCCCCTTCCGAGGCCAGGCTCAGCAGGGACATGATGGACACCATGCAGCGAACCACGCATTCCACCTGAAATAAAAAATGGGTAAATTATTCCAGCACCAGCGCAGATGCTGTTTACCTCGGACAAATCTCAAGCTCAAGCAATAAACAGTAATGATACAAGACAATAAAATATTATTCGCTCCAGATAGAGGAAATACTGAAGAGATACACCGATAGAAGTGTGTTGCGGGCGTGTCTGGTGTAACTGAAGTAAGCTCCATTTTTCCTTACTTCTAGTGAAATTAATCATACATTTTTAAATACCAAAATTCTTTCTTGAATAGACAATCAGAACAGGCCTTTCTGGGGCAAGAAGTCGAAAGGCCTTATGAAAATTGGCAACATTGGTTTTCTTTCAAATGGTACTTCTAGTGATTATATGTTCAGTGTAGAGGGGAGTATAATCTATCATGTTAAATTGAGACTATGGCATCCCCGACTGTGGGGTATGTTGTGAGGGTGAAGGGAGTTGGAAGAGAAAGTAGATAGGGAAGAGGATCTGGCTATTCAGACGTAGTCACTATACACGGCTAAAACCTTTTCAAGCAATGTTTCGATTCTGAATGGTGGTTTTGTACCACCTAAAAATAAATAAGCATAAATAAATATCTGCCTGCCCGCTAGGACTCGCAACGTCACTGACCTTATCCTTGGGGGTCTTGTAAACAGGCAGGTGGGCGAGGATCCTCTGGGCTGGCAGCCAGGGCGCCCCGGCCAGCCCCCGCTCCGGCAGCCCTATGCCCCCTGCGCTCAGCCGCGCTATATGCTCGTTCAGAAGTCTAGAAAGATTCGTAAAGGATTGTTAGTGGTGGATGAACCATGTGCGGGCCAATAAGATTCAATGAAGGCAAGTGTGAAGAACTCACTGGTCTCTCAAGATGTCGCCGTCGCCGTTAGGGAACATGGCCTGGAGGTAGACCCGCCCCATCACCGCCCTCTCCACCGTCAGGGCCGCTTGCTCGAGCTCCCACTCCGTAGCTCCTAGAATCACAAATATCAGCATCATACATGTGGGAAAGAGAGTACGCAAACAGCGTGCAATATAGTTGTAAATAATGAATACTTGGAGCAAGTGGATGAGTTTGTGCATTTAGGAAGTATGTTCTAGAGAGACGGAAAGGCTGATAAGGATATTGTAAGAAGGGTGAATACAGGAAACTCCATTAATGGAGGATTGAACGCTGTTGGCGCAAATAAGAAATTGTCCAAAGAAGCGAAGCTAGCAGTCCACAATGGAGTGCTTATACCAACCCTGATGTATGGCAGTGAGGCATGGAACTGGCAGAGAAAGTACGAAAGTCGACTGAATGCTGTGGAAATGAGATCCCTGAGACGTATGTGCGGTAAAACCATGTATGACCATATTAAAAATGTGGATATCCAGAAAGAATGTAAGGTTGATGTAAGCGTAATGAATAGGATCAAGAAAGCGATGCTCTGATGGTTTGGGCACGTAGAGCGAATGAAGCAAGAAAGGAATGTGAAAAGAATATATAAAGTGAATGGAAGAAGAAGTCGAGGACGCCCGAGGAAGACATGGTACAATCAAAAAAATAAAATATAGAATCGGGTCATGTGAAGAGTCAGAATAACAAAAGAGTATGTGTGAATGTGAACGAAGCAAGGAGTGTGTGCCAAGACAGAGTTGTATGGCGGTTCATCCTCTCTGCCTACCCCTGCGCGGAGAAACGGCGTGATGGTTAGTTAGTTATATGTGCATTGATTTCCTCAACTCGGCTGAACAGACAATCTCTTCAAATCAATATAAATCATAATTCTACGTATTTTCTGTTTAGTGTTTGAGAGCAAGTCTCATTTGTCGTTCTCACCGGCCCAGGCGTTTTCTCGCGCCATCTCCTGGTTGAGCGAGAGCAGCGTCTGCGCCAGCATCTCCCTCTTCTCGTCGGCCAGGCCGGAGCGCAGCCGCTCCTGCAGGCTGGCGAGGCGGGACTCGCGCTGCCGCCAGGGAGACTCGGGCACGCCCGGCTGCCACTAGCGCCGCCTGACGCAGCGCCTCGGCCTGCTGCCACTCTGTCTCGCTGGGGGTGGAGAGGTTCAACGTGAGCGTTATAAATTTTAAGTAAAATACAAGTGAGGAACTACAGTGAAACCCGCATGGCCTGATTCTGTGGGTGAAAAGAAAAAGGTTTTCAGGAAAGCCAAACATCATGTCATATGTTCTTTTTCAAAAAATAATTGCACATTATTTTATTTTCTGACTCATCTAAGGAACAATTCAGCATACTCAAAACGTGATTTTTTAAAAATTATTCCGTTCTTCTTTTGTCACACAGAATTTATCCCAGAACTTCATAAGAGTGTCAGTGTGCTATCTCCCATGTTTACCTTATTCCCCTGTAATAAAGTTTACCAGGGTTGTATTTAGAGTATCAACCGGTCTCCTGGTTTTGCAATTTTTCTTCCCAGGTATCTGAACCTTCTTCCCATTTTGCAGATATTGGTGTTTTCCACTCCCAACAGGAGAACTAGTACAGTACTCCCGAGGTGGGAAGTATTGAACTAGCTCTCTCAGTGAGTTTCCACTTCTATCAAGTGATGGCTCGGTTCATTTTTTAGGACTAAGTGCTCGTGCGTATCTACCGTTCATTTTGTCTACTTAATGTCTGTTAACCTGTCGAGCGCCGCTATGGTGGCCACTAGCGCCCGCCGACATCGCGCCAGGTAGGTCAGGTAGGGTAGGCGCGCACGGGCGTCGGCGCGCACTGCAGCCAAGGGGGCCGAGCCCAGGCCGGCCAGGGCGGAGGCGGCCGCGCCGCTGCCTTCGAGCCGGAGGGCGCACACCAGGGTGATGGCGCCTGTACGCTGGAAGGGTTAAAAATCAATAAATACATATACTCTTATTTTTAACCTACGTGCATATGTGAGTAATCCATGCCCGCAGCGATAGATGTCGCAAAAAGTGCCGGGCACACCAGGAACACTGTGGATACACAGGAGTTACGTTCCATTAAATATTGAAGTATTGCGCAATCTAAGATACACCAACTGAATCAATAAAATATTAAATGTTGAGATGATTGGAAACATGGAAATATATATATCGTATTGTAGAAATTTGAACAGTGCCAGGGAATATTTCTCCCTCTTCCTGTGTCAACTGTGGTTAGAGGTGCATTCATGAGGAGATAATCTTTTCTACCCGGTGAGCGGTGAGCGGGCTGCCTTTTGCTACTGTAGGCCTTTTTGTGTATGTTTATATACAAGTACTTAAAGTTAAATTTTGTAGACTGTGTTTTGTGCTTATAGCAATCTTTTATTTAAGCCCGCTCACCAAGGTTAGGGAGGGAATAAGATGAAAACATGAAAATTCATTGAAAATTTTAACTGTGGTAGGGTATCTGCATTTTTTTTTTTGCTGCTGGGTTATTGACCACTTCAATACTTTGTTATGTAATCAGTGCATGATTAGCTTTGGGTAATCTCACTTTTTATCTATACTTTCACAGAATCAAAATAATAAGATGATAGAGTTTTTGATTCTATTTACCCCAGTGATGAGTCAGTTTACCTCTTCAGTGATTAGCCCACACCCCGCAAGGCTCAAAACACGAGTGAATAAGGCATGCCTCAGGGGTTATGTATGTTATATAGGTGTTGTTTAGATGTTTATTTTTACAGTTAATTAAAAATGTAAGGAAAAGAGCGTCAGACAGGTCCTTTGTTACAGTGAAACCCACAATAAGGATCGCAAATAAGACCTCGTAAAGAGCGTTTCACCGTACACCGGGAATGCAATGTAAATAAGAAAGAGAGGGTCCTCACCCCTGAAGCTAATTCCAACGTACTAACGTCCATGTTGGAGAGAACTTGACGGAGTTTCTTCTTCAAACTCTCAAATTCTACATCCGTGGCAACGTCACTGAAAATATAAAAAAATAAATTATGTTTATGTCAGATTGCGGTACTTGACTAGGAGGGCTAGCACGACCCTCATTAACTCTTTCCACTCCAATGTTGAGTGTTTCACCAGCTCCAATTTCAATGTGGCCGGCCAATATGCCTCATCATAATGCTTTGAATTATAAAACAGTATCATGCAATAACTCTCAAAATACAAGATTTCAGACTAGAATAAATGCAATTTTAGCGAGGAGCTGGTGGAATAAAAACAAATAAAGGCTTGGAGTGGAAAGGGTTAAGGGTTAATAAAGATTTTTATCAACGATATTAGTGAAAAGTCTAGGTCGCTAACATGCCAGCAATCGGCAATGGCGTTTGACAGTTTGAATCGACTGGTTCGGTTATTGAGCACATCCACTTCCTAGATAAAGTTGTCTACATGTCAATAACGAGGTGAAAACTAAATTATTGGCCGGGTTATGGCTAGCTACTATTTGTCAAAAAAATAATCAGTAAATGCCTAAAATAATTAATGGAATCAGTTTAGCAAAAAAAATTTATTTGACTTTTCAAATCAACAAACATTTGAGTACGCCATAGATAAAATGTGCCAGTGTTGCCATTGTGGAACAGTGTTTTTCCCGATATTGATAAAATTATCGATATTTTAAGTAGCACCAAAAGTGTTAGTGATATTAAAAAACTAACATCGACAGCTTAGTTAGTCGTATCGATTCTGTTTAGTTGTCCATATGGCCGTGCTTAGCTCCAAGGATGTTTTCTAGTACAAGACACGTGAATGTACATATCCCCGTCGAAGTTGTAACTTCTAATGTGTGCAAAAGAGACGGGTGACAGGCCTAGGTTGTTTGTTACCTGTTGATGGCAGACTCCCCGTCGCTGGCGTCCCCCTGAGGCCCCACTAGCAGCGAGGCGGGGCGGGCGCCCCAGTGGCCAGAGTCTGACGCGGCCGCCTCACTGCTCGAGGAAGACGCTTTTCTGCGGTACTTTGCCAGGATGTCGTCTGATAGTTCTGCAATATAATTGTAATAATAATGATAGTTGTAATTAAAATGTTTATTTAAACAACCAAGCATTACCATGGTGGAATGAATCCTTAGTAATGTGGATATATAGGCGTATCCTTGAAAAATACCCGGGAAAAATAGGGTTACTGATTAAGAAGTTCTTCGTGAATTAGAATTGTACTACACATAAAAAAAAAAAAGCTGTAATATAATTGCTGTTCCTCAATCATCACTGTACTAATTATGGGTATCATTCTCCATTGTCCAGAATGTCGAGACTTATTAACTCAAGCCATGGTTGAAATTTGGTACCAGTCTAAATGATTTGTCATTCTTTACGACTCTACCAAAACTTTGACTTACCATGGCTTTGATTTGAATGTTATTTCTTATGTATATTTGTCCTGTTTTTGTCATTGCTTCATTACAATATTATGTATGTGCCGTTCTTTCTCTATAAATAAATATCTTGGTGACATTGTGAGAAGCGACAAATACCAGATAACTGGTAAACTGTGTTTTACAAAGCCCTGATGAAGACATCTTTTGTGGTTTAAATGATGATGTTAATCCCAGTCGCATTTGATTTGCAATTAGCGCCATTTTGAAATTTGATTGTCGACCCAATTTGATCAAACGCTGAAATGGCCCAAGTATCATGTCCACTCACCAGCGTTGGTCTTGTGCGGCAAGTTGATAATGTCATCAGTCCTGCTGGCGATGACCCCTATACTCTCTATTTCACAGTCCCCCCCGGCCTTTGCCACGTCCTCCATGTAGCCCGGAGGGTTACTTCTTTTACCTGCAGCGAGAGAAGTCAAAACAGTTACATTAATGTTCCCTTGGAGTAAGAATATATATGGAGAGAGCTAAATATTTTTACCCAACCTACACAGAATTTGCAATAAATCACTTTCTCCGGGATTTTACGTCGTATACCATGAGAGAAAGAGACAAGAAAAGTCTTCACATAATATTGCAGCACTTCTAAGTATGTAAGAATGTTCTCCGTCCGCGTTAACTTCACATCATCAAGTTGCATAACCTACGTCAATGGATTTTGAGGTTATTTCCTATATTTGTGTTGATTAAAATACTTGCAGTGGTTATACAAATAAATCAAAGACGATGGTGATATGTGCTTAGTGTTAATGTTCAAATAAGACCAAACTAAGATTACAAAACATCACTTTTCAGAGGTATTTCAACAGTTTTAAATATTTTTGACCAAACTTTAGAATTTTCTCATTTTTTGTGATATAAAGACATAAAATCAACAAAAAGCTTCCATCATTATTTAGGCAAGCCTTCTGTTTTTAGTGTTTGTGTGACATTTTGACTTTATCAATCATTTTAATGGTCTATTGATATTGTTTTGTTTAATGTGTTCAATTATGTTTATTAAAAATCCGAATCCCATGTAGGCGGTAACTACTAGGCTATCCAACATCCTTTAATATATCTTTATTTCTTTCTATCGAGTCAGTATAAAGTCAACAATACTGACTATACTGTTTCGCAAAGGTACTTCTCCATATATATTCTTGCTCCAAGGATTTTCCACTTGACCATACAGACATAAAAAGATGCATTGTAAATACTGCATGCCAGCGAGTCCCAAAAGCCTGAAACCGGTGGACTATGGCATCCCTAATCGGGGTATGTTGCGAGGCTGGAGGGAGTGGGGAGGGGAAGGAGTTGGGGAAGAGGAAGGTTGGAAGTATCTAGCTATTCAGATCTGGTCACCAGACACGGCTAAAGCCATTTCAAGCAACGTTTCAATTCTGAATGGTGGTCTTTTACCAAGGCGATACTTAGAGTATCTACCACTCTGGAACGTGTCGCAAATATACATTATATTATTTTATATTAATTAAATGTGTTATGAGACATATTAATTAAATAAACGTTTTTTGTGCACGCCGGGTTTGAACCCGCGACCTTTGGATTCACAGTCTTACCACTCGACTGTGGAGGCCGTCAAAGATGCTCTCAGTAACACACTTTGTTTTCCAAGGAAATTATAAAATGCACTTTTCAACTTCATCTTTGCAATGCAACTCTTGACGCGGGCCATTTTGCTACGCAAGGTGTCATACACGAGATGTCATCAAAAAGGTGTACCAAAGCTTGCTGCGGATGCTGTGAATCCCCTGCTCTTATTCCTGAACTGCTTGATCTTGTTGAGGAAGTTACCGCCCGACCGCTTCATGTTGTTCTTCAGGTCCCCAAAGTTGAGGCCGCCACCCTCCGTCGAATCCTCGGGCACTCTTCTGCCAGAGTGGTTCCTACGGAAAACATAGTCGTCTGTTCACTCGGGCCTTGCATAAATTCTGAGATCAGGTAGCGATAGGGAAACAGTGTTAGTAATCAACGTAATAATATCACATGCACTTCAAAATTAACATTGTGATTTGTCAAAATTAGAATGTATAATAAAACAAAGGCTGGAAATGAATTTAACGGTTAAAAAAAAATTACATACATGTTTCTGGAATAAAAACAGCACTAGATAACACAAAATATCTTACATACAAGCAGGTGCACCTCTACAAACACTCCAGGCTTCGTAGGCACATACACATACAAATTCTCACTCATGTTTGTCCCTCGAGTAAAACGGCAAGGTACTCTACAAGATTTTTCTATTTAAATTTTACCTATGACTTTTTTCAGCCGTTGCATCAAAGCTAATGCTCTTAGGAATGGCCCCCGTGGAAGCTCCCGGCTTCATGGATCCTGTGAATGGAGTAGAATTCCTCGGCAGCGTATTGGCACCATTATTTCCAACGGAAACTCTCTGCATCTTCACATCTGTAGAGTTGAGGATGGACACATGCCCCAGCGGAGGAGTGACCCTCCTTTCAGTCAGATTCTCAGAGTTCACATCCTGACTAGAACTACGATCACTTGTAGACGTATCGGCACTGTTCACAGATAGCGTACTGAGAGAAATAGCACTACCGCACGATATTCCATTGAGCAGAGAGTCCGTTTTCGTTTCCCCTTGCTTACTATTATTATTCGACTTGTCCCCACGCGAAGCACTCATATTAATAATACTCGTACGACTCTCTGACGTTTTTAAAACTCGAGAGATTGTATTCGGAGACGTGAAACTGTGTTGCGATGCCATCAACGATGAGGAATGTATCCTAGAGATTAGCGATACGTCAGAAGAAGCGTCTTGGATGCCTGCATCAAATTCAGAACGCTGCGAAGTCTCGTGGAATTGTTCGGAGAAGCCATTGTTTGGCGTGTTGAATGAAACGTCACTCAATATAGTGCTGCTGAAATCTTGGTTTGAGATATCTTGGTTTCCGTTCAAGAAAGGCATCATGCTGCACGCGTTTAAATCGGAGATTCCGGAATCGTTGATATCGGACATGTTGGCTTCCGCTCTGATGGGTCTGAAGGTGCTGCCAGATCTATTGGCATCTGGTTTATTCTGGTTGAGTGTGGCCATGTCGGCGGAGGTGGAGCAGCCGGGCTGGGTGTTGCACGGGGTCCAGGGGTGGTCAGGTCGGGTCGGAAAGCGCTGGCATGGGTCGTTGAGCCAGCGGCTAGTGGCGCTGCCGTTGCTCATGGCCGTCACGAAGGGGGAGTTGGAGGAGTGGAACATTCCGTCAGGTGTTGAGACACCCGACTCGGATACTTGGTTGTTAATGGCTTCATTCTCACTGTAAAAAGAAACATCATTTTATCAAAGGAATACATGATGTTCTTCTTGTGGATTTTAAATTTTTTATTGCTATGGAACACTTTGTAATAAATTATTTATAAATAAGTTACAGTAGAATCCCGTTAATTCTAAATCCACAGGACCTCAAAAACCAAATGAATGATTTAAATTAAATTGTAATTAGAAATTTGCGTTTTTGAACAGCGAGTTACTGGCAGCCATTCAATTCAGGTATTCTAAGTAAATTCGTAATAATACGATTATTCAGGTACTTACCGGCCTGTCAAATTCAGATTTACAATGTAAATTTGTAATAATACAACATATTCTTGTGTAAATCCAAGTTCAGCGGCCAAATACCGGCGCGGCTGGCCTGCCAGGTTCAGATTTACAATGTAAATTCGTAATAATACAACATATTCTCGTGTAAATCCAACCCCGGCGGCCAATTATCGGTGCGGCTGGCCTGTCAGGTTCAGATTTACGAATTCATGTGATATATTTTCACGCAAATCTATTTAAAGAATAGTTTATCCCAAATCCACAACTGGTAACAGTCCCAGCTAACGCAAATCGAAACACACATTCCGGCCAGTCATTTTAATTTGCACTTAATATGTTATGATTCCAACAAACTGTGTAGAACCAAAAAAAAAAGTATTGTCAATGGATAACATACCCCTCTCCACGCAAGCTGAAGTCAAACACGTTCATGTCATGATTGTCGGGGCGTTCGTGACCCAAGCTGTAGGATGGGAAGGAGATCTGCTGGCACGGACTGTCAGGAGCCAGGTGCTCCTTGTGCAGGTTGGGCCCGGAGCCAAACGGAGAGGCCTGCTGCTGTAAGAAGGTCTATATGTTTACGCGGCTTTAGTGATTCTGATCACAAACAAAACTCACGTCACAGCCTTTAGCACACTAGCGACCTCTGCAAATAACATTAGACCAGTCCAAACTTTGCTTTGAGGAATCATTGCGCTCGCGCCTCTTGGTTGGATTAAGAACTCAACAGCTCGGATAGCAGTTCGTCTCTTCACCCTGCTTTGCATATTTCAATTTTAAACATAAGTGTTATATTGAACTTCTTGCATAAGAAATACATTTCCACACACACGTAAACAATCCTCAGACATATCAATGATATAGTTTTATGTGAAACTAATAGTTACACTCGGTAAAATCAAGGATACCGATAGCATTAATATGGTCATGGTCCGAACTGTAGAGTGGGAAGGGGATCTGCTGGAATGGGCTGTCAGAAGTGGCGGCAGTTGAAGGGGAAGGTTCAGAAGTAGCCGGTTCACTCCTGTTGGGTATGGAGTGGGTTGGCTGAATGGACATGCTTACTTATCACTTTGTAAGGGACGACTTACCGAGTAGCCATTGACTAGCCTACTGGACAGTTGGGAGGCGTAGGCCAGGGGGCCCGCCTGCCGCTCATGGTAGCCAGTGGGCCGCTGCCCGCCCCCCACTGAGGCACCGGACTCACTGCTGCTGGACATCGTGTTAGATACACCCATGTAGAGGGACGGGGATATGCTGCTCCTGGAACCGAGGATATTATGTTATTACGATAATATTCCTTGCCTTTTTTGAGATGTCCTTACATAAGGCAATTCCTTAGCGTTCTAGCAATGTTCCGCTATGCTGGGGGAGTAATCGCAAGCGGGGAAACTACTACACTGCATGATAGAAATTTTAATGCAAAGTATTATTATAAAACACTGTCAAATGGAGAAGGAATACATAGGTTTGGGGCTCATTCGTTCTTTGTGGTAAGATAGGGTATTTTGTTTTTGTTGCAAGTTATTTTCTATATCTAGTGGTAGTGCTTTAGGTAGTCTAAGTCGCTTTTTACAGTGATAAATGTCGTGGACTGTATTAAATTAAATACAATCAGGGGTGTGTTAGCTTCCCCAGTTCACTTGGAAAAGCTACGGCGGAATATTACTAAATTGATTTTAGACATTGACAAATTTGATAAATCCTTTTGTTCAAGGGGAAGAATTGTCGATCTTAATAAATAAGTAAGTTGAAGAAGGAGGCGCAACGGGTACTTACTGCATCGGGCACGGGATATTGTGGAACCGGCTCTGCCTATTATTGAGGCTCCTCAGCACCACTACGTTCTCCGGGTTGTCCTGAAAGTCCCCGTCTCGGACATCTGCGCACTCCGGCGGCCCCTCCGGGCTCTCGTGGGCTGTGCGGAGCAAGTGCAGCAGCGGCCCGTTGGACACCGCCGCCGCCGTCATGTTGTCCGGGTGCGCCGTGTGGACTGATGACGCGGCGGACATCTGCTGGCGGTTAAGCAGCGCGTCGCGGTTTATGTTCTGGATGGAAAACAACATTTTATAATTGCAAATATTCATACACATTTTTTGCATTTACTATGAACTGGTTGACTGCGAGACCTATCTTGGTTGAAAGTTAGAGTTCCGTAATGGTTGTACCTGGACATGACATCTCTTGTCAATACTAACAAGTTGACAATATGTTTTGATGTTTCCGTGGTCAGTAAGGTCTGTGCTACTTCGATTTCGGCAGTAAATATTAATAATAGCCTTTGTTTCAAGTGTGAAATGTTCAGGATTGAAGGGTGTGTGAAATATTCCATGGATAGACAGTGAAATGTGTGATAAACTATCTGCAAATGGCTTATCTCATGCATGTCGAAGAGATATTTAGACGCAACCCGCGATCAGTTCAATAACACTCAAATATCATAAATATATTTTATTCATACATTAAACAGGGGTAAAATCAAGGCTTATTCATACAATTGTTAAAAGATCTTGATGAGAAGTATGCAGGCAGACATTCCATATTTTATAGTATTTAAGTAGGTAGTAGGCTTACTTGCGAAACGATTTTTCAAACATATTGTCCCTTGTATTAATTCAAAAGGGAAACTGATGGATCTCAACGATGAGGAAAGATTTCAAAAGGGAAATTTGTATAGCGCTCACCTCAAGGGCGCAAATGCCCATTTTCGGTGAATATGATAGATAATTTCAATAACAAGCTTTCATAATGAAGTCAAGTTGAGAAAGTCAGCAGGGAGAGCAAAAACTTCACAACTTTCCTAACATATCATCGCTGGAAAGGCAAAAGAGCTTAAACAACACTTTGGTCAAAAATGAGTTAAATATGCAGTTTTGAACGGTTTTTTTTTCTGCATCGAATGACCGGACTCTCATTTGATTCTGAAGACTTTTGTGACCCTTCAGCAATCTAAACTATATTTAATTAAATAAAAACACACATTGTTTTAATCCACTTTATTTTTGTATATGTCTACTAGTTTCGATTCTGAATCTTCATCAGGACTTAAAAATATACTAATGAAATAAGAGGAATGTGCATATATATATATATATATATAATGGTGAAAATGGGGAAAAGAGAGATATAGTATTAGGAGGGAGACAACAATATAACAATAGGACAAAAGGAGCGTATCATATAATGTATTTAGTTAAGTGGGCGAGGGGGAAACCATGGAAAATAGAGGGGGTAGCAGAACGTCAAGTTTGAGGGGAGGGAGAGGTGGAGGAGAAGGGAAACATGTTTAAGATAGGGCTATAAGTAATTTTTTTTTGGTTATTTTGAAGATGGTTATCATTAAGTTTTACTGATTTAGTTATTTCCAGGGCTTTTAAGTTATTCGGCTGTGCGCCTATTCCATTTTTATGTAGAATATTAATTCCCGTATTTTGATCGAAGGAATGATTATTACTTATTAGATGTTCCGCAAATTCAGAAAAACCTACACTATTCAAACATCGCATATGTTCTTTGACTCTACATTAAAATTACGGGCTGTTTTACCTATATAAAATGAAGGACAATTATTACATGTAAGTTTATAAATGCCAGAATGGCTTAAATTATTTTCTTTATCTACTTTTATTTTCTTTATCTAGAAAACATATACATAACACAAGATATGTGACTCACGTTGAGCGGACTGAACTGGTAATGTGGCTGAGGCAGGTCAGGCAGGAGGAGAGAAGCAGAGGGCACATCGCTTTCCAAACGAGCTGTACCGGGTTCCGATCTGCCCACACTGTTGCAGTCATCCATATCCACCTAAATAAATACATAACATCAAAAATATTAGTTTTTATTTTGGAGAAAACACAGATACAGACACAAGATAACAATATCAAACATAAAACAGAGAATTCGCCTACATCCAAACTATTTCTCACAGATTAGGCGCTTATGAGCAGCAATAGATGGCGCAAGGTAGATGGCGTAATACCTACATACAAATAAATTTGATATACAGTCAAACCCTGTTAAGAAGTTTTTCAAGGGACCAGCCGAAAAAATCTTCTTAAGCGGGAAAACATCTTAAGAGGGTTTTCAAATTTCTCAAAATTTTGGATTAAATTTGACATCTAAATCCAGGTTTTTATAACATTGCAATATGATGGATAAGTAGATAAAATAAATATATATGTTATTATGAGAAGACAAAAATTATTTTACTCTAATAGAATTTAAAATAATAATATATACCTACTTGGTTTCGGTGTTTTACAGCAACTAGAAAATATTTCATCAAAACATTTTGTTCAGAAACTTTTTGTTTGCTTAGTTGAACTTAACTATGTATGTTCCAAATACAAAAAAAAAACTAAACTATAAAGTTACTTATACCAAATAATAATGAAAAACAGCTCAATCTTTTATCCCTCGCGGGAAAGAATAATACTAGCGACTGCGAAACTCAAGGAAACCATTTGTTTGTTTTCATTTTAATAATAACAATGCCTGGGGGATGCACAAAAATAAAACACGACAAAAGGGTGGGAAAAGATGACAAAAAGTAAAATGTGTCATCCAAATGCCAAGTATTATTTAATGTAAGAGTCTAAGGTTTAGTCATTTTTACAAAGTGTTACAAATTTACAAACAAGTCTAGTAAAAATACGATCCCATATTCTCAGGCAGGCCGGGTAAGCGTCGTTGCATAAAAGGTAGTATCTACAAAAATCTTATGTTGCGAATAAACAAACAAAAAAACTAAACAATTATACGATTTTACTTTTAAACTCGTTTTTAATCTAAGTCAAATTCAGTGTTTTTCGCTGAAAAATTGCGTAAATTAAATCGCAGACGCGTTTCCCCCAACGGCCGAAAGATTCACCAAGTAATGGTTTTAGAGAATACATTTACCGCGAAAATTTAAATTACGCGGCGGGGTTACCGTCATGGACGATCTGGACATGCAGATTTCACGGAGTATTGATTCGAGTAATTATTCAATTACCGCGACGTTTTCTCGCGGAATTTGAAATTTCGCGGCATCGTTATCGCGCCGGACGGCCTCTCAGATGCAGATTTGAGAAGTTATTATTCGGTTATACGACATTTTCACTCGGAATTTGACATTTCGCGGCATCGTTATCGCGCCGGACGGCCTCTCGGATGCAGATTTGAGAAGTTATTATTCGGTTATACGACATTTTCTCACGGAATTTGATATTTCGCGGCATCGTTATCGCAACGGACGGTCTCTCAAATGCAGATTTGAGAAGTTATTATTCGGTTGTACGACTTTTTCTGACGGAATTTGATATTTCGCGGCATCGTTATCGCGAACGGACGGCCTCTCAAATGCAGATTTGAGAAGTTATTATTCGGTTGTACGACATTTTCTGATGGAATTTGATATTTCAGCGGCATCGTTATCGCAGCGGACGGCCTCTCAAATGCAGATTTGAGAAGTTATTATTCGGTTATACGACATTTTCCTAGCGAATTTGATATTTCGCGGCTGCCAATTTAATTATTAAAAATAAATTTTGTATTTGATTTGAGTAGATGCCACCTTTTTCTTTTAAACAGTTAGTGTACCTAACTACCTAGAGCCCGTATTGGCGGCAGTTTAGTAATAACTGTCTTTGTCGCACTCATGGTGTCTTAGGTGATCTGAGTAGGTGTTCCGATTTTAGAATTAGCATTTCAAATCTTTAGAATACGACACAACCTAGTTATGCGATAATGAACTCTAGAGTATGTTACTTTAGAGCCCATTATCTCATAACATTACTGTAATAGTCTAGTATTCCCTGCATTTGGTTAATCCCAGCCGATGGGTAATAACAATAGCTCAATTTTAGGGTTTTATTGGACCCATTATAACCGGCCGGGGGCGGCCGGCCGGCCGAAAAGATCAAAAGAATACCGGCAATAAATCTTAGAATTTGTCCTGTAAATCCTTTTAAGAGGGTAATAATTTTGTTGGGGGAACATATTTTCGATCTTCTTATGCGGGAAATCTTCTTACACGGGAAACATATTAAACGGGAAAAAAATGCGTAATTTGTATGGGAATTTTTCGGGGATAATGAAACAGGCCTTCTTAGGCGGGAAAACATCTTAAACGGGAACTTCTTAAGCGGGTTTGACTGTACATATAAAAGTGATGGTAAGTGTTGTTTAAATACAATAAATCTCATGTCCTTTACAAAAGTAAAACCTTCATATTTCTAGTTAAAATGAAGGATGAATCAAGGGGTAAAGCCGAGTACAGTACCCGCATAAAAATACATTTAAAAAAAAATTGGAAAAAAGTACACAATTTCAAAATAAAATTTGTCATTTACAGGATTTTTTTACTGAAAGTAAATACATAATCACTTTCTTAGGGCATGCCGAGCTTAACAGCATATATGGACCACTACATGAAAATACTTGCCATCATCAGCAGCAAAGGGAAGAAAGTGATTATGGTAATGCTGTTGAGTAATAATTTCTCTCCTTCCATGTACTACCTTATTGTATTTAAAAAAATGTTGTTTGAGCAATGATGGAGGACTTAGCTAGTAAATAGAAGAGGAATTGAACCCATGACAACTTCCATGACAGAGCGGCTAGCAGCTCCCAGAGATGGAATTGAACAAACCTCGGTCATCCTGTCGCTGTCGGAGACCAGGGCATCAGTGCTCCAGGCTGATTCGCTGGCAGTCTCCGAGGCGTCCGGCAGGGGGGCGGCGAGGGGAAGTGCCGGCACAGCCATGCCGCCTACACAATAGTTCATTCATTATTAAGTAGTGAAAAGATTGGAAGATGTTCAATCAGTCAACATCTTCCAACACCACAGCTCATCAATCATTTTATATAAAATAATCCTAGTGAAAACAAATGTTTAGATATTGGCACACCATTCCAAGACAGAAACAAGTAGGTACAAATACATAAAGGAGGGTAATAACTCAAAAAGTTGTTTTTCAGACTTGTTTCTCTCTTAAACTTGTGAATCGATTGTTTTTGATAATCCATTTCATTATGGTGAATACCGGACAGGAGTCCCATCTGCTCCCAACCATCTAGAGCCAGTGGAATTATGGCATCCCCAATTGGGGTATGTTGTGAGGCTGAAGGTAGTGGGGAGGGGAAGGAGATGGGGAAGAGGAAGGTTGGGAAGTACCTGGCTATTCAGATCTGGTCACCAAACACGGTTAAAACCATTTCAAGCAACGTTTCGATTCTGAATGGTGGTCTTTTACCAGGATGATACTAAGAGTATCTACCACTCTGAAACCTGCCGCAAATATTCTTTATATTATTTTATATGAATTAAATGTGTTATGACACATATTAATTAAATAAAAGTTTTTTGCGCACGCCGGGTTGGAACCCGAACCTTTGGATTCGTAGTCGAGCGTCTTACCACTCGACTATTGAGGCCGTCGAGTTTGGCAGCAAGAGGTAAGTAAAATGTCTATTTGCTTAAGATATCATATCACTTAAGACAGGGGAGCAACTCTCAAGCCTATTCATTTTGCCTAAGAGACTTAACCATAAGGAAAAATAAAGGAAGAAGTTGCAGCATTCAACATTACCTGTCAAGAGGTGTTGCTGTCCCAAGACCAGGCACGGAGTGACCGTGTTCCTTTCGTATGGAGCCTCCCCAATGGTTTCCGAGTCGGAAGCCAGCACGTCCGTGCTCCAGGTGTCCGATATGATGCTGATGGTCTCATCACTTTCCAGAAGTTTCTATAAAAAATAAATTGTTAATTTAGAATAAAGGCTGCTTTTACAGTGTTAAAAAAACACATTGTGTTGTCGAGCTCTAAGAGTAAAGCAGAAATTATTTTTTTGAAGCAGCAAGAGTGAGACACAATTTTAATCAGATACCACCTTTTTCACTCTGTTGACAGTTTATGAAACTTATTCCTTGGTATGCCGATTTTAATCCTGATAATTAGATTCCCTTACTTAGGAGTTCGGGTTGGCATAAGTTAAGTAGAGGTTGGGTTAAGAATAGCGTAATTGCGCATTTGAGCATGGTTTAGACTAAATTTTGGCTCAACGGTTGCTATGTTTGATTTGGAACAGTGTTCGTAAACCACTTAAGAGTTTTTTTATAATAAAAAAAAGCTATAAACCCTAAGATTTGTTGTACAGACCGTTTGACTAAACTTTACTTAAAAATATATTAAAGCTCTAATTGGTTTAGTATTTAGCTCAAAAATGATATACAAATCTAAATTAAGTGTAGAAAATCCTATTACATTGTTTTACTATTTATTTATCTTGTTGAAATATAAAACATGGGTTTTGTCCATGTCTGTCTCACTAGGAGATTCCTGTGTCGAGACAGACGTAGTGTACATAAATGATATAATATTAATAAAAATAAAAAGTTATGAAAAAAAAAAAGGAAAAAAGATGAAATTAAATAAATATAAGAACAAAGTTATTACATGGAGGTTACATTTTATAGATATTGTTTAGGAGTAAGAGGTTGTGCACAAAAATAAAAAGTAATAAAAAAGAAAAGATAAAATTAAATTAATATAAGAATAAAGTTATTACATGGAGGTTACATTTTATAGATATTGTTTAGAAGTATAGAGATTGTGCATATATAATGTTTTTGGATGTTTTATGATCCAGGTAAAGGGAAATATAGAAAATAAAAATAGGATTGTATATGCCTAGAGATAAATATAGATTGAAAATTGAAATATGCACATCTAAGTAGGTGTTTTACAGTACAATATTAGCATGACCTATTTTAATAATCCAGTGTTTTATATCATGTTTAAATTTGGTCAGTATTTTTATTTGTCTAATCGTAGCTGGTAGTAGATTGTATAATTTGGAAGCTATGTATTTTTGTGTAAATGAATCAAAATGTTTTGTGCAAAGAGCTGCTTTAAGTCCATAACATTGATTGGATATTATGTTTATATATAAAATATGTATATATTATTTTGTTGTATTTAAAAATTAAATATTTTGTTCTCAACAGGCGAGCCCATGCTTTGCGGTAAGAATTCCGGGCCCTAACCTAACCACAATAATGTTATTTACCTTAATTTCAAACTTGCAAAACTTGTCTTCGATATCATTCCGCGTTCGCTTTAATAGTTTAGCTTGTTTGCTGGCAGCTGTCTGGCTCAGAGGAACACTGGCGGGGTGCCTGCAAATTGCAAATATCACACATACTTTGAGGCTTTTGTTAGATAACACAACGGTATTGATAAGTACATATTTGAAATAAGACTTAATAATATGGACACCAGGGGAATATACAAGGTGCAAAAGAAGTTTCTAATATATTCATATTTAAAACACTTCGGGTAATATCCCTGATTATATTAAATTAGCAAAAACAAACACTACATTCAGACGGAGAAATTTTATTTACTACAACATAAAATTTGACAATAGATTACCGCTTTCCAACAAAAAACTTACTGATATCAATACATTCAAATCATCCATAAAAATACAGATTTGGGACAAAACGAGAGAGATGAAATTGACAAAATATTACAAACAAATACAAGACTTTGCTAATAATGGCGTAGAAGCCGGCGAACAGTAAGAATTACCGGTGTGCTTGTGGCATGGCGAGACCTGGAACACTGGCGTCGCCCTCCGTGACCTGTGACGAGGGAGTGTCACGTCCCGAGATGTTAGGGGACCCTCGTCCGCTGACGTTTGCCGATACCTGGAAATGTTATATTTTTACTTTTACAATTGCTTCCAGTCATGTATAATCTTTATACAAGTTGAAATTTCACTTTTCATTTTTCTAAGAAAGTGGTAAGTTTACTAAGGGAGTGGAAGGGGAAGGAGATAGGGAAGAGAAAGTTTGAGAACTACTACCTGGCTATTCAGATCTGGTAAACAAATACGGCGAAAGCCATATATTAAATTTATTTACGCACACCACGCTTTGAGTCAGCGACCTCCGAATTCGGAGTCGAGGATCTAAACCGCCCACTCACGGTCGGCAGATAAAGGTTGTCACATAAAGGTCGTCACATAAAGGTCGAGGTTTTATAAACAATCAAAAAATTGTCACATAAAGGTCGTCACATAAAGGTCGAGGTTTTATAAACAATCAAAAAATTGTCACATAAAGGTCGAGGTTTTATAAACAATCAAAAAATTGTCACATAAAGGTCGAGGTTTTATAAACAATCAAAAAATTGTCAAATGCAGTTTTGAATTGACGTCAGAAAGTTTTACATTTACTACGGCTTTACCATTAGTATGCTAATTATTTAGTTTATTTGTTAAATCCTTAGGATTATTGAAACAATATTCAAGCAAATATGAATAAGAAAAACATACTGAGACTCAAACTCGGAACCTTCCTTTTGCCAGGAGGATGCTCTGTCAATTGTGCTACCGAAACCCATTTCCCTGCTGACGTTTTAATAGAAAAATCACAAATTTATACATTAACAATTATTTTTAATTTATTTTTCTGTGAGAGGCAACCATCTTTAACTCTTAAGCTGCTAGGCGCGGTGAGCGTGAGGCCATCACATTGATTTCAGTTTTTTTGTCAATGAGTACACTCGTAATCATATAAACACTGTGTTGGTATGTGTAAGAAATACTGAGACGCCCCCTGATATATTGTTATGTCTCACTGTTGACGATATTAGAGGCGCATCCTGAGATCTATTGTATATTTATTTATTGTATATTTATTTATTTCATCCTACTTAAGATGAAACAGAGAACACACAAAGATAAGCCAATCATAAATCTGTCACTAAATAAGAGAGTTATAGCAGTTTAAAGTGATTAGTTAGGAATGTCAAAAAGAGTGCCGTGTATAGATGTGATTTTATTTACTGTTACGGCTCGGAATTGGCTGGCCTGTTTTTCACCCTTACAAAATATAAAATGACGGGTTCGTGAGTCCCAAGGATTCACTTACCTTTTTAAATGCCCTCCTGGTTAGGTTCAGTCGGTAAAACGGATTTTTTCCGTGTTTGAAATTCGTTTATTTTGATTTAGAGAGAACCTTCTTCTTTGTTAAAAAATGGGGGTTACTTGCAGGGTTTAGGGAATTTTAACAATAATACGCTCTAAATGCTCTCTCATATTATATTTGAGAATATTGATTCTACGCCCAGGAAAAGCTTGATTGACTTGGTGGATAACGTTAGAATTGGGTACTCGTAGAAACAAACTATAATACTAATTGTTCAATATCACCGATACTGGAAAGCGCGTGGATCCTGCGCGCTAGGAATCCTTCTGTCCAGTCTGATAGGCGAGAAATCCCGCTAATTCGCTCCTCGATGGCGGCTGCCAGGGATCGTAGAGACTCGGATGATCCATTGCAATATTTAATTCAATTTGCTATTTCGCCATAGGCGGTAAATACTGTATTGACTCTAAAAACGTTAACTGCTCTCTTCGGCGTCTACTGTAAAAACTCTAATATTCACTCTGTTTGGCGGTCAAACGTTGACTAAAATCCTGGCCGTTTTAGCCCGGGTTCGTTGGTCGTTTTGCCCCCACTTTATGGCTTTTCAGGGGAGCAAATAGACAAAACATTACATCATAATAAATATATTTTTAACCAGCGCGAAAATTCAAAATCGCACTGGATCGAATTTATCGTGCTTCATAACATTACGTAAGGATCGCAGCGTAAAGGTTAACCGTAACACTTAACTAAGATAATTAGAACAAAATTATTGTTTGTTTGTCTTATTCCCTTTGCAAAAGCAATACATACGAAAGTCACCCAGGCTTTCCCTCAGCATTATGTTTCAACTCACCATATCACTGAGGTTATCATTCTGATCCTCCGTCTCCATCTCGAGGCTCGAGGTGACGGAGTGATTGCTGGCCGCCTCCGACACAGCCTCCAGGTTGTCTGAGGTGTTTCCGATGGAACCCTCGTCGTGGGACAGTGAGAACCTGGCAAAAACATCAGTTGCTAGCATTGAATAATGTTTGTTATGTGAAAGAGTAATTCTAAATTCATGGAGAAGAACCAAGAGGTAAGCACTTTTTATTGTGATACCACACAAGAGCTGGAACCAGTGGAACTGTAGCATCTTCATTCAGGGAATTTTATGAGGCTGAAGGAAGTGGGGGAAGGAGTAGGGGGGGAGGTTGGGAAGAGATGGCTATTCAGGGGGCGTAGCATAGTCATATCAACAACTAAACAGTTGACGCAAGTTTATCAATATCACTAGCATTCTTAACATATCCATAAATTTATCAATGGCAACACTGACACATTTTATCTATGGTGTATAGTGAGCGGTTTGTCGTTTTGAAGCGTAGTTCAAATCTGTCTTTGTTCATTAAAAACCAGTTAATTATTTCGTTTTTCTGTGCAAAATTTATGTTAACACACTGTTTGCGGGGGGTTTTTAATTAATCCACGCCGTAAAGCGGGCAGTTTTTTCAGATTCGCGCGCCAAATTACGTTTCACGTAAAACAGCTATAACTTCTGAACTATTGATCATATTTAAATAAAATTTTCAGTATTTTACCTTAAATGAAATCTTTTATTATTATCTGGTCACAAATTTTTATATTTTTGGATAGAAAATTATGATATTCAAGGTTAAATATAAAACATTTTAAAAAACTGCACTTTTGTCGTATTGTCGATTTAGTCATTTTATACACATTCAACATAATATATATGTTGTAAAATACAAAACAATAAATACTAATATTGTTTCAAAGTATGATATCGTTGGAAACAGTTCCCTTTATGTAATGGTAAAGCACAGAATTTACACATATACCGGGTTTCGCTTCGTACTTTGTGGACCGCGCACAGACGACATCGCCTAAGTAGATTCTTATTTTTACCATTGTCTTCAATCTTTTCCAATGTATGTTTTCTCATATCCATGGAAAGTCTTCCTGGAGGATCTGATTTTGAAGATGTTTTTCGGATACCAGATGTTGATGGTGTTGGTTCCGGGTCTTGAATATCATCCGACAAAATCTGATCTATATCTTTTCAAACACAACAGCGATCGATTACGAATATATCATACAATGATAAGTATTTTATACGAAATTCTTAAAGCGGAATATAGACAGAAACGAAAATGGAGAACGTCCGTAACGAAACAATATCGCAATAACACTGAAGAAATGTAAAGATAAAAACGAAATGTTTATCTTACAGCTATTTTATTTCAAGTGAATGTTTTATGACCACAGTCGGTCACTTGATACTAATTCCACGAATTGCCGGATTCTTAGGTACACGTAACCAAGATCACACGTTTCTCATAATATATTGTTACTCTGTCTAAGTGTCAACGCGTTTAGGCGTCTCTCGCGCTTTACCAACAGTATACAAATACAAAAAACGCTTTTAAGCGTCTCCCGCACTCTACCCCCAGTATGCAAAAGACGCCTTTAAGCGTCTCCCGCAAACAATGTGTTAACAATGTTTATTGACTTATAGACAACTTTATCTATGGAGTAAACAGGCTCGATAAACCAACCAGCTTTTAGTCAATCGTTGAGATTGTCAAATGTCATTGGTGATTTGCAGTAGTACGTATGAGTGTATTACTAATCACTGATAATATTGATAAAAGCCCTAACCGCTGGCACGGCACCAACCTGGTTCTCTTCTCCTGCCCCCTGTGTGGCTGCTCGCCGCCTTGACTCTCCTGGCTTCCAGGTAGCGCTCCGCCCTCATCGAGCCCTCCGCCCCCCGGTGCTGCCTCTGCCCCCTCCACCACATCCGGGCACGGCGCAGACAGGGCGGCGCGCTGGGCGGCCACACCGGCGTAGTGCCACTCCAGGACTTTGCTCTCGGGTATCATGCCTGGAAACATTGATAAAGTTTATCTTTCCAAAACCTTAGACGGCAGTTGTACTGCATTTGTATAGGATGCCCAGAGAAAATTTAGTTTTCAAGTGAGAACTTCTCAAAACTAACTTACAATAATTGTTTACCTTTACGGATAATTCCTACGTGAAAATTTTCCACAAAGAAAAGAATTTTAGTCTTACACTTAAGTGTTCTTGGAGGATATGTACGAGTATTTACTTTCAATCTAGATAGATTAAATGGACCTACCGATTGGTTCATATGCGCTGTCTCCGGGCAGCTTAATGACCAGCACCTCCTGAGAGAGCTGGGGGCCCTTGGAGCTATTCTTTTGCCCTTTAGTGGGAGAGGTGCCATTGGTGCCATCGTGCTTGCTCTTGGCCGTGGGTTTTTGTGCTGGGTTTTCCCTGGAAGAAATATGTATTTAACCATTAAAATCATAAATTCATAAGTCGGTTACTCGATCTAACTAACTACTAGTCGAGTTCCTACCCACTATTCACCGAGCTACCCCAGAATATTTTGATAATTAATATAATTTCAGCATTAAGTTATACGGTCAAACTTGGTTATAACGAGCGCAAAGGGACCAACCAAATTCGCTCCTTATAGCCATTACTCGTTATAAACGTAGGTGGTAAAAAAATATTTACCTACTAATATACATATTTACACTTGCATATTAAAAAAACAACACTTTTTTTTTTTTATAAAATTACGAAAATTATGCCTAACAAACTACGAAATGATTTAATTTATGATTACACTTATTTTTTTTTTTTTTTTTTAGGTTTTTACTTTTATTTAAACAATAATTATTATTAATTTAAATTTTTAAAAAACAGTTTTTAGTTAAAAGCTCTGCGATGTAATTATTTTTACGCGTGACAGCTGTTTCGCCTTCTGAGGGCATTATCAAACTGTGGAGAAGCCACATACAGACGGACTATTTATATCATGTTTAATGTTATTATTATTTTTTTATTTTTAACTACCAATGTCCCCATTAGGTTTTCTGATAAATTGTAATTATTGTTAATGTCATTAACATGGGGAGTTTCCCTACCTAAGGGTATACTATTGTTTGACAAAAGGTCATTAAGGAGGGGGCATTGGTGTTTCCTAATTCGTTTTAAAACGGGGTTTTTATTTTTATTAATTTGGTTGATAATTATATCTGAATTATTTTTCTTAATTTTCGGTTTAAACACATCAAGTAGTGGTGAATGGATCATATTCTTTTGTTCATTTATTAACTTAAAGTTTGGATCATTTGAATTTTATTTATTTCCAACTGCTCTAAAAGATTTAATTTTCGGCCTTTGTTTTCTAAATGCAGAGGAGTTATCTTGTTATTATTTTTTAAGCGAATGATTTTCGTTTAAGAGATGTTTGGCAAATTGTGAAGCTATTTTATTTTTGTTTTTAAATGCTCTTATATGTTCTTTATATCTTATCTTAAAGGACCGGCCGGTTTGTCCAATGTATACAGCATTGCATTCATCACAGTTAAGTTTATAAATGCCGCTATTTTTTAATTTCGGTGACTTACTTTTGAATTTTAAGTGAAGATCCAATATTATTTTTTTGTGCGGAAGGCAATATCAAGCCACATTTTTTGAGAACTTTAGCAATTTTTGTAGATGTTGGTCCGACAAATTCCAAACATCCAAAATTATTATTTATTTTTGTATTGGTCGTCGGGGTAAATTAAATTAAGGTTATTTTTTATGTTTTTACTATTTATTATTTTTCAATATCTCTATCCTTGAATCCGTTATTTTTAGCAATAGTTAAAATGATTTTCTCTCCCTCTCATATGATGCTTTATCCAGTGGTAAATTGGTTAGTCTATGTAAATTAGTTAGTCTATGTTGGTCTATGGTACAAACTAATTACTGGATAAAGCATCGCTTCAAGGAAATTTGCTGCTAATCATATAAATATGAAAAAATTCGCTTAAAACAATAAAAAGATAATCCCCCTGCATTTAAAAAACAAAGGCCGATTAGTTGGAAAAAATCCATTGGATCTTTTAAAGTTAATAAATGAAAAAAAAAGAATATTTGATCCATAAAGACTGGGCGGTTTTTATAAAGCGTTAAGGTTTAATTCAGATATTATTCGAACCACAAAAAATAAAAACCCTTGAAACGAAAATTAAAACGAGAATTAAACTTTTTTTTAATTCATTCAACCAATAATAAAATTTAAAAACCTAATGGGGCATTGGTATTTGTCCAAAATTGAATTTTTGTCTGTGGCTTCCACAGTTTGATAAGTGTCACGCCGTAAAAATAATTACATTGTAACTAAAAACTGTTTTTTAAAAATTTAAAATTAATAATAATTATTGTTTAAATAAAAGTAAAAAACCTAAAAATTAAAATTGAGTTCTACAAAATAAACTTTAAAACCATAAATAGATTACACTTATAATAAAAATAAACTGTAAGCACACTTAATATTAAATATTTCTTTATTTTTATCCACTTTTATTAATGAAGTTTGTTATCAATTATTGTTTGGAATGGTGAAATAGGGAAAACCAGATACAAATTAGACAGAGTACAAACGAATTAGTAAAAAATGAACAGAATAGCAGAGAAAAATTTTCGTATGACTTTGATTTTAACAGACACTTTTACATAGTGTCCGAGATAGTGCTGGATAGAAATGTTTCTTAGAGCGATTACTATCAGGGATTATAAACCCTCCTTAACTTGATGTACGGAAAGTCCACCGCCGTACCGGACGGACGGCTTTCTTTGTCTTGTTTATTACATTATTTGACTGTTTCGAGAATTAAGTTTTTTTTCTCATATCCGGGCGCATTGAATTGTCAATATTATTTGGACGTTATATCAGTGAAGTGACCTCGTTATAACCCCACACAATTATATGAAAATAACCCCGAACTAACGTATCCGTAAGTAATTGCTCATTATAGCCGTGACCTCGCTATTACCGTGATCGTTATAACCAAGTTAAACTGTATTTATTTATTTGTATACACCCAAATGGGCTTTTACATATTAACCCTTTGCACTCGAGAATTTTTTGACTTATCACTTGTTTCTCGATCAAATCACTATATAATTTTTCTAATATGATTCTGGTTATATTATTATTGAAATAAGACTTTATTTTCTTGCCGCCATAGCAGCGGCACTGGAGTAATATAGTAAACCATGCATACCGCCCCCATGGCGGCACTCAATTGCAAAGGGTTAAAATACATATTATAGCGATACAGGTGTAGGATAAAGTAGTAAACGTGAATATTTCGTTGTATTTGATTGATTAGATTACATTAATATTGATTGAAGAGACAAAATTCAAACAAAAATGATTTATAATGATTTTTCCGTGTAATTTAAAAAAAAAACCTGGTTTGAGCGAAAACATGCTTTCTTAAATCTGAAATTTCGATTAACACAGCAATACGTCTTGCTCTACTGTATAAACCCACAACATGAGACAAAGTATGAGTATATAAGTAGTAAGTATTCCATACATTGCAGTGATCCGGCACCATCACACATACATTAGTGACATCCCATTGTAATTGCATTAAAAAACACTTACTTTGTAAAATTACAATCGGGCAGTCTATTCAACAGAGTCTCCAACCGGGATATCTGCTCCGGGTGTATCGTCCTCAACAGATGGCTCAGCACCTCGTCATTGGATAGATCATTCATGACATTACTGTCTATCTTGGGTACGTCTGCACCATCGGGAGTCACGCCGCACGCCATGTCGGCTTCGCCCTCCTCCCCGTTGTCCATGGCGGTCAGGACGTGGTGATTGGTCACTTTGTCAGCCACGGAGAGCTCCTGAAAGTCGTGCTCCAGGATGGAGGGGCTGGAAGTGCTCAGATTGATTTGTTCGGGGGATGAGTCAAAGCCGTTTGAGACCGCCGTAGGTATCCTTTTGAGAAGAGAGACCTGAAATGGAACAGCTTGTTAATAATTTGTAAGGAGTTTAAAATATTCCTACTGTTAACTCTTTCTTTAACTATGCCATGCCCT
This sequence comes from Drusus annulatus, assembly GCA_022651775.1. NCBI lineage: Eukaryota > Metazoa > Arthropoda > Insecta > Trichoptera > Limnephilidae > Drusus > Drusus annulatus. The sequence goes on from JAGWCC010000331.1 coordinate 1,284,575, forward strand.
GTACGCTGGCAGCGCACTCGTGCGCCGTGAATTTTCTCCAGAGGATGAAACATACTTGAGGACGGTAAAACTTATACATCTAAAAAATGTCAAATCTTCATTTTGTTAAATTTTAAATCGTTAATACCGCACAAGAGTCCCAACTGCTCCCAACCGTCTAGCTCCAGTGAGATTGTGGCATCCCCAATCGGGGTATGTTGTGAGGAGAAAGAGGAAGGTCGGGAAGTACCCTGGCTATTCAGATCTGGTCACCAAACACAGCTAAAGCCATTTCAAGCAACATTTCGATTCTGAATGGTGGTCTTTCGCCAGGGCGATACTTAAAGTATCTACCACTCTGGAACGTGCCGCAAATAAACTACATATAATTTTATATCAATTAAATGTGTTATGACACATGTTAATCAAATAAAATTTATTTGCGCACGCCGGGCTTGAACCCCCGACCTCTGGATTCGTAGTCGAGCGTCTTACTACTCGACCATGGAGGCTGTCAAATACCATAATTTATCATACTACTGACATCTTGTGAAATTTATCCTAAATACTTATCTTAACCAATGAAACAAACGATTGCTGGCGCGTTTTATAAGATTTTAAAGTTGGAGACCCTCCCAGACAGTCGGATTATTGTTTACTATTTTTGTGGATGTGGATTTAATAGTATTAATCGGCTTACCGTATGAAGTACATGATTCTGTTCGATCGCCGCGTGGGACGTTAATATCTGAAAAAACACGTTGCCTGATACGATACACGCGAAAAATTGCTTGGATGTAAAAAAACTCTCTAATAAAAAATTTACTCACTATGTCCCTTTTGACGTGTGTGTCGAGACTAAGCTAGCAACGTTACACTAGTTCACAATCGCTCTCAGAGATTATTTAAAAAAATAATTAAATGATAATCTAGTACAAAAAAAATTTTTTTTGGTATATTATTTCCGAAGGAGTTAAAAAAAACTCATTCCTGAATTATACTATGAGTTATGCCTGGTAGGGTCTGTGGGACCCGACGATACTACATCGTTTTTTTTTTATTAGTATAAATAAATGTTTCTTTTTTAATTATATGTAATATTGAATAAATAAATACAAATAATTTAAGAAATTATAACTCCATTATTAACTACATTCGATATTCGCGCGCAATCTATAATAGTTACAGAAAAAAAAAATATTTCTCTGCAATAACGACTTCTATATCATACATAATTTTTTTACATTTAAAAAAACAAAGGGAAAGGTTAGCGCTCCACACGTCGATCGATCGAATCATGTACGACAGGCTCTACAATATTAATACTAGCAGAAGTAAGAATGCTATATCATGCATTGGCAGTTGTTAATCCTACAAAAGGGCAAAGCCCTTGAAATGGTCATAGCCCAACCAAGAGTCGTCCGCAGGGTCTAGCAGCAAAAACTTATTATATTAAAGCTTTTTATTAATGCCTTACATTATTTATTCAATTTTGAGTGTAGTTTTTTATTCTTAGACCCTTTTCAAGTGTGGGTCAATATTACATAGTCTGGCGCAGCAGTATCCGCACCACAGTTGAAGAGCTCTACTTTGGTATGTTTTAATGCATGTGTAGTGTACTGTTGTTCTTGAAATATATATAAATGCACAAGAGTACATTTAGAGAAAAATGGCACATTTAAAAAAAAAACACAAAATAAAAATGTTAAATTCTATTCCACTCACCAACAACTGAAGATCACTTCTCGTAAACAGTGCCACGTTAGCATTCACGCTAGGCTCCATCTTTATGGCATTCTCATCATGTTCACAAGCAGGCGTGGATGACCCGTCTTCCGAAGCACGCTCCTCTTCCGGCACAGCGGAATAGCTTTCATCCTCAATGATGATATCCAGCAGTGAATAAACACTGTCCTTTTCAAAGCGCGAATACAAATCTCTCAGTTTGCCGTCCACCTCTTGATACTTCATCAGACAAAGGATTTGCAGAGTTTGCGCAACTTGTACTAAATTGAAGCGTCCGATGTTGGTTATGGGTATGTCCGTGATGCCGTACGCTTCCGGGTTAGCGATTGCCTGGCATATGAAGTTGGTGAACACGAGATCCGTACAGATAGAATGGATGTCTTCTTCTGGGATTCGTCTGGTGGCTCGGAGGGCGAGCGCTGTTTGCCGAACTACCCACGCCACGGTGGGCGGGAAGCACGGCCAGTGCTCGCTGAGGGAGGTGACGAATCTGCCACAGGACGTAGCCAGAGACGAGATGGTCCATTTGCGATAGCGAGCCACTTTCTGTTGACAGTCGGAGGTTGACTGCACACCGCTCGATGTGCAGTACTTCTTTATTCTGCAGGGGGCAAAACAAACAAACAAACATTACAGTGTGTGTGGTACCTGTACAGTAAAGCGTGTCTTTAATGACGTGATGCGTTATTTTTTGCATGGTGCATAGTGACCTTTTTGTTACATGACAGCCCCTTGGTCAAGAATGTACACTAAACTGGTAATTTGTCATTGGTTTTAATTCCATTCATCGTAAATAACATAACACTTATGCTCAAAGTAAAATTTCCTTATTGCAAAGTTTCTGACCACAAATCAGCAAAAGCATTTAATATCATCACCTACGCAAAAACAGATGATAATGTGACGCATGACTTTATAATATTTCATGTGTTACATGATTATTTATATTTAGCTCTCATTCTGACATTTACATAGTTTCTATGTGGAATATTTTAGTATTGATTTAGCAGAATATGAAAGCATCCGTGTACCTGTCCATAGCCTTATCAGGGTCCACGAGAAGGTATTCATCCAGCTGCAGCAGAGGTAGGAGGGGGCCCTTGAGGGCGGCAGTCAGGAATAGTCGGGCAGGCCGGAAGCCCTCTACCATTTCGCAGTAGAGCCGGGAGAAGCTGGAACTTCCCAGGCCAATCATCCTAAATCATACGAGAGCTTTCCATGCTTCAATTCAGCAATGCAAACATTTCACTTTCTCTTTGGTTGGGTTTATTCTTGATCTCCAAGCCAAGATTAAATAGAAAATCTAAATGTTTGGGGCAATTCCAATGAAAAAAATGAATGACCGAACTTTTCAAAAACAGTGGATGGAAAAAAATGTTTCATTGAATATTTTAGAAAAAAAGTTTGTTATGTTTGTATTGAAGTAGCAATAGAACATAATCTGAATCGTCACTTTCAAACAAAACAAAGAATTTGACAACAACTTTGTAAACAAAATTAAATTGTTATATTAGATCCTTCTCGGCCCAACAAAATATTTTTGGTAAGTCGTTCCAAGCATCAATGATAAAAACGACAGAATTTAGTGGTTTGACCTAAAAAAAAATGGAGATAATTTTTCACTTGCGACACGGCGCGTCTTTATTTTAATTGGTAATTTTTTTAAATTATAATATTGTTACAAAATTATACATGTAGTGGAATTATACCAAATAAAACACAATATCAAGAAATTTAATAAAAACTTCTTGCAATTGAATGTAAGAAAAACATATTTTTAAGCAAATGAATGTTACTTGGTGAAATGTAATGCGGTTATGATATAATAACAATTTACATAAAAAAGATTATCTGAGATATTTTTTTTTTAGATTAAGTAGAGTAGAGAAAAAAATGTATCTCGAGTACTAGGATGTGGTTACATTCATAAATATTGGTTTCAGTAAAAGTAAGTCACTGCTTTCTATTCAATAAATTAATATGAATGTTCCATTTTAAAAAAGGTTTCGATTCTTAGTGGTGTTCTTTCACCAGGGCGATACTTGAAGTAACTACCACTAAAAATAAATAAATTATAAGCACTAAAATAACAATTGATAAAGCGATTGTCATACAAATTCACGGTTAAAAAGAACATTGTTGGTGTGAATAGTCAAGCGACAAAACCAATGCCAAAGAGTATCCCACGTGGAACTAATTTGGTAATTTTGTCACATCTGTTTCTCTATCGCTTAAATAATTCAAAGTATTAGTTTTTTATTGAAGTTTAGATAGTGAATTATTTTCCCTTCCTGCGAATGGCTTCATTCAAGGGACTCTTTTATCGGAAAGGCATTATCTCGTTTGCAATAGCTATTACTATTACAAGTAAAAACTTATCGGTGGGGAAAATATTTCAAATTACTGAACTATTTGTAGCAATGGATACAAAATGACCGTTTCTATATAAGCCTTCACAAATTCGTTTATCTATGGATGTAAACAGTTTTTATGTTTCCGTGGGTACAAATCATTCGCTCTGCAAACGTTAAAAACACGCTGCGACGACGTTTGCTCGTTCAATTTTTAAAAAAGAATCTTTTGCTTCATATAATTTTATTAGAGCGTGTGGGCACAGATTATTTATTATTCTGCCATTGGTAATAGTGCCTGTCGGAAAAATGATAAAATGTACTCTTCAAAATGACCTTGCTGCTAATATCAAATATTCAAACATATCAAACTTAAATCACTATATAAGTAACGTGTAACTGTCTATGTATAATTATAATAATGTATGTGTAAAATAAATATACCAATCAAAATAAACATAACGTCGACAACAATCTATCACTGCGTAAATCATATTTGGTCACTTTATACCGGCGGCGATTTTATGTAAACGGAGAAATTGTTTTCGCTGCAGGAGAAATCGCATAGAAAGAAAAAAAATACTTTTTTATTAATATGTACTAATACATATTTATTGTACCGTCGAATGACATTTTGGGAAGGTTTACGCCGTTATGTGACATACGCAACGATGGACGATAAATAAATATCAACCACTATGAAAAATCTACATGCAACAGCGACTCTGGCACTCAACAAAACAATATGTTTATTTATTATACTGAGAAATTAACCGATTATTCATACGTGAGTGAGAACAATTCAATTATAAAAAAGCACAGTTAAATTTAGGGATGTGACTATACCGATACAGAAGCGATATATTGACTTGGCTGATTGAACTTCCGATAAAAAGGTAATTTTTTTCTAACAAAATGTTTAAAATTACGATGTTCAAAATTCGTTTTTTCCGTGTTCATGCTCAACCTTTGGAATGTCGAAATTATTGAAATGAAAGAAAACTAAAACAAGTAAGTATGAAGATATTTAGAATTAATAATAGTGTAAAATTGTGGTAGAGTTAGCTTAATTGAACGTAGTTATGCAGAAAGCTTCCAACCCCAAAAAGAAGAAACTGAGAAAAAGGCATTTGAAAATATGACGATGAAAAAGCATTAATATGCGTAATCGGCATTTGTGAAGTCAATATTGATGTTTTTTTCTTTATCAACATTATTATAAATAGGTTATTTATAATATATCAATGTGTTTATTCAAAAAAATGTATTTCCTATGTTACCCTACATTTTAATGTTTTTAAACATTAATTTAAGTCAAATATCTTCAAAATTGAATTACCAAAAATCTATTGCATTTAGAGCTTGGATGTTTTAAGCAGATATAAATATCGTATTCACCGATAGGAAAACATGTGAACCTCGATTTTGGCAAATTGTGGGTTGGACGCTTTCTGCATAATTATGTCCAATTAAGCGTAGCTAAACGAGATAAGTTGTTGACAAAAATACTAATAACAGCACATTCAATCTTATTATATAGTTGACACATTTAGAGGAGATGAAATGTGTCATGGCGTCTTATATTACCTTCTGGGGTCTTCAGACGTTGCGACCCTGTGCCTGGCCAGATGGCGCAGCACCCGGCGCAGCGGGGCCCCTGCGCCGGCGAGCAGGCCCGAGCATAGGGCCCTCGCCGCCGGCCCGGCGGCGCGGCCTCCCTCGGCTGCCACCAACCACACGGACGCCATGGCGGGGCAGAGGCGCACCAGCTGAATGAGCTCTGATAGCACGAGGGCATCCTGCAAATCATATAAGTTCTTGTAACTAACTCACTATGTGCACCATTTATCCTATAACGCTGTAAGGTTAACCAATTAAAGACCCCAAGGCAAGAACCTGTCAACTAACTGTCGAGTCATTCTGAGATATTTAGTCTTTTGCGTTTTGTAAAAAAAAATTGATTTTTTACTTTTGAAAAAAATGAATCAAGAATATGTATTAAATTTTGCGATAAAAATGGAATAAAGTGCTCCAACGCACTTACAATGTTGACTGTGGCATTCGGCGAGTCTACTTTGTCTCAAAAAAAGTGTTTATAAGTGGTACGAGGGATGTTAATGACGATGAGGGTCCTGGAGTTGTGAAAAAATAAATCATGGATTTTATTCTTTGATCCATTTTTTTCAAAAGTAAAAAATCGAAGAACACACAAAAACGTGACTAACCTTTCCAGTTGTCAAAAACAAACCACTAATCCAAAATGGCTGATAATGCTAACATATGATAAACATATGTGTACCAACATAACAAAAAAAAAACGAAAATCGAATGTACACAGCCCATGAAAATTCAAAATTCACCTTTTTTTTTGAACAGGCCATGTATTCAACTCTTTGATTTTCCATATTTGTGCCATTTTCATGATCTGAAAGTGTGTTCATTGGATAGAGTGTACCAGAATTAGATTAGTGAGAATACTAACTCATTTTTGAGAAAAATGTTAGTTTACAGGTTCTTGCCGTGGGGTCTTCAATTATAACCCCTTTGGTCTCAGCCATTTTTCAGCTTAAAAAACCTTAATGTTTGAGAATATTTTTTCCTCCAATGAACTTTCTTTGTTTCGGTGTTTCCTGTGTCACTCTCTATTATGTGATACATGAATGTTGGCTGTGACAGATTACCTGAGGAATTTAGCACACTCTAGGTGCGCCCATAGATTCAAGCTCTGAGAATCTCTGGACAAATATTGAAATAGCCAGTTTTTCCACGGTAATTCGAGTGACAGAAATCACCTCTATTTAACACTGAAGAGAAGAATCAATATGAGAAATGTGTTGTGGGCGTGTCTGTGTCCCCATCTGTCCGAAGTGAGGACCAATTATGTTCCCTTACTTCCGATGAAAATTGATCAAACTTTTGGGCGTGTCTGTGTGCCCATCTGTCCGAAGTGAGGACAAATTATGTTCCCTTACTTCCGATGAAAATTGATCAAACTTTTGGGCGTGTCTGTGTGCCCATCTGTCCGAAGTGAGGACCAATTATGTTCCCTTACTTCCGATGAAAATTGATCAAACTTTTGGGCGTGTCTGTGTGCCCATCTGTCCGAAGTGAGGACAAATTATGTTCCCTTACTTCCGATGAAAATTGATCAAACTTTTGGGCGTGTCTGTGTGCCCATCTGTCCGAAGTGAGGACCAATTATGTTCCCTTACTTCCGATGAAAATTGATCAAACTTTTGGGCGTGTCTGTGTGCCCATCTGTCCGAAGTGAGGACAAATTATGTTCCCTTACTTCCGATGAAAATTAATCAAACTTTTGGGCGTGTCTGTGTGCCCATCTGTCCGAAGTGAGGACAAATTATGTTCCCTTACTTCCGATGAAAATTGATCAAACTTTTTAAATACCAAAATTCTTTCTTGAACAGATAATCAATTTCTTCAGCTGTTTACGGCCCTGGAATCGAAAGGTCTTATGTAAATTGTGGACATCAGTTTTCTTTCAAATCTGAATACATCACACTCCTAGGAATTATCTTTTTAGTGTTTTAATGTTATAAAAAATTAGGTAACATAAACATTCATCTACATTAGTATTTTATTTATTACTTAAAGTTGAGAAATGGGAGGATTTCATGTGTCTAAACATTACTATTGCGAATAGCTGTTTTACTTTTACAATCACAATTTAGTTTACAACAGAAATACATATTACAGTTTATTGTGCTGGGCGTGATACCTCTCAATCCACATAGCAACAACCGATACATTCTTCAGTTATATTGCGTGCAAATTAAAATTACATTGAATTGCGAGTATTTGAAACTCAATAGTAATTTTACCTTGTATCTTATCTAAGCCAATGTACACGCAACACTATCACAACCCAAATACGTGGACATAATATTGTTTACATACTATTATGCCAAATTGTGTGACCATGAAACTGAAACTGTCATACTGTATTGTAGTTTACATACAATACCTCATGTTACATTTGAGATATGGCTATGGCAAAAATAATTCAAACTATCTGTAATTGTGTTCGGAGAGAACTTTGCCAACGATTGAAAAGATGGATGCCAAATATTAATGCTAATGACAAATGAGATTGGTAAAAATGACGCTGAATGAATTGGTTGGTATGGCAAAGTTGGTTAATGCGCTGTTCCCGGATAGAGTAGAGGTTCTGAGTATGAGCTTCGATCCCAACCTATTTATTTTTATTTTCTGAGTCTTTTTCTATTTTCATATGAAGGGCACGGGGAAAAACAGGCGTTAAAAATAAATGAATATGATTCTTCAGAAAATCACTTTTTACTCTTTGATTAATTAAAAAAATATGATGATAATAAAAGACAAAAATATTGAAATTGGCTAAATTATTCAAAGATGTTACTAACTAATTAACTAAACATCACGCCGTTTCTCCGCGGGGGAAGGCAGAGAGGACGGACTGCCATACAACTCTGTCTTGGCACACACTCCTTGCTTCGTTCACATTCATACATCGTCTCATACATACTCTTCTGTTATTCCGATTCAAGTATTTGATTCACTTGATTGTGCCATGTCTTCCTCGGGTGTCCCGTCTTCTTCTTCCACTCACTTTCGAATCATATATTCTTTTCTAATTCCTTTCTTCATTTGCTCTACATGTCCAAACATGTTATAAGAATCATTAAGTATTAATTACTACATACAAAAAAAAATTCAACAGTTAGATTTGACATGTTAAAACATAGAACAGGGAAGGTTTACATTGGATAATTTGTATAGCGCCGTTTTTGTGAGAAATCACCTCAAGGGCGCTTAGGTTCTTTATTGGGTAGAATTGAATGGTTAGCTGAATTCTGTCCAAATGTTAGTAGTGATTGGTTTAGTGGTTCACATTGTCAAGTCTTGTTTATTTATTTATTTTATTTTAGTACATATATGATGCCCAAAACATATATGCATGAGTGGTTATTTAATTAGAATATTTAACAACAGTTGGTAATCAAGTAAGAGTTTATGAAAAATGCAAAAGTAAATGAATAACAAACAAAAGCAAATGAATAATATTATACAAGGTAGAATATTAGCGTTGGGAAAAACTTCAAGGTTTTGGGAACGCTTCAGGAACTGCTAGTTCTTTAAAATGAACCTTTCACGGTGAACACTTCAATTGAAGTACCGCTAAAATTCTGAATTAATGTCAGCCCAAGCTTTATATGAACCTTTTAATTTTTATGTTTTTTACTTTTATTTAAACAATAATTATTATTATTTTAATTTTTAAAAAACAGTTTTAGTTAAAAGCTCTGAGGGCATTATCAAACAGTTTGATAATGCCCTCAGAAGGCGAAACAGCTGTCACGCGTAAAAATAATTACATCGCAGAGCTTTTAACTAAAAACTGTTTTTTAAAAATTAAAATAATAATAATTATTGTTTAAATAAAAGTAAAAAACATAAAAATTAAAATGGAGTTCTACAAAATAAACTTTAAAACCATAAATAAAATATTTATATGAACCCGTTAGAAGCGACCGTAAGCGGGCTGCGAACTATACTAACGTCATCTAGGAGGGAAATATAAAAGTATAACAATTATTTTTAATAAATAATGTTATTATTGTTATAAAAGTTTAAAAAACTTAAAAATAAAGAATTATTAATAAAAGAAGAAATGAATTAAATATTATATTATGATCAAAACAACACTCGAAAAAAGTAGTGTCCCACGCCAGACAAAACAAGCAAAGAAATCAAAGTTTGTAATTCTTTTAGAAAATTAAAACCATTGTCATCAAAGTTTATTTCACCAAAAAATATCACAACAATGATCCCGTATAAAATCATGAACAAATAAAACACACCAAATACGTCGAACTATGGATGGTGCGATACTACAATTGTGCGAACGAACAAAGAACTAAAATTAAAGTTTTCGAAATGAACTAAAATTGAACTGTGGATGGTGCGATACTTCAATCGTGCGAACGAACGAAGAACTAAAATTGAAGTTCGAATAAACCACAGATGAGCATGGATCGTGCAAACGGAACTACAAGGGAACTACCAACTTCAATTGAAGTATTTGTTCAATGAACAATGAAGGAAGTTGGAACTACAACGCTATAGAACATAAATAAATGGATTATTGGCACCTGTACTGAAGAGATGCCTATTAGCCATTTGGTACTTGGTACTTCTAATAACCAGTCTAGAACTAAAGGGCATTATTACAATATCAGCTTGATATGATTGACAGATTTTTTTTAAAAATTGATTTATCGTGTCGTTAAAAATGTCTACTTTATTGTTTGTGCAGTGAATTGTGTTGTAGTTTCTTAATGTCCGCGGCAAAGGAGAGAAATATCCAGTAGTTGTGTGGTAGGTTTTAATATTGAAAATATCCTTTATCCTCCTTGTTGATTTTCTTAGTGGTATGTTGAAGTTAATTTGGGATAAAATGTTTGGTGCATCAATTGATGAATGCATAATTTTGTGTAAAATTAATACATAACATTATTAGCACTAATTCATTATTCCTCTCCGTTGACAGGTTTGTTTCTTTTTGCGGTAAGTACAGAGCTCCCAGAGTGGTAATGTTCTCAATGGAATACAAGCCTCGGATGTTTTCTACTTTCATTTCCCAAAATGGGCGTAGTGCTTTATATTGTGGGATCAATATCAATCACATCAAATGTAGAAGAGTGTTGCCTCGCACTCCTCATCGCATCCATCTAGTCATATGAGATTTTTTATAACCGTCAAACATTCTTTGTCAGGACGAGAATAGTGTTTATCGCGTTTATGTTTAGGTGGAAGTTCTGTGTTTGCCAATGAGTTTTGTAAGTTAGACATTATTTGTTTAGCTATTTCAAATATTGTCACAAGACATCCTATTACACATAATAATTAAAAAAATTACACTAATATTGTTTATAATATACGAGAAAATAATGTTTATAGACGTGACATCACTTGTTTAAGAAACAAATACGAATATTGAAAAGTGACAGCTCCAAGATTGCCATGTTGTTAAAAAGATTCTCTGTTCTTACCATGTATCAAATAATATTCCCTATTTTAACTTGTACACCCTGAGAACACTACTTGTTCTTAAGAAGGCCGCATATTATATTATAATGACTATTGTTGTGTGATTAATCATGATATTCACATTTTAGTACTTTACTATGGTAGTACCGCATGACAGTCACAAGATATATCAAGGTTTAAACGTGCTGTATGCAAGCTATGCACCTGTGTGAGTACTGTGTTTGATTAAACATTCACTGTGATACATATAAAAGCAATGCTCATGCATAAAAGTATTTACCTTGGAGTTGGTATAATTTTGCTAGTTGCACCTAATCTCTATAAATAATCATTGAGCAATCAAACTACTGATTTAGCCATTTGGCTCTGGGTATCCAGAGATTGTGGTTATATATATATATACGGCATTAATAATTTTACTTTTTATGTGAATACTGCACAAGAGTCACAACTGTCCGGAGCCAGTGAGATTTTGGCATCCCCAATTGGGGTATGTTATTAGACTGAATGAAGCAGGGAGGGGAAGGAGATGGGGAAGAAGAAGATTGGGGAAGTATTTGGCTACTGAGATCTGGTCACTAAACATGGCTAATGGCATTTAAAGCGATGTTTCGATTCTGAATGTTTGTCTCTTCCCCTCCCTCACTTCCTTCAGCCTCGCAACATTTCACAAATGGGGATGCCATAGTCCCACTCGCTCGGGACAGTTAGAACTTTTGTCTTATCACAAAAAAATAGCAACCTTCAAATCAGCCAAAAAGATATGGCATGATCAAACCAAAGAACAATAATTGAATATACCTACTTTATCTGTTAGCACATAATTTTTTATGAAAGAAAAATTTACAAAGACATTATTTAACTGAATTAATGTCTATATCACGTCAATTCTTCATTTTATTACATAACAAACCTATAATAGTTCACAAAATGATGTACGGAATGTCATTAGTATAATGCTTTTGACATTGGTACTCTCTGCCTACCCAAACGGGACAGGTCTGGATGCAGTAGCTGGTCAATGTTGGGAGCTGTAAGTTTATTGTAGCTGTATATTTATTTACCTGGTATCTCAGCACTTTGTGGGCGTCCACAAAAACCGGAGCCAGCACATAGTCCGTCCTCTGACAGCAAGAGGATGAGCTGAAGTCTCCTTGGGCGAAGATCTGCTTTAGGTTGGACCTTTGCTGGGTACTGGTCCATGTCGCCTGAGCCAGCTCCAAGGCACTTCTCTCCAGACGCTCATTCAATTGCCTCAGAGATTGTAATTCCGATTGCACAAATAACTTCTCACTCCTTAGCTCTTTGGCAAGGCCGATTACGTCGAAATATCCTTCCGAAGTAGATTGCATCGTATTCAACTAATAATGGTACGAGATCTCACGGTCACTGTAATTTTGCACTAAAAAATGACAATACGGGTATCAAAATATTCAAAACAAAATTATTTGACACTTCTAGCGGCACGGAGTAGAACTATAGTATCAACCTATGGAAAATTTCAATTACTATGTATTTAATTGTTATCATCTATTGTTAGTTCACGTCCGATCTGCAAGTCAGGATTACTAAAAAAGATGAATCGTCAGATGAATATTGACGAGTTTTGTGTCGCTTTTACCTACACAACAAAGCGGAAATGTCAACCAAAAAGATGATTATTTTAATTATTTATTGTGACAATGCAAAACACCACTAGCGTGACAGGCCAAAGAGAAATCTGTCGGTCTAGTTTCACAATCAGAGCGCAGCGACTTCGCGCTCGTCTCTTACATTATCTGTCATTATCATTTATTTCACACAAAATATAGATACACAATAAAAATATTCGTGTCAAAATGCTTCAACACTGCGAATTAAATAAAACGAAATGGTTTAACATGGGAAAACTTTTCACGTTTGTTTTCTGCAATGGAATACGAATAGAAACTAATTCAGAACGCAAACTTTTGCACAATAATACGCCCCCAACAAGGCCACTTATTCATGACAATGACATTAAAGGATCGACCATTTTGTTTTTTGTAACCACCTTCGGTGTTGTCATAACAGAGGAGTGTGATCATTGCATAAAAAAATAAGGATGTTCATTTTAAACGAAAAAGAAAACCATTTGAATGCAGCTCAGATTATTTTTAGAATCGATATGTTTCCAATCAATTCTACTAGAATAATAACTGCTAAAGAGAATAATAAATCATGTAACCTAAAAAAGTGAATAGAGCTCTAGTATTTTTTTTACATTTGACACAGTGGGATCATTAGGGAATTCGGGTTCAGTTGATAATATGGGTAACTTAGTTAATTAAAAAACATTAAGTTTTTTTACAATTTTATGTGCTATATCGCGTCATTATGGGCAGCTTACGCCAGAGCACTTTAAAGTTTTTTTTTTAACAATAAAATTGACAAGTCTTCAGTACCTGGTTGGATTTTGAAAAAAAGAGTTAATTCAGGTAACTCAATGCTCTCACTGAGTTACTTGAAGCGACAAAAAGCTTAAAAAAGGTCTTAAACTTCCGTCGCTTGACGAAGTTTAAGACTTCTCCAAAATAGAAAATATATCTTAGATAGCTGAAGGGCCATAAAAGTCTTCAGAATCAAATGAGTCAGAGCATTCGATGCAGAAAAAATATCTGATAAAAAAAACTGCATATTTTACTCATTTTTGACCAAAGTGGCGCTTAAGCCTTTTTGCCTTTCCAGCGACTATACTTATGCAGATGACACAATACTTATCACAAAATGAAAGTCATGGGAGGAAACAATGATGATAGCAAACACCAACAAAAGTATATTTAAATCATGGCATGACCAAAACTGTTTGTCGCTAAATACTTAGAAAAAATATTTTATGCCATTCTCTTTGAAAGATAAAAGTACTCAATACAACTTAATTATTAAAATTCATTCATCAGAGTGTGCGAGTAAAAAAAAGTGCGACGATGTCAATTGTTTACGCATAGCAGACAAAAAAAAAACAAATATCTTGGTGTTATAGTTGACAAAAGTTTAAAATGCAAAGAACAAGTCAGAAATACAGTCACGAGAGCAAGAAAACGAGAGTGATAAATGTATAAGAATATATATGTATATATAAATATATACATTTATATATTTATATATAAATATATAATGGCGTTGCTCCCCAATTCAAGCACGATAATTGATTTCTCTCCTAAGCTGGGTAAGAGAAAGTAATTAGCGACTCGTTCTCATGTATCGAATGTGAGTCGTGTACAAATGTTGGGCGCGCGTTTGGCGAGTTTACCGACTATGCTCCCCTCAATCCCCGCATCCGTAATGCTAGCACTACACGATCGTTCAACCGTCCAACTCCAAACCGGGTTTGAAGTTGGCCGGTTGGACGATCGTGTAGTGCTAGCATAATGCGAGTTGGGCGAATTCGTTCAAACTCCTCTGATGTGGTGTTGTTTACCGCCACCGGAGCGATCCCGGGCCAACTCCCCCGAACTCGAGCGAACGCGCACGAACTGCCTCTCTACACGATCGTTCAACTGTTGGGAGTGTAGTGCTAGCAATAGAAACAATTTTGACGGTTCCGGTGACCACCGTGTCACCGGTTCCTTGTAGTCGGGACAGGAGTATCGCACATCTCTAACCAATCTAACCATCTCTAAAGAGCGGTAAATTTTATACTGAAAATACCACTACTCTCCGTTGTTTACTATTACGCCGCGCTGGAAACGTCAAAAAGAGTTTTTTTTTTAAAACTAGTTTTATACGCTGTACAACAATCCTATCTCAGATTAGATTATATCGATTGGTAACCCTATAATATTTAAATAATATTGTGTGTAAATAATAAAGAAACATGGCCGTTGGAAAGTTGCTCCCATATTTCATTATTTCATGATTATATTTTGTTTGAAAAATGTCTGAGATTCAGATATGGACCAAGTGCTTAATAGACGCTCTTAAAAAATGCGATGGAAAAGAAGCTGCAAGGATTATTTCTAATATATCGGCCTATTTTGACGAAGGAAATCTCACTGAATCTGAAATAGGTAAATATTTTCTTTTTGTTTTTTTTCTTTCTTACTACAATTAGACGATGATTATGGATCTAATTTAAGGTATACGTTTTTACTAATCTCACCACAAAAAAATCGGTCATGACTTTTTTTACAAAACTCTTGTAAACACAAACTGAATTTATGATTGTTAAAAACCCTATAAGGAAAAAAACGTTTTTTTTTTCATTCTTGAGACCAGGCCGCACACATTGGTTCTTAACGCCTCAAAATAACAAGCCCGTCATAGAAAAATAAAATCAGTGTTGACTGTAAAAAGCCCTTATTTTCTGCATATTGGGGGTTTTAACACTCTGTGAAATGTCTTCTAATGCTCCTCTCACAGGGAATGAGGGAAAGAAAAAAAAAACTCCCCAAGCTTTTAGAGCACATTAATAATAATATTTGGACGATTTGTATAGCGCCGTTTTTGTGAAAAATCACCTCAAGGGCGACATTATCTCACTTCAACAAAAAAAACCACTATGCTTCACGCCCAGTTTTATGATCTGAATTGACAAAAAAAGGATAATTTATTTAGAGCAAAAAAATAAAAACTCTAAGGTTAAATACGAAAACTATAATATTTTTTTCCTTGGATCCACGAGACTTGAAGTAGACACCAGTTGTACTTGGGAAGAGTTAGATTTGAAAATTAAGTCAACAACGCTAAACGAAGTTTAAAAAGTTTTAAATGCAAAAAGGGTGGCCACTGCAAAAAGTGTGTCCACAAGAAGAGGGCACACAAATTTTATTCAATATTGACGGAAAAGCCAGGGAAAAATCTGAGAACAGCGAATTTTTTTTAGGTCTCCGTTACGATTACATGCAGAATGTACCCCTGCACAAAATTCCAGTACAAGAATTATTTTATTTTCAACAGCGTTTCAGTTTTCTACGTTCACAACATGAAAACTGAAGAATATTATTTTTCCATACCACAAGGGCACTGCTAAGAAAGGTCCTAATGAAGTGTGCACCTTCACTTTAGAGTATATCAATTATTACGTTGATGCGAAATTAAAAATCTTATGCTGTTTTCCTACAGCTGCGGACAATGACGTTACATATATGACAAGCATATATTACAAAGTGGCAAGCAATAATCATGCTACTTGGTGTGATCGGTGTTTAAGCCGATTCAGTACTAAACAGTCACGCGTCGCTTGAGGTCGTTTTAAGCAAGTATGGAACGCGGTCCGAACTTCGGATCTGTTTCGTTCATACACATATATTCTATGAATGTCTATCTTTGTCATACATGACCGATATTTGAATGATGAATTTACTGGGAACGTGTGTGTTTTGCTTGCCACATTTTGTGTTAATATTCTAAGGCTATAACGTGTCTATATATATAACGTCATTGGCTGCAGAGGATAAAACAAAAACCATACCTTTATCAGAATGGCTATTATAATGATTGGTTTAGTTGATAATGGACGATTTGAAAGAGTTCAGCACATGTTTCCCATTCAAGGCCTATCGTTTTGACCATGTGACAGGGCATTCGGGGTTGTCAAGAGAGCTGTTCACAGTTCGTGAATTAATGAATTTGATGAGTTGGAGGTTCAAGTACTGGGTCCGATTTCTATGCTGTACATTGTGTTAATGAATCCAAGAAACTCTATTAAAAAAAATGGTGGACCGACTATTACAAAAAAATAGTCTTTCTTTAGAAATAAAGAACCGAAAAGCTCCTAAAAGTGAAAAAAACTGAATTCAGGATACCAAAATTTTATCACTTTGTTTGAATCTGAAAAATCTGATGGTTTTATAAAATATGCTTTCTGGATAAAAATAAATAAAACTCGTAACATTCCATTTCCAACTTTACAAATACTTGCTTATCCTGATGGAATGAGACCAATTAGTAAAAATAAAATTGAAGACCACAAGAAGTTCGTGGCATATGTTCCAGAAAAGGAAAAAAACACTTTGGAATGAAATACTTGAATGGACAACTGACCGTACTTCACTTCCTGACGATTGATATATATATTTTTTAAACAATGTATTTACCCGATTACTTTAGTAAGTTATCAAACTGATTTAAAAAAAAAAAATCTATCTTTCATTGAGAGCAAAAACACTTTAAATCCTGGATATTGGGTGTTTTTACACTACGCGTGTAAAAACACCCAATATCCACATTTTTCATGAATTATTTTTAGAAAACTGGTAGTCTAAAAAAATAAATAAAATATAGACCTAATAACTGACGATAAAATACTAAGCACTATATAAATTATATGGAAATGGGAATGTTTTTACTGATTTCCCACGACTCTTTCAATTGGATATATGTAGCGTGTTTTAACAATCATCAATTCAACTAAGGTCGCGTAATTAGAGTTGACCCAAACAACACAAACTTAGTATTGAGCGTATTGATGCATATGAATACACTATCGACAGTGATTTCCTTGCGAAACGTCACTGAGAAACAGCCTTTCGTCTTGCTTACCTATTGTCATTAGCAGTAAAGGTACAACAAGTGTATGCAATCATCAAATGAATTAATTAATATTCATTAAAGTTTTACAGTGTGATCTTTTTATTATATTAATAAAGAACTTTTTAAAATTTCATTGGAACTTTCTTTTCTGAAGTCGAACAACAAGTTTGAAACATGCTGTATGCAAGCAATGTATCTGTGTGAGTACTGTGTTCGACTCAACATTCACCGAAATACCTATATCAAAGTATTTGAAAATAAAAAATAAAAATTTTTTCAGCTAAAAGCATTAACTTTGCACTTGGTTGATTTAAAAAATAGCTTCCAAAGGAGAAAAGACATGCCGGCAGCTTGTTCCACATACGAGCCGTCTTATACAAAAATTAGTCGAGAGACATGGGAGAAACGACTCGTTCTCATGAAGTCGACATCAACTGTGAACGGGTGTCCGTTGAGTTTCACGGATTGACAATCAGACGAATCGCAAACCTCCTTTGCACAGAATCAAGCAAGTCTAGAAAGTATTTGGGAGCTCCCTCCCTCGCCTATAGGCCACTCCCAAATTCAATGGTCGGACGTACTTGAAATTTGTATAAGGTTAGCAGCTGGTCACTGTTGAAGAATCTGCCAGCCCTATTATGTAAGATAGCAAACCAAGCAGTTTCTTAGAAGTCAGATTTACTGGGGCTTCGGCGGAGCCCTGATACTTGAGCCGGTCCAAGCATTTCGATGGAGTGGGTTCAATTTGTGGGGAGGGTGCTCCATTGATCTCCTTTTTATTTTTGCTTGTTGCGTTAAATTATCTTTTTAATATGAATACCGCAAATACATTAAATAATCTTGTAATTGTTGGTCCTAGTAATGATATCGAAGTATAATTTCACAATTTTTGGCCATTTAACGAAGACCTTCTAAATTAGCCACTCTAGGATGTGATTATATACTCGTATTTCAAAGACTTAATTTTCCGTGTTAATTTTTGCTGTGCGGCATCAAGCCTTAGTGTCCAGATGTTCTATGCCGTGCGGATAATTATAGTAATAACACTCAATTTATAGAACACTGTTCACATTTACAGATTCGGCCGTCTTACATCTGTTTTGCAGAGTGTCCCCTTGGAATGCGGATTATAAGGGTCTGCCTTACTTTGTAGAGACCACTTTCACCAGGAAAGAGTTCAGCTACGCTGTCTCTGGAATATTCTCCCTTTTCACGACACTGCTTGACAACTATTCCACTAAGCTTGATGATTATGTAGAAGATATTGTCTCGGTATGTATTATTCTATAACGCCCTTAAAGTTATATTTCACTAAATCAGTGCTTTAAAAATTAACCAAGTGTTGTTATATTATCATTATTTTTGACAAATTATAAATAATATTATAAAATTTTCACTCTACTGCCCTCCACACTAGCGACCAACTATTTCCCGGCTAACTCGGAGAACCGACTGAGTTGAGCTGTTTATTAAAAGGTATTTAATTAATGTAAATTCCAAATGAGAACATGGAAATAGATAGAAAAAATTATTTATGTTAGGGTAGCAGGGCTGAAATTTCGTTTTTTCTTGATTTATAGTTTAAATCTTCGACTGAATCTTAGAATTCGTATTATTCATTATTATTATAAAATATTTGGTTGTTAGTACTAAAAATAGACGGCATGTAAGATTTTCCCACAGAGGAAGTATTATTTTCCTGTCCCCTGAAAGACCTTATACTACTGAAGAGATAAACTGAGAAGTTTGTTATGGGTTCGTCAGGTGTGTCTGAAGTAAGCTCAATTCTTCCTTACTTCGGGAGAAATTAGTTTTTTCTCGAGCCGATAAACAATTTCAATGGCCTGTCTGGGGCCTAGGTATTGAAAGGTTTTGTGTTAATTGGCAATATCATTTTTCTTTGAAATCATTTCTTGTAGGGATTATCTCTTCAGTCCTTTATATGTTTGTATTGTACCGTAGGCATGCCTCAAGGTGGTGAGAAGTGCGGCACCCGCCAACGTGAAGGAGAAGAGCCTTTTGGCACTGAGCTCCGTGTTGGGGGGCGAGTGGCCCGAGCAGCTGGCCCCCTTGCTGGAGGTACTCTTCATCCATGTCAAGAGAAAGACGGAGACGCCCACGGTGATGTCGCGCTGGTACCACATAATTGGTAAGATGCCATTATCATCATCTTCTTGTCCTATTTAGGTTTGAGGGACCCATCGCTTCTACAAGCTGCATATTCAGTTATTTATTATTTTAAAAACATTACAAAATTTTTATTTTAAGGCGTTTTTAAATAAAGTGAGTAAGTGTATTAATACACAATATTCATAAATATAAAGCAATTAATTCCAGAAAATATAAATTGTAATGAATGCAAAGTATAGACAGTAAAAAATAAGACAATAAAAAATAAATAAAATGAAATAAAACCAAGGAATAATTACACAAATAGCAGGAATGCTTGTCGTTTGAACGAAGCTTCATTTATGCAAAATATATCGACATCCGAAACGATTCAATTCAACAACAAGATTGTTCTCCCCACCGGCATGACCATTGGCAAGTTGGTCCTGCAGGCCGGGAGATAAAACAATCCATGCTGCCGATGGCGAAGATATCCATCAGGAACATAGAAATGAATGCTCTCCATGATAGCTGAGTTTTCAGACCATCCACGAATCAATCTGAAGAAATGTGTTGCAATGTACACATCCCTTCTGACCTCTAGATGGTATATTCCGAGCATACCCAAGAGAAAGTCGGAAGGATAGAGCCACGGGTAGTAACCGTACTCCCTCAAGTAAAGAAATCTCAGAAATTTCTTCTGAACCTTCTCCAACATGAGGGAGTACTTGACCTCGTGTGGACTCCAAACGATCGACCCACTCTCAAGGTCTATCCTGTCCATTGAGAGCTGCTTTCCCAGCTTTGTCTCAGACGGCCAACTGCAAGGGTTTGATGCTAAGCTCCTCTTAGATCGTCGAGCTTCTATATAACCATTATCTACGTTATTGACAGTCTTTCCATTCTTCCCGCTATAAAATATCATTAGCAGAACTATGACATTTCCTGTTGGAGTATATTGTGAGGCTGAAGGGAGTAGGATACGACTTCTAAAATTTTCGAAACACTGTAGAAAGCACTGCAGGCGAAAAAATTTAAGGGCTAAGGTCAAACCAATAAAGTTCACAAACAGTACCTATTTAGTTATGAAATGTTGAACTTTTTTCCATATTAACCGCTAAATAAATAAACCTAAGCAGCGCGGTAAATTTCAACCGAGACAAGGTCATTTATATGGCTGCGGCTAGCGGCTGTCCCTGGGCTCTCGGTTTTATTATTTTATAAGATAAACAATGAATTAGTTGATAAAGATTCTCAGGGATGTCGCTCCACAAATGAATATTCTTATTTTTCAAATAAATTTCGACCAAATACGGCACACATGTGCTCGGAAAACGAAGTTGAAAATCGAAAATGACTTTAGATAGCTTCTACGTAGTGCGAACAATTTGTAGAAATGACTAAAGTCACTTGCCGCGGTGAAAGGGTTAAAGGTCTCGGTGGTTGGTTTTTCTCCCTGTAGAGACGTGGAAATTTTAGTTTACCGAATATGGCAGTAAGATAAGCTTATTTAATAAGCCACTGTTCGTTGTGATAAAGCTCAACATGATTCACAAATGTATAAATGGTTTGTCCCATCAGATATACCTTTGGTTCGGAAAGCGTTGCTGTATACTGGTGACCTGTCCGCAGAACCCAAGGTTCGATTCGGGAACCGCTGACCTACACAATCCATGTATCCCTATCGTTGTGTTGAACCTATTGGAAGTATTTTACCATCTCTGAGTAAACTTTCGACAAGCGCTACTTGTTGAGCAGCATATTTAATTTGTTTCACCACTTCTGATAACCGCTACCCGTCAAGTAAATGTCTGTTTTTACAGCCATGTTTACCCTATGATGTGAGTTCTTGACAGTTTTCTCTCAATTTTTTAGACGGCCTGCGTGGTCGAGTGGTTAGACGCTTGAATACGAATTTAGAAGCTCGAACCCGGCATGCGCAAAATAAATTTTATTTAATTAATATGTATCGTAACACATTTAATTAATATAAAAATATAATGTATAGAATATTTGCAGCACGTTTCAGAGTGGTAGATATCGCCCTGGTGAAGGACCACCATTCAGAATTAAAAAGTTACTTAAAATGGCTTTAGGAGTGTTTAGTGACCAGATTTGAATAGTCAGGTACTTCCCAACCTTACTCTTCCCATCTCCTCTCCCCCCCCCTCCCCACTACCTTCAATCTTACAATATACCCCAGTTGGGGATGCCATAGTCTCACTGGCTTTAGACGGTTAGGAGCAGTTAAGACTCTTGTGCGGTATTCCCTATAATTTTTTTTTTTTAAACTCTGTAGGTGAAATACTTCTTTGGTGTTATTGTGCTGAATTGTATTCGTTAAATTTATTTCACTATTGTAATATGAATAATAATATTTTCACTTTTAATGTAAAAGCTCGTGGGCCCTCATAACACCAATAAATAAATATATACGAATAATATTGGATAGTAATAATGTTTACTATCATTACAGGACTTATATGCCGGCAATATCCTGAAGAAATGGAGCCCCATTCGGAATTCCTCATCAAATCATTACTACTACCAATTGAAGACGGGAAAGCCAAGGTATGCTATTAATGTTAGTCGTAAATACGATCCATGACTCTGAAGTGAACCAATACAATACTATTCAAAATGCCAACAACCCAATCATTACCTTATTATTTATCACTATCTCTCCACTCCCAATAGTGTGTGTCATGTTAATATGTAGTTCTACTAGCTCTCTCGCGTTAGACAGATCAAGTGTCACAGGCGCCCTGAACCTCAGTGTCCCCGGCTCTCCGTCCGACGTAGGACCGTGATTAGAGTGGGAACAAATCTGTTCCTGTACTTAGAATCCAATGATATTCCGGAGTCACACTAATAATGGTTGGATTTCCAGATTTCCTTTCCCACGGTGGAGGCGTGCTTCAGCAGCATCAGTGCCTACATGGAAAAGTGGAAACTGAAGCCTGCTTTGGAGGAGGTCGTCTACACGGGACTTAAAAAATTCTCTGACCCTAAGGACATACACAGGAGGGGGTTCGCTAGAGGTGGGTGCTATTATGTCTATTAATCAAACCTGCTATGTATTATCAATCGTCAACTGAGCCAGTGTAACTATGGCAAACCCAACCCCATTTGTAGTGAGGTGCAGCAAGGGGAATGTTAGGAATTACTCGGTCACCAAAGTTAACTAATACGTTAACAAACACAGATTTAAGATGAAACTTCATCTGTTCAGAAAGTAATATTAATAAATAGACACAGTGGTGGGGGTGAGGAGAGAGGATGGACCGCCACCCAACCCTTGACATTATCCCATTCAAGTATTTAACTTCCTTGGTAGTGCCATCTTTTACTAGGGCCTCCCTCACTTCTACTTCTTTTACTTCTTCCATTCATCCGGGTGTCATCTTATATTCTATCCCACTACCTTCATCCTTACAATATACCCCAATCGGGGGGGCTAGTCACATTGTGGAACAATATGGAGAGATTGACAACTTTTGTGATGTCATCCTGTATGGAACTCTTTGTACTTCATATCGGACCCAAAAAATTCTAACTTTGAAATTTTATTGAACAGTATAGTTTCCTTGTACGTACGGGTGTGACATTTTCACAATTGAAACTGATGTATGTGTTAAGAAAATTATAAAAATAATCTTTTGAAATCGAGACAGTCGATAAAGAACCTGCCTGCTATATATATATTATTTTACCAGACAATTATTTTTATTCTATATTTGAAATGTGCGTTCAATATGGTTTACTTCTGATAGCCGTTTTTAAAGGTGGAACTAATGAACAAGTTAAGGTCAAAATTAATGAATTTTCGTTTTTTTATTTTTTCTTATAATAAAAGTTAGACTTACATTTTGAAAATAAAATTTTATCGAAACTAAATTGATGAAGCTTCATTTTATTATTAACACATTGTTTGCAGGTGTTTTTCAATGATCCTGGTCTCCCTTTCGACTCTAACTCTTCGAATCGTTAGGTACTCACATATATCAACGTTTATCAATAGGTGATGTCTAATTTTTACTTCGCCCGTATACACGTTATTAGTAACCATTTATTGTCGACTCCCGCTCTCTAGTGATACTAAGCGAAACACGTGTTTATTCGTTTCCCCCAAACAATGTGTTAAGATATGAAATCTCAAAACTTTTGTTGAAACATCATGCTTTTCCAAACCTTTTCCAATAAAATACAATTCCAAAGAATCGCAATCTTAAACTCTTGGAGTAACAATATAAGGAGGAATACCTAATATTTTTACCCAACCTACATAAATTTGCAATAAATCACCTTCTCTGGGTTTTTACGTCATATATTGTGAGAAAGAAAGAGACAAGAAAAGTCGTCACATAATATCGCAGCACTTCTAAGTATGTTAGAATGTTCTCCGTCTGCGATAACTTCCCATCATCGAGTTGCATAACATACGTCAACGGAATTTGAAGTTATTTCCTATATTTGTGTTGATTAAAATACTTGCAGTGGTTATAAGTACAAATAAATCAAACATGATGGTGATATGTGCTATGCGTGAATGTTCAAATAAGACCAAACAAAGATTATAAAACATCACTTTTCACAGGTATTTCAACAGTTTGAAATATTTTTGACCGAATTTTCGCATTTTTAATGATATAAAGACATTAAATCAACAAAAATTTTCCATCAATATTAAGGCAAACTTTCTGTTATTAGTGTTTGTGTGATATTTTGAGTTTATAAATCATTTTAATGGAGTATTGATATTTATTTGTTTAGTGTGTTCAAATATGTTTATTAAAAATGTCTGAATTCCATTCCATGTGGGCGGTAACTAACAGGCTATCCAACATACTTTAATATATCTTTGTTTCTTTCTATCGAGTCAGTATAAAGTTAACAATCCTGACTACACTGTTTCTCAAAGGTATCTCCCCATATCCTACAAGCTTAAACTCCTTGTAACAAAAAAAATCTAGAATCATCAATGGAAATTGATTTTGACTATCCCTTGATTTTCATTGTTAACGACTATCGAGAAAATAAGGTGGATTAAAGGAATTCCTTAATAAGAAGTAATTTAATGTGTGCATGATACCAGAGGTGCTTAACTTGCTGAGCAAGCATGGCGCCGTATTTGCCCCCCAACTCTGCTCAGACCTCCTGCAGTGGCACTCGCTCCTGCTAAAGTTTGTGCGGCACGAGAACGTGGATGACCGGGTGGCGGGATGCCGAGCCTTGTCTTCTTTCTATCAGAATGTCGCCATTGAGCTGGTCAATATGGGCCCTGGGGAGAAAACAACCAAAATCCTAGAGGTAATATATTATAATTATTATTTTTTATAAATCCACGGTGTATCTTCTAGGATGCTGTGTGGTGGGTTTTTTAAAGAAATAAAGCAGTGTGAACCTGGGTTTTTAAGAGATACGTTGTAGGAGGAAGTAAACACAAACCGGCAAATCATTCCACACTCGAGCCAAGACATCATAAAAACAACCCATTTTCATATCGTAAATGTTAGGTACTCATTTGGAGTGTTGACGCTAGCTCTTCAGAGCGCCTTTCTTTAAAATACCGGTAAAACAAACACCGATTTCCCACCTGATATCTATTTCATGTCGATTTTTCAGTACCTTATGACCTACTTCAAGTCAATCATACACCCCTCGGGTTTAAACAAAGCCAGTTCGCACGAGGCGGGTACGGCCCTCAAGGGCTTTGCACTGGTGGCCTCGGAGTGCCGACCCCTGCTGAGCGAAGAGGACTTTAGAGGCGTGGGGCAGAGCCTGGCACAGAGGGCCCTGCTGGCTCACCAGGATAGGGGGCAGGGGGAGCCTGAGGCGGTCACTGCAAGGATGCAGGAGGTAACCAAATATACCATAACTACCTAGGCCTAGTTGTTTGAACTCCTGTCGCATTTAACCGTTAACTGCCGATTACCTTTAAAACCTTTATATTTTAGGTCAATTAAACCCAACTAGACAAATTTTCAAATATGGTCATAGATTTCATCCATTTGTTAAAATTTTTCATGTTAAACACAATATTAACCTTACTTATAAAGCTTTGCAACCACGTGGAAGCTCTAGCTGTGATTGGCAACACAGCGGAAGAGAGCCTGCTGCTACTCTTGAAAATCCTGGTCACCGATTTCCCCTGCATGACCCACCGCCACTACTTGGTCATCAATGCCGTGAACAAGTCATTACCTGTCGTCAATAAGGAGGTGTGTATTCCACTATTTTAAATCTAAGCAAATTATTATAAAAATCTCCCTCTTTCTCATTAATATGGAATATAACTAACAGAGAAGTTACGAAAGCATTCAGCGGTAGGACCAAAGGTATGATAGGCATGCTGCTGATAGCTTCATTGCTACTTCTCCATCTTTCGACGCATAAAACAGAAAGATAGTACACCAATACAATGGAGTTTTCAGCGGCAGGGTCTATCTTATTCTTTGTTTATAGTTTGATCTTCATTTTTCAGACCTTTCTTGCCTTCTTCATTCGGGAGTCGTGCAGTCACGCCATATCTCTGTCCCTCGACGCCAGCCCTGAAACGTCGTACGATGCTGAATCCAACCCAGCCAAATGGACTTTTGAAACCTTTCTGCCGCTGTGGAAGGGAATATTGACATCGAGGGACGTCTATAGCTGCTACATGGAGACCATGTTTAAGATTCTGCCCACGTTGGATGCTTCTACGCATACGGTATGTTTTGATGACATCAGTTGTAATGTGAAATATATTTTATATATTATGGACTTTGAAGTTTTGTATCTTAACTATGTACATAAATATATGGATAATTTATAAACATGAATCAAGATTTTCAAATGTGCATTACAATTTGAAAATATGAATAGTAATTTTATCTGATGTTTAGGGCTCTAAATAACTATGCACTATGATAGTTTAGCAGAATTAAAAAAACAGCAATAAGTGTGTCTAAAAAATTAAGACTATAATCCCAGTTTGACATACTTTGACTTATGACAGTGTAGTTGCGGGAGTTGTAGTTTGCGCAAAATAAACTTTTGACATGACCCAACACAAGTATTTGTTTCACTTAGTTATGTCAAATCATGAATACTTCCATCCACTTGGGCGTCACACATTCTCCTGAAATCCCTTTCTCTGTTACATCTAGTCGTCAAAACCATGAAAACGTGCCATCCTTAATCTTTTTCATTACGCTTACATCGGCTTTGCATTCTTTCCGAATACCCACATTTGTAATATGGTTTGTACATCGTTTCGTTTTTATTGATTTCCACACATGTGATTCAGAAATCTTATTTCTCTTGCATTCAGTCTACTTTTGCCAACATGATCACAGCCCTCCTCCAACATAATGATGTATAACACTACTCTAAACATTGTCTAAAGAGTTTGCACAACCATGTGAGAAATACAATATACAAATCCTAAGTATTCTGCAGCATAATTGTCATAGCTAACAGGATTACCATTCTCCATGCATCTCTTAATTTCATCCATTCTGATTTTACCAGGGGTGTTAGTTGAAGTTTGCCGGTTTTACTCATAGATGTCGCTAGAGATATGTATACATTTCCATGATTTGGCATCTATGTCATATTTTTCCATGGACATTAACCTTCAAAAATACACAAGTTACATTCTGCCAAAATAATAGTGTCATAGTTGTTTACCTCAGTGAATATGTCGAGTTTCGTTCCAAGTAAATCGCATTTGCGGCATTCATTGCTTTTCTTATTTCATCAAAAGAAAAAAGCAGTTGAAGCTCATCGGTTGCTGGTAGAAACTTATGGTGAACATGCTCCAGTGATTAGAACATGTGAGACATGGTTTCGTCAATTTAAAAGTAGAGATTTCGATTTAACAGACAATGAACATCCTGGTGCAACAAAAAAGTTCGAAGATGAGGAATTGCAGGCGTTATTGGATGAAGACCCAACCCAATCGCAACAACAATTGGCCCAAACACTTAATGTGACCCGAGGAGCAATTTTCCAACGTTTAAAAGCCATGGGAAAGATCCAAAAGTATGGAAAATGGGTACCACACCAAATGAACGAGAGACAAATCGAAAAATGACAATGCACCGCCTCATACAGCTAAAATAGTAAAGAACACTCTCAAAGCATTGAATTGGGAAATATTATCGCACCCGCCGTACTCTCCAGACCTTGCCCCGTCCGACTATCACCTTTTCGCATCGATGGGACACTCACTCGCAGAGCAGCGCTTCGCCAATTTTGAAAAAGTCGAAAAATGGCTCGTCGAATGGTTTGCCTCGAAAGAGAAAATTTTTTTTTGGAATGGTATCCAGGATTTGCTTTAAAGATGGGCAAAATGTATAGAATCCGATGGTCAATACTCTAGCGTTTTCTTTATTGAAAAAACCGGCAAACTTCAACTAACACCCCTGGTACATACATTCAACCCATCATCATTCAATCCTGACTTTCTTGGAACAGTTTTTCCTATGATTTATTCATGCTTTTTTTATTTCAGGCTGAATTACAAACTGAAGTCATTCCTGGTGCGGAACCTGAAGCCATGGAAATCCCGTTTAACCCGCTAAGTTACCGCATGTTGACGAACATCTGCGACCTGACTGCCACCATTCTCTCCTTACCTGATCTGCCGTGCCCGAGTTCATGGCTAAGTCGTATTCTGATGACCGTTCGGGAGGAGATAAAGAGACGGCCGAATGTGACAGGATACTTGAGAATTGCACACGCCACACTCAAGGCGGTCAAGTTGTCTGACTATTTTGAATTTCACAATGAAAACAAGGAAAAAATTAAGGATCTGATGAAGGTGATTTTGTTATTTTTCCTTAGTTAACAGATTCACTGCCTGCTCTACCATTCGGTGGAGTGGCCATGCCGCGAGAAACTTCGCCACCGCCAATTGGCTCACTATTTATCTATTTATTATCATTGCTCAGTATTTAGTGGTCAACCCCCACAACGAGTTAGTTTTCGCTGGCGCTGCGTTTGAATGTATTGAAAATGGTTATTCGCATACGGTATGTGACTTTCTTATCTAGTTCGCAAGTTACGATATGTTGAAATGGGTGACAGAGCAGGGTCATCTAGGGCGAAAAGACCATGTTATTTGCATATTTTAATGGACAGTGATCTGCAAAATGATTTGTATGATGAACTTAGTTAGGACGAGTACCGGCCGACCGGTAGAGACTCCGACTCAACTGTGAGAAGGGAGAGGTAGAGCATCATCTGTTGAAGCTTCACCATCTGGTTCCCACCTTCAGCAAGACCATCATCATTTTGGATAGTCAACTACGGAGTGTGAGTTGAAGAAAATCAATCTCACCAAAGTTCAAGAGTTTTGTGCAGTAGTTGGACCAATTTCTATCAATTACTTCCTGCAATTTGTTGACGAAGCGAAGGTAGTCCTGAAAAGAGCTCACTGTTAGCACTTGTACACACGGGTGCCATACCATATACCAAACAGGTCAGCAGAACGGAAGATTATTAGAAGACAAGTCATCTACTCAATATTTCATATTCAGAGAATAAATGAGCCGGAACCGATTCCTTATTATATTTAGATGACTGCAACTCCTATAAGTTTTGCAATAAATATTCTGAAGCAAAAAAGATATTGTCTTTCTATAATCAATTGGCTCTTTGCCTGAATGTCCATCTTTCGATGCGTCATCTTGTTCCCGTGCTTCTACTGCACCGCATTGAGTGTAAAGCGTGTTCTCTTTGTTCGAAAGGTGGAAAATGGATGGACGCATTATTTTACTGCCTCCAGTGTCGTCCTAACTAACTGCATGGAATATTTTGAAAACTACCACTTGATGTTGTAGAATTTAAGCATTGCATTCAATAAACAAGATTTTCTTGTTAACCCTTTCAGCAGTGCTTTGACCAACTTAAAATTAGTAATACATATTGAGATATTCATATTTTACACTTTTTAATGAAATTGGAAAACATAACAATAGTAACAAAAACAATAGATATTTTTAGTTCCGTCAATAAACAATTAAAGGTGGTGTGGCTAGTATATAAATTTGTGAATTATTGTGTAGAGATTTATTTATTTATTTTTATACGCCCTCATGGGCTTTTACATAACATAGGTATAAAATAAAATAACAGTGACATAAAAAATAACAATGACATAAAAAATAACAATGCGCCCAAAAACATTTGATGCGACGATTTGATTACGCCCAAGAAAATTATGACTATGACTATTATGACTATTGTGACGTCATTTGGTTTTAAATCGTATGGAGCTCTTTACACTTTAAAATCTGGTCTGGTCTGGTCTGGAAAGCGCGCTTTAAAAATAAATGCAATTTTTGTTTTTATAAAAGTTGACTAAACCTGAATTAAAAAATTGAAAAAAATGAATAAAATATATAAACACTCACATTTTTCTACGCGACTCGTCAGAGCATCTCCATCACCAACTGCAGCGGGCTGCACCAGCTGCGCTCTGCTCTCGTCATCCTGCACTGTCCTCCACATCTACTGAACCGGGACCTCCTCCACATAGCTACTGACGCCTTCCAGGTATCATACATTCCTTTAATATACACAGTGAAACAAGTTTGCTTTTTTCCATAAGAAGTTGTTTAAGAGAGTCTCACTGCACTCTTATGAACGGATATTCATACTGGTAGCTGATGGTAGTATAATATTTTATCCTTGTTTGTCTTGTCCGTCGTTGCTATGTTTGTGAGTTCACTGCAAATACAACAGTATTTAATTGAAGCTTGATCCAAGCGAAACCGGTTGGCCTTCATCATAATAAATTCTGTGGTTTTAAAACAAAGTATTATTTTATTTAATAGTATTTAATTCACTCAATTGTGCCCCACACGTTCGTGGGTCGTGCCTGACTCACACACTCTTCTATTTATTTAATTATCTTAAGTTAGATCACATCATTGTGTGTTCTAATATAAAAGATTTAATGTATATACAGACATGATTTTTTTTTTCAAACATATTTTTCTGATTTTTAAAAACTTAAAATTTAAAAAATACATATTTATATATATCTGGTTACAACAAAATGAACATACAATATACCAACATTAATGGTTATGGAAAACAAATTTTATGAATTCTTTTTTAAATTGACGAATATTGTCTATTGTACTGACTGTCGATGTCTTTCTAGGTTGTACTGAGAGTAGGCCAGACGAATCTTGATTTGGTCTCTACAGCTTTGGATTTATTGACGGAATGGGATCACATAGTCCCGAGAGCTGATTTCCGGCCCTTGTGTATGAAGGTAAGATCGACAAAATGAATGATGAAATGGGAATGATCAAATAACCCAGGGGATGGAAACTCACCAAGGGAACTAGTACAACTATTAACAGGAAACTGCCACCTCAGGAGACACATGCAACCAACTGTTGTGGGTGGAAAGCAACAATAGCCGTTGGAAATAGTGTAGGTGATGAAGAAACAATGATTCATCTATGGTGCCAATATCCTACCTTGATGGGAAGAAGACTACATCACTTGTGGAACCATGAAACGTAATTAGAGGAACTGGACTACTATCAAGGGAATAAGATAATACATGGAAGATAGCACAGTAAGCCTAGACTTGAGTGCTTCCAATAGCTATGCAGATCGTCTCCGTATCACTAATTACATGTACTATCACTTCCCAAAATCCCAGTTTGTATAAATCAATTTTTCCTTTTGTTGATCAGATCCTGCCAACACTGAATGAATACCTCTGCTCCTCGGGAATATCTGACAGCAATATCCTGGGAAGTGACGGCTCCTCCAATGTTGCCATTCACAGATACGCTTCGAAGAAGAGAATCCTCGCCGGCGGGACGCGCCCACAACTAGCAACGCTGCAGACTAAGATTATGCTGTTTATGGGTAGATCTTTTTTTTTCTAGATGCATACATTTTGTTGCAGTGTTAACAGTAAGATCCTTGGCTGGGAGTCAGAGGTTGGGAACTTGAAGCCTGGCATAAGCAGATAGATTTTACATATAGATTTAAAAAAAATTATATAATAGTATATTTGCACCTTGTTGAGTAGAAGGTACTCTTCGTATCGCCCTGCTGAGAGACCACCATTTAGAATTAAGACGCTGCTTGAAATGGCTGTAGATATGTTTAGTGTTTAGATCAGACACCTAGGTACTTTCCAGACTTATGCCTAAATATTGGGGGCGCCATAGTCTCACTGGCTGTTTTCTCTCTCAAAATTCAGGTTCATTGGACTCTGCAACATTGAAGCCATTGATCTCCTGTTCTCCGTTACCCAAGATTGCCAGTCCCGAAGATGCAGAAGAAAAATGTTTAACAGACTTGACAGAGAGACTGAAGATATCTTTGCCGTGCCCTGGGCAGCGCAAGTTGGATGTAAGTTAGCCTTTTTTATTTTTTCTTTTTCATCAAAAATGGAAGGCTTTGTACATTAAACACTAACAGATCTGAATAGTTAGATACATGGGCAGTTGGGACTTGTGGAGTATTCACATAAAAGAATGAATAAAAATGGCTTTTAAAAAATATATTTTTACATTAACTCCACACGTGAGGCCTTTAGGGAAATAATTTTCCTCAGGGCCTATGTCATCTTTGGGGATACTGTGTGGAGGGTATGTGTAAAGACTAATTTTAAAGAAACCTAACTGAAAATATTTCAATTCAGTTCTTCTCGGTGCATGTCAAGCTGTATAAATTTCCTTAGCGCAGTTTTGTGACATTTCACCTTAAGTGGTGGGCTTTACTATAATAAACTTTAAAATAATGCAAAAAACAGTTCTACTGGTAAATACAAAGCAACGAGAACAGAAAAAGTTAATAAATAATAGAACAGGACAAAATAACACCAATACAAATAAAAATAAAACAAAGCTCAGCAATAATCATGATACATTTCTGAGTAGACAGTCAACATTATGTAGCAAAATTCTAGATATTGATCAGAGTGAAGGGCAACTTATTTCATACGAGCAGGCCAGTTATACAAACAGTTATAAAAACAGTTTAATAGAAGCTAACGACATGTAAAGTATGTATAGACATGTACATTTATATGTACATGAAGTTATGTTTTGAATGTTATAGGATTTTTTAAACAATTTGGTTTTTATGACCCGTTTGAATTGTGTGTGTTATCAAGATGCTGGGTCGGATATACGAAAAGCGCGATCATAGTAGAAGGGCTTTTTTGATTAGCACCATCAAGATCTGCAGTAAGCTGTCTATCACTTAGGTGTTGTCAGATACATAGTTCCATTGTTGCCAATGATGCGGATATTCAAGGTATTATTTTCCTGTAGATATACCTGGATTCACTGACGGCGCGAATTCGTGAGCTGGCAGTGAACAGCACCAACCGGGACACCCGGATCACGGCGTGCCAGGCGCTCCACTCCGTTATTCTCATAATTTACGGAACAAGTCAGTATGGATTCATTATCATCTTCTTTAGTCATTCCCTCATTGCTGAGAAAGCTGACTCCCACTCCAATAGCCCTGATGAACCAGGTTCTTTCACTCCTCATGGTCCTGCGCTGTATGGAGAGCTGTAGACACTGACGTTATCACGGAACACAGAATCTGTAGATGTGTGACGTTACCGATTTGAAAGAAAACTGATCTGGCCGATGTAAGACCTTGCGACTCCCACACATCCCGGGAACTTGTGACGCTTGATCAGTCAAACGCATCGGTGATCTTCCTCTGCTGGAATACAATATAGTGCCGTACTAAGCACAAGGGGGATTTCTTCGTTTTCCATAAAATCTCAACTTATTAATTTTTTACTGGCCATTTGTATTATCATATGGTGTCTTGTTTTTTTTTGTGCGAGTAAAATGTATAATTCATAGCTGTAAAGGTCATACTGCAAACAGTTGCTCTAATCTACAAATTTCAGACAGAAAAAACTGCAATTTCACAATTTCAGAGCTTACCATTTGATAGTTTCTGATGCTTTAGACTTCAAACAAACAGATTTTCTGCTTTATAGTTAAGATCTTTCAAGGGAAAATGGATTTGAATAACTTCTCAAAATCAGAAGAAATGCCCACATTTTGGACAGCCTTGTGACGATAGTGACATCAGCTGACCTATACATCTCAGTAGTAGTTATTAGTAACCTTGTTATCATGATTTCAGATGTGTCCTTGCCAGCATCGAGCAAGGGCGCCCTGTCGGGCATGCTGGCTGACCTGACTGTGGCCATGGTTTCTCTGTCAGCAGACACGGACAACATGGTCGCCTCCATGTTTGACCCGTTGCTGATGCAGTCATGTCATTGGTTCGCAGCACCTGCCAATTCTCAGTCAAAGGATGCGGAGAAATTCCTCACAGCGCTAACGGTAAGCACATTCATTTTTCTTATTCTTCTAAATGTTGGCTTCTATCCTGCCACAGAGTTACATATAAAATATGTCATTTTTCCTGTCTTATTCGGAATTCAAGGATAACCTCGCTAACTATACAATAATTTTATTTTATAATCGATGTAACCCGGTGTTGCCGCCATTGTAAGGAAACATTTTGGTTTAAATTTATACAATCTATTATCAAACTGTGCCTTAGGCATTTCTCGGACATCTGATGCAGAGCCGATATTGTTAGGTAAGGGGCGCTATGTCACATTCAAGTACAAGATGCTAATTTCAGAAAGGCGCGTTCCACCCGTCAGACAGCAGCGTGCGGGAGAAGTCCTGTTTGGCGCTGAGGGAGTTTGTACAGTGGACGGTGCGGCAGGCCAGCGATGACGAGCTACAGAGCCTTCCCCCGGGTGCTGCTGCCATCCTGAGGACCATCTGCCAGATGGCGCTGCACCCAGACGGTGAGGACCTCTTTCCAACTTTCCAATTCGCAAGTCAATTGACAACACTTCATAGAGATTTCCATTTTCTATCCTTAATAATAGACTATTACGTCACAGGAAAGCTGTACTACTGTAACCGTGCCACTAGCTAATAGCATATGTTTTATATTTAAAAAAAAAAATGTAATTCAGCACTTCGCATCATGATGTTAATTATTGAAACAATTTTTATAAAACTCAAACAATATGAATTAGAAAAAAATACAGAAAAAAAAGATTTGGGTTCGACTGAGAATCGAACTCGGAACCTTCCAATTGCCGGAAGCTCTACCAATTGAGCTGTAGAACTCAGTTTCTATACTGTCATTTGGAAAAATTTCATCAATTGAAACACTGTTATTGATTTTCAAGAAATATGTGGTTGATAAAAATGGTAGTTTTTCCACAGCAACATGTATGATTACGGGCATAACAGCTGACAGCTCCATTGTAACCTCTCCCTTTTTCACATAAACGACGCATGTAACAAAAACAGAGGTTACAGCGGAGCTCTTAGCAGCCAGGCCATTCTTCAACAATCAATTTAAAGGATTACTCTTTGATTTTTGACTAATTCTACATGGCTAACCGCATACATCAATTTTTTGTTATAGTATTTTTCGGCCCATCACTTGTCTCTCTTCCACCCATCGAAATTTAACTACGCTTTATTTTATCCTTCCAGAGTACAAAAGACGCGGTGCATTCCTGATATTCAACCAAGCTGCCTCCCAGTTGTATAAAATGGATTCGGCCATAGACAAATTTCTGCCAGAACTGCTTTACTCAACTGTCAGGTCTATCGAATTATCCATTAAAGTATTCAGTAAAGATGTATCCATCTACAAAGAAGAGGCCTTGAAATCTTTACACATCGTTCTCAAGTGTCTACAGATGAAGACAGCCATTTTTAAAAAACCCAGCAAAACTAGACGCAAACCGCCCAACTTCGGCAAAGCTACGCTACAAGACATAGCCCTTTGGATGCTTAAACAATCCAGGAATTGTGTATGCCGCAAAACTGGAGAGATGCTGTTTAATTCATTTGTGGAAGTTGCTAAACGAATCGATGATTGCAACGATTGCTCAGTTTTCCTGCGAAATCATACAGATACTATTGGTCTAGACATTTTTATTGTAGATTATTTGGAACCTTTGACAGATCTGACTACGAAAAGTCTAGAAGATTTTGAATGTCTAGTTAAAACACTCTTACAACTGATTTCGAGTGTGGATGCGCACTTTCTAATTTGTAAGCATCGATTGATTGAACGCCAACAGCTTTTTACTGAGGAACGAGTAAAGAAATCCAACTTGTTTCTTTCAATGGATGTGTTTGTTGGACTGATGGGTTCCGAATCAGGTATTGCAGCCTTTCATAAATGCTGCGATGGGTGCCTTAGCAACGCAGACTTGCTTGACGATTTGCTTTTCAACTTGTGGTGGAAATACACCGAGCTTTTGGTCACCTACGCAAATTATCATGAAGACGTTGAAACTATAGACCAACAGTTGAGTCATATCTTTAAAAGCATGGTAGATTGGCTATCGGTCCAAAATAATTTGTCCATCTTGCAGAGGAATATAAACACTGCCGGATTTTGGACTGTAAAGGAAGTCCTTCGAAATATGAAAAAAACATCCACTCGACACTGGGACATTTTTATAAGGCAATTTTACATGAAGATAGAAAGTCACGCATTGATTCTTTTACTCTCCGACTCCCATAATATTAAAATTATCGCTCGTCTCCAAATTGTAGACTGCATCGATACACTTGTAGAAATATTTGATATATCAAACGATCACTACTTAGCTGAAGACAGCCTCAAAAGGATTTTCGCGAACATGTCCAATGTTTTGTGCAGTATTTTTGATACATTTTTCAGACCTTTGGGAATGGAAGACTGGAAAGATGCAACGGGTTGCAAAGAAAATTTACGAAAAATTATCAAATTCGCTCTTTACTCAAAAACCACAACAGTTAAGCAGGTGATGCAGCTTTCGATCAATCTTAGCGAGGCTGCGAAACATAGAGGTAGCTCCGAAAAACCGACTTCCGAAATGCTTTTTTTGAAAACGTTTGATGATCAAATAATACCGTTCTTCATGTTGCACCATTTGGAATTTTTCCAAGTCCTTACTACGGTGTATGGCCACGGTACGTTTGTGGTAGAAGAGATCATGAAGTACCTTCTTGCAAAAAAAGTTACTAACATTGAGTTCATGGAGTCTCTCACAAACTATTTGATGCAGGTAAGAAATTTAAACTAATCACTACACTGACATTAAAACGAGGTTGGAATGGTGTTTTAAAAAGGATTTATTTAGGAGGGCAAATTTAGAATCACAGTGGCGACCTCAGTGGCAGAGAGATAGATCCTCTAGAGTTGTAGGTTCAAAATAGGTTTTTCATGGCCTGTTCAAAAAACAGGTTTTTCACATATATGTACATGGCCTGTTCAAAAGAATAGATGAATTTTGAATTTTTATGTTGGAATATGTTCATCATATGTTAGCATTATCAGCCATTTTGGATTAGTGGTTTGTTTTTGACAACTGGAAAGGTTAGTCACGTTTTTGTGTGTTCTTCGATTTTTTACTTTTGAAAAAAATGGATCAATGAATAAAATTCATGATTTGTTTTTCCACAATTCCAGGACGCTCATCGTCATTAACATCTTCTCGGCCTTCTGTTAAGCGCTTGTACCACGTATAAACACTTTTTTGAGACAAAGTAGACTCGCCGAATGCCACAGTCAATATTTTAAGTGCGTTGGAGCACTTTATTCCATTTTTAATGCAAAATTTAATACATGTTCTATCAATATTACCCTGGTGCGAAACCACCATTCAAAATCAAAACATTCCTTCAAATGGCTTTAGCTTTGTTTATTCACCAGATTTAAATAGTGGGATACCCCCCAACCTTCCTCTTCTTCTACCCCCTTTCATTAAGCCTCAATATACTCGTTGGTCTTAATCACAAGATTGTAGTAAGTCGACTCTCACTGAACTTACAGCCAAAGGATCACTGTATAGTAGTTGCATGTTTTATTTTAGACATGGCCCGAACTGATGAAATGCCGCACATTCGACTCTCTTCTGGAACTGTTCTCTCTGCTTGTCCTCGTGCTGCCTTGTTCCCTGGAGACCCTGGGCCGCAGCCAGAACCACATGGCCAGCTGGATGCTGAGCTCGCTGCAGGACCCTTCCTTGGACTTGCCCAAGAAGACCAAACTGATGGTGCTGATCCCTTCCCTGTGTGCTCGTGGACTGAACACATCAAGCCACGATGATGATTTATGGTCAGTTTTGGTGATATTTCCTTTCATCTACGTCATCTATATGCTAAACAAACACCTTCAGCATATTAGGGTGTCTGAATTCATCTGAATGCTGGATTGGGAGCTCACAATTAAGGCAGATCATCTCTTCACCCTGATTTGTCTATTTCAATATCAAACCTATTTAGAACTCAAGTGTTGAATCCAACTTCTTGTATAATAAATATAGAAATCCTGTCAAGTTTAAGGCCTTTTGCCTTTCCAGCGACGATATGTATAACTAAAAGCCTGCAAACTACACACAGTCAAGTGTTTGTTGGTTGTGTTCCAGGAGAGCCCTGAGTAGCGTGACCTCCCTTTACTTCCCGCAGAGTAGTGCGGAGTTTGCCCCGTACACTCCGGAGAGGGTAGACTACCACTCCGCCTTCAGGGTGCTGCTGGAGGCCATGGCCAATTCTGGCTCCTACATCTTACTGCAGGTCGTCATATACTGCTCTTGCTGTGAGTTGTAATCTAAGATATAAATTATTCTCGGAAGGAGTTCGGTAAGACTAAGGTTGGAAAGTACCCGGCTATTCAGATCTTCTCACTAAACACGGCTAAAACCATTCAAGCGATATTTCGATTCTGAATGGTTTACAAATGAACTTCGAGTCTTTATTTTTTTGTTAATCTGCGGTTCACCAACCTGGCGGGCCGGACCAAATGGTCTGAAGGTTTCCCACCTCTGAAGACTTAGCAGAAGAAGACGCTGCGCTTTTTGGAGTCAACATCTATGTGGCCGGTACGAGTGCAGTTCCGAGCAGCACCATACGCCACCAGGAGAAGAAGAAAGATTATTTTTGTGTCGTTTTTCAGTTGACCAAGAGCACATATGCGACATGCAGATATCCCACAAGTTGCAATCCTTCATGTCCTCCCTGAGCCCAGCGGACCAGACCTCGGTCCTGCGCAAGGTGTTCCACACCTTCATGGAGCGCTCCAGGGATCCCCGCATCAGACTTAACCTGCTCAACAGGTTCCTGGTGCCCCTGCTGAAGAATGCTTCAGTCCCATCTCTGGATGTAAGTATTTGAGTAGATTCATTTATTTGAACACTATTTGTATGGGAGGGTTGGTGGACAGCCATCACTAAATGAGCGTTGTTTGAATTCCTCAGGAGTTGTACGCAGAGGTCCTGCCTAAGATTCTGAAGGTGCTCAACACACAAGTGAAAGATGTGAAGCCTTCTGAGACCCCTCTGAAGTGCTTGCTGTTAGAGTGGAGTGCGGCGTTCCTGATGGCTGAGATAATGTTCTTGAAGGTTACATAGATCCTTTTCTTCTTTGTCTCCATATACCTTTCTCTATAGAATGTATCTTCCTTTGATGCCATTCACTTATTGACATTTTGATATATTCAGAGTTTCCCATTCAGGTGCCAGATGTTCAATCCGCCAGTTACAAAATCGGCCGGCTGGGTGATGACATGAAATTGAAATGGAGGAGGCAGTTCTTCGATTGTTCTCTGAAGCCCAGGGACGTCAACATACCGATTCATAATAATTTCAGCCAAACTTATGAATATTTAAGGTAATTTGTTACTGATTTTAAAATGTAGAAATTTCATAAAATTAAACAATACTTTTTCATTAGTATGGTAAAACCGAGTAACACTGATTCTGGAACAAAATTCATATGTTATGTGAGGTTATGCTTGACTCGGAAATTTGACGTTATATAATAATATTGGGCGTTCCAGTGACTGGGACAATGTAACCAAGACAGGAATATCCACCATCTTTATAATCACATCATATAATATATACCTTTCTATGTATCTATATATATAAAAATAATGAATTGAATAAAGTTCCGTTGGTTTTGCAGACTGGCCCGCTGTTCTGCTTACAAATGTCTTCATTCCGTGGTGCTAGCAATGCCCAAGGAGGATATCAAGTTATACCAGTATTTAGTTCAGGACGAGGTGTGGGAAGGGATGATAGACACAGATAGGCGATATGCTTTTCCATTGGATCAGGTATTATTTTTTTTGTAACACATTTTATTCGCTCCGTCACACATTTTCCTCTCCTACAATATGGATCTTGTCAAAATTCATGTTAACTGTTCCCTTCCCTTAAAAAGGCCTCCTACACACAGTATCCTTGAACATGTCTCCCATAGTTTATATAAAAATAGCACATCTTCCAATTATTTCAAGACCTACTGCCCTTATTTGTATTTGTATTTAATGAATTAATCAATTACTTTCATTTCCAGGTATCCAAATTTAAATATCACCCAATCAAAACGAAATTTCGCAGCACCTTCAACAAGTCCTCGGTCAACCTGACACTCAATAGCCAGACCCTTATGCAAACCTTCCTGGGAGTCCTAAATACTGACGAGGACAGGAGGAAGAGGATCTTCTCGCAGACCTTGTCCGATGACATACTGAAGTATGACCTCAACATGGCCACTGTTAGGGATCCTCCTCAGCTGAACTTATCAGCAAATAACCAGGTATAAATTGGAACCGATACATATTTATGCCCAACTAGACCTAGAGCTAGACCTTATGTTACAAGTGTTCTGGACATAGAAGTACGGGGGAAAACCTTGTCCGATGATAATCTGTTCTTTTTTCACTCGCATAAATGACAGTAACATAGTAGTAATAAGAAATGAATAACTATGTTAAAGAAGTAGAACTAGAAAGTGTCTCGAATAACACTCACAAACTTAAACTTGCACTGGCATGGCCTATTTTAGTGAACCGTAATGATACAATTTGTTCTTGTTAGTTTCAGAGTGAACTGTGCTTGGAAGAGTCTGATCTGAATAATCACGAGTGTATGGCTTCTGTATGCAATGTCATTATGAGCATGGACGCCCTGACTTGCCCCGATGCAGGCGCCGACTCCACCTCGTGCTTCTCTCAGCAGCAGTCTTCCACGTCTTCACAAGTCGGAGATCCGCCACTCTGGGTGAAGGGTGTGGCTGAGCTGCTTGCCGATAAGAACAGGCATCCTAACATCAGGCTGTTCATTTGTCAGGTTTGTGAATACTCTATATGTCCCTGTCCAAGCCACCGTCCTGAACAGCTAGTGATGCGTTTCTCTGTCCAGGTGATTGTGAACGTGCGGGACAACGGGACAGATGTGTTTAAGAAGTACAGCAAGGTGTTGCTGGGGCCCATCCTTCACATACTTGAAGACAGATGTACGTCCTCTGATTCTACCATCAACTTCCTCGATGTTTGCATTGTGAGTATTTAAGGTATTTCACATATTATCTGATTAAATTAGTCTGCTTTAACCAAGAATAGAATTCCAACGCTCCAATTAAATTACAATTTACTCACATTGTGTTGTAATTTACAATTTATTTGTATTGTAAGAAATCACTAAAAACACTTAAATAGATTTTTAATATTTATGAGTAGATTTAAGATTTAATAATAACATGTATAAATAAACCAAAAATAATAATAAAATGCATCAGCTACGCAAAGGTCTATTCTATAATATAGTATCTACTGGCGATGATATTACAGTAGGTATTGATAGTTTTTAATGATATTGATTACTGTAAGAATATCAACAATCTTAAAAGAATATGAAATTAGATAAAGACACAGAAAATAAAAAGATTAGGTTGTGACTTAGACTCAAACCCGAAACCTCTACACTATCCGAGCGTGGCGCGTCTATCAATTCCACCATCCCAACCAATTCATTAAGCGTAATTTTTAATAATCACATACATCTTGAAAACTGTTAATATTTTTATTTTTTCCAATATTTTTGGCAACCATTTTATAATCTTGAGCAAAGTGATATCATTCAGCAATTTTTCGGACTCCTCTCTCCCCAATCCAATTAACCATTTGGTTTTGTTGAACCTATGTATGACGATTTGCAGGATTTAATGCTACAGTAATTTGAGTTGGAAATTTTATATGTACTTTAAATTTATCCACTTCATTATTTTTATGTTTAATTTTACATGTTTTTTTTTAGTTATTAATGCTGCTTTCCTGGAGTGACGAGGCTGTGCCGTCAACTCCCACGGAAATAGCTTCTGCATCTTCAATCCTCAAACTTGTCATCGAACAGATCGATCCCAACAGACAAACGGCTGAACTTTTCAAGCACAGCCTCGAGCTACTTAAAGAAATTCTCTCGGTATGGGGACACTATTTATCAATACCAACAGCTTCTATTTTAAACAAAATTGAGAGTCAAGGAAAGGTTAAAAAAGCCGGAGTCCAGGTATCGGCCGCGGTCTTGGCTACGGGTAATTTACCGTGGAATAACGAAAGCTTTACACGATTCTCTCAAGGTCTCCATAAAGGAATGTTAGAAAAAGAAAAAGACATTTATAAACCGTCGGCTGAAGTTTTGGGGATGATGTTAAGCCAGCTTTCCAGCGAAACAAACTTGGAAAGATACGAAACTCTTATGGCTGAAATCCGCCTCGCCTTTCAAAAGATGTTCAAAGATGAGGTAGCCAAATTCATAAGTTGCTTGTACATGATTCAGAAATACTGTTGGAAGGTGTGCAATAGTAGTTTAACCAACAAGGTGTGCTATATGATTCCCAAATTGCCGACTGACGCAAAGAACGTGTGTTTTAAGATATTTGTAAGTGCGATGGACGCAATCGACGACCACACATTAATTCTAGAGTTGAAAACTTTGAATGTTTTACTTTATTTGAGGGATACAGAGTTGAGGGTGGCGTGTTTGCACATCATAAATAAGGCTTCGAGACGGCTCAAGTTGGAAGAGTTGGTGCCCTACCTCGAGGACTTGTGTGCGCTGTGCAGCTATAGAGACAAGGAGACGAGAGCCGTTTCCTATGAGGTGTTGATGCAAGCCTATGACAGTAAGCACTTTTGTTATTATTGCAAGACAATCTTCAGGCCCAGAGGCTTACACTTATATACACTGTATACTATGCACCTTGTTCCAGTATGAGAGATACTCTCAGTTGCTTTAAATGGCTTTAGGTCAGGTGCTTTTGAACCTTTCTCTTTCCTATAGATTCAGAGTGAATCAATCAGCGCTATATAACTATATTTTGGTAAAACCTTTCATGAGAGTAAACTTTTGTCATCCAAATAAATCCATTTGTAAAATATTATTCTAAAACATTTGGTTTTTTTTATACTGAAAACTGGCTGAGGCCAAAGGGGTCAATAAAACTAATAAATTAAAAATATCATTGTGTTTGTTTCCAGGGATCCAACTATCAGATAATGGCAACATTTCTGACTTGGACGATAGTTCCGATATCTTCTGTGCAGATTTGAGTTCCATCAGTGGACCTTTCTCCAACAGCGGGAAGTCCACTGGGACAAAACGGCCTTTCGAAAGCACCAGAATCTGTAAGCCTCCCACTGCAGCTTCCTCCAGCGTGTCTGAGAATACGCAGCGCGGCGTCAAGAGTGCCTTGCTGACCGGGCTGGATGACGAGGACCAAGTGCTGAGGGAGCGGCTCTTTGAATTCTGGACCAAACGGCTGCCAACAACTTTACAAGAAAGGTTTGTCTATGTTTATTTCTTCTTCTCCATGTCAAACTCTTTCGGGTATGTTATGAGACTAAAGAGAGTGGGTATGGTAAGAAAAGAGAAAGTGGGAGGTTGGAAAGTATTTGGCTAGTCAGATTGGGTCACCAAACACGAATAAAGCCATTTCAAGCAACGTTTCGAATCCACCAAGACCACCACTTGTCTTTCACCAGGGCGATGCTGAGAGTATCTACCACTTTGAAACGTGCCGCAAATATACTATATATTATTTTATATTAATTAACTGTGATGTAACACAAATTAATTTAATAAAATTTAGTTGCGCGCATCGGGATTTGAACCCGTAACCTATCATGTTTGAAATTCAGGTCAAGTTAGGTTATGTTAATTCAGTTAAGCTATTATGTAATCGCCAAAAAATCTGATATGTAACTCTGCCATCCTAACATAAATATATTTTTCTGCCGATTTCTTTGTTCTTATTTCTAATTTATGTTCCCTAAATACTTTTTAAAGAATATTTTAGCCAACTAAATAGTTAAATATTATTAAATGGAATAAGAAAGTATTTTGCGAATATAAATGGTATGGTAATAAATTAGCATGAAAAAATAACTTTTATGGCTACGTATAATGTGTTCCAGGTGGCTGCACTCGGTCAGAGAGCTACTCCCCGTGGAGAGGGCGGGACAGGGATCCGAGCTGGGCCGGCTGCTAAGGTTGGTTCTGGGCACCTGTCGCCAGGCTCCAGACTTCAGCTCTGCCAAGCTGTTTGACCACCCGCTGGAGAAGTGCTCCTTCACTGATTACAAGTAAGTCGGTAATCACCGGAATCACTTGGATCGCTCGGACACGCTTCCGAAACCGGCACCAGTCTCTCAGTCTGTTATTTATTCTGGTTATTATTCCTTATTCGAGGCTGGATACAAACCGCCGCACGCAGAACACCACCCTGGCACCCATGTTCGCCGAGACCCTCAACTCCCAGCTGCAGCTGCTCTCCCTGGCATCCGATGCAGAACGGGACCCCGGGGCGGCCGAGAGGGCTGCCTCGCAGCTGCAGAGCCAGATGACCTCCGCCAGGGGTCTGCAGAGCAGGGAGCGGAGACTGCTCAGAGTGACCCTGGAGAGTGTTGGATTCTCATTCCACCAAAGGTATGTTGTGGTTCTTTACTGATCTTTTCTTTCAACTCTGACTACCATTCACTTATTGATATGGGACAACTAGTTGAATCATCACCTTGCAACAGCATCAACCACCTCCTCACAGATGAGTGTACCATTTTAAATTAGTCTCAACCGCTTACTACTCTTATACAAAATATACAATTTTAATAAAGTGATACTAAAATTGGGTTTTTTTGCATTGTTTTTATTCTGATTTAACATTTAATCAATAGCTTCTTTGATATGTACATTTCAAAAATACAAAAATAATTAAAACCCTATGCAATTATCTCGTTTACACAGCATTAAAAAAAGACAAGTTTGAGTATTAAATTTTCTT
This sequence comes from Drusus annulatus, assembly GCA_022651775.1. Classification (NCBI taxonomy): domain Eukaryota; kingdom Metazoa; phylum Arthropoda; class Insecta; order Trichoptera; family Limnephilidae; genus Drusus; species Drusus annulatus. The sequence continues at coordinate 1,329,453 of JAGWCC010000331.1, forward strand.
AAAATTTGATGTGGAATCATCTCCTTTTGGAAAGTACCACAATTGTTTTTAACACTGTATACACAATGTTACATATTGCACTTGGACCATTATGCTTTATTAAAATTACATCCTTTTATCTTTGTGTCGCCATTCAAACAATTGCAGCGTCTTCCATTTATTTTAATTATTTTTTGTCAGACTGTACCTTCTGTCTTCTTCAAAAGTAGAATAAATTCATACATATCTTATTCATCCATTCGTATTTCCAATATTATTTACAAAATGTCGTTTTTTGTTCAGTTTAAGAAATATGTCGAGAACAAACTACCCCGACAGGAGTGTCTTGAGTACCGAGGGATTCAGCCTCGGGTCTGACAGTTCCCTTCTCTTCTCCATAGAACCTCAGCTTCTACACAGGAAAACCTATGAGCCACTGCCACAGCGGTAATTATGTTGTTCAATCATACCCGTTAATCAGTTAACATTAAATAACCGCATGTGATTGATGATTTGTGTCGACATTTATACCAATATAGATTATATAGATTCTAACAGCAAGGAAAGGAGTTATGATTTTTGTACAATATATATTTTTTAGAATGATAAATAACACCAGTGGCATTAATAGCTCAAGGGTAGCTGGAGGGTTGGAAGAGAAGCTGAGGAGGAAACTGATTTCTGACAAGAATGCAATCAAACTTAAGTTCTCTGAAATAGGTTTGTAAACATATTTTTATTAAAATAACACCTAGTTTAGTAATGCCCGTTGTTTCCAATCTTTCCCCAGTGGCGGCCAACTTAAGTCAAATATGAGATCTAAAGTGAAGTGAAAACATTTGGCTTTATCATGTGTCAATAGACTGTTTAAGGCAGTATTGTTGTCTAGAGCGTTGTTTTGGAGTTTATTTTTAAGATTTAATAATTTCAAAACTATTGGAGTTTTCTTTTTGAAAATTTTTACATTTGTTTTTTTTCACAAATGTTAAATATGCACAAATATTTAAAAAACATACATTGCCATATGGTTCGGTATATTTGAATACAACCATGCGTGGAAAAAGCCCCTCAATGGCAACCAGTCTTCCAGACGTAAATATCTGAAAAAAAAACACCACCCATTCTTAAAATTAGAACAACTTGCATGTGTCTAATCTGGCTGTGGTAAGATCCTTAAATAACCTGTAATAAATTGTTTAAAGTAAATGAAAAAATAAATATTAAATAAAATATGAAAAATTCCACATAGCTGCTTCAAAAAAGAATTCTCTGGCAAAAAAGCGCCTGGCCGAGAAGCCGGCTCAGGTATTTCGGACTTTCCGAGACGGAGATTTCCCGGACATTCAGATGGGACTGGACGACATTCTGGCTCCACTCTTGGCACTGGCAACTGTAAGCTTTTCCTTTTTATTCATTCCTTTTCTTTTATTTATTTAATGTCAACGTTGGCAATGAGGTTTGACAGTTGACAAAAGATACAAAGTTTATCGTGACCTGTTGTCTATATGTCGATAAACGTAATTTTCAATGGAATTCAAATTTGTCTGGAATTGCCACTGTCTAGGAATAAGATTGTTGATAGGAAAGAGAGAAGATAAGAAAAAATGCAGGTCACTAAACATAGCTCAAGCCAAAGGGTTAAAAGTTTGAAAATTTACAAAAAATATTATATAACCTTCACACCCTAGCAAAAAAATTCCCATCATGAAATTTGCATAGCTTCTTTCAGCTCGCAACGTCATAATCGCCACGAGCTATGGTGCTTTGAATTACCCATTGATCTGTCTCTTCTGTTATTCTGACCATTGGCATGACCCAAGTCAAGTATACAACTCACCAGTAAGTACTTGTATTTCAGCGCGACTCTCTCTTCGCCAAAGACTTGTTCATCATCATATTCCGCTCCCTGATGGAGCACTCCCAAAGCGGGAGCTCAGTAGATGCTGCAACTGACTTCAAACAGTCTGCAGCGTCCGCTCTGCTACTCTGCCTGAGGCAGGGTCGGCCCGGCTCTACTCTGGGAGTGACCCTGCTGCTGCTGTGCCGGCTGTGCCTGCGGGAGTGCGTCCTGGTGGGCGAGGATTGGCAGACGCTCGTCAGCTTAGTGGCTGACCCCGGGGTGTCTGGCACGGAGTGGCTGGGCCCCCTGTTGCAGGAGGAGGTGGCCATTGCGCTAGAGTGCATGGTACTCGCGCCCCCGGAGAAGAAAAGGTAATACATTACATTCCACATCAAGTGCGCTTTTATTATTCAAATCAATTCAGAGGCGGTATTCTTACACAAGTCTCGATGTAACTGCTTTTCAGGCGCAAGGTGGAAATCAGCTATGAGGATGTCGTTCAGTTGCCTAACAGTCTGGCGACTGAGATCAGATCTCTGAAGTCCAGTGGAGATTGGAAAGCTCTGTCGGATTTGTATGGCCGTATAACTGTGAATGAAAACTTGGGGCAAGCGGAAAAACTCCATTGCACTGAAGGTAAGTTATTTTTTTATGGCGTCTAGTTTTGACCATAGCTTTTCAAATGTTTCCAGTTTTGCTGATTCTTGGCGGCTCTCACTTATAGAAGCCGGCAGTCATCTGCGAGCAATACCCATTTCTTTTTCTATGTTTTTGTGCTTACTTAACTGATGTGAGAAATGCCCATCTCTATTGTTTCAAATGTTTTTAGCATACTTCAATTGTTACGCCCGCCTCTCCAACTGGGAAGAACTTCTCCAGCAACTAAATGACCACCTCACCACAACCGAACCCGATGAAGAAATGTCCACCATGGGCAGTATCTGTCTTCCATCCCCCTTCGATTATAACCTCCTCTGGCAGACTGAGTGGAACAGAAATAACCTGCTTCGCTATGCGTTTGGGGCCAACGTGCAAAGACTTGCGCAAGTGACGACCGTTCGAGGTTTCAAGAAATTACAGAGGGATGTGAAGGATGGTCTGAAACGCAGCATAGATGAGTTTAAAAAATTTGTGGACTCGTGGATGGGTAATTAATTATTTTGTTTTGTCAATACAAATGCGTTTTGTGTTTCTTCACTAAAAATATAATTTAAGGGTCAGCACTCAAAAATAAGACACTTTTTGGCTTTCTAGTACAAGCAATACTACAAATGATTCATCTGTTTATTCTATACGGGTAGTTAGAAAAATGTATAAGGTTTCCAGTGAATACAATTATAAAACAGCAAGATTATTTTATATGAATTAAATGTGTTATGACACATATTAATTAAATAAAAGTCATTTGCGCACGCCGGGTTTGAACCTGCGACCTTTGGATTCGTAGTCGAGCGTCTTACCACTCAACCATGGAGGCCGTCGTATTACAAGACTTAAAATTATACTTTTTATGTCTAAAAATCTTAAAATTATGCCTAAAAAACTGAATTGAAAAATTGACCCAATTGAAAACCCACATACGTATAGGATTTTCTTAAAACCTTGCAAATTACACTGTATTATGTTTACAAGTGTATGTTATACATTTATAATGTATTTTTTCAAGCAATCGCTAACCTTTCCAAGTAAAAAGGTGTACCCATATAAATTGCAATCTCTCAAAAATATCCTAATTTGTCTCCCTAGGTATCCCTGAGAAAAATCAGTTTCTACTCTCCACTCTGGTGGTAGACCTGTCCCTATGGATTGCGGCCACAGGACAGCCGGAGACGGACGTCTGCGACTCCTCGCTGCAGAGGATCCGAGAGCTATGGGCTGCGGAGACCAGCACAGACCAGGCTGCCAGACCTGCTATTCTGAACAACATGCTAACAGTAAGAACTGAACGATTATGAAAGATTTAAAATTAATGCAATAATGATGGACGCCTGATGCTTTTAGGCACCGCCAGCACACTAGAGGTTAAGGCCCTCTGCACACGGAGAAACTCGAAAGAAACTGATCATGGACGCAAATTACTAACCAGTCCGCGATGAGTTTGAACCTTCGTAATTAAATGAGACACCGCACACAGCACTACCGTCACTAAACAGTCACTAACGCTTTAGTAACGAATTGGTAGTAAACTCGACCCGTCGACTCGTTTTTTACTTGAGTTGACTTTCTCGTTCGATTGAATACATAAACGTTTCTTGTCACATCATTTTATTTTATAATATCAGGGCTGAAGCGCCATTTTGAGAAGTTTACTTTGGCACTTTCATTTTTTTTTGTTTTACAATGAAATTCAGAAGTCTTCCGTACCTGGTTGGATTTTGAAAAAAAAGTTAACTCAGGTGACTCAATGCTCTCACTGAGTTAGTTACTTGAAGCGACAAAAAGCTAAAAAAATCCCAAACTTGTGTCGCTTGAGTCAAGCCTTCTCCCAAAAGGTAAATGTATTTTAGACGGCTGAAGGGCCACATAAGTCTTCAGAATCAAACGAAAGTCAGAGCATTCGATGCAAAAAAAAGAATCAAAACTGCATATTTAACTTATTTTTGACCAGTGTTGCTTAAGCACTTTTGCCTTTCCAGTGATGATATTATTGTGTATATTTATTTTGTGTACATATTTTACAATTTTTTATATTATTTAATTTTATAATAAATTCATTTTTATTCACGAAAATGAACATCCAACAAGTGAATACAAAGTTAGTGGGAGAGAAATATCCCGTTTTATATAACTTCACCAGCTTGCACACCACACAGAAAACTACCGATTTCAATCACTTCTGAGTAGCCCGTGTGTGCGAAGGTGTATCACTAAAGAGTTAGTAACCGGCTAGTAATTTCAATCACAAACCAGTTCAGTTTCTTTTGAGTATCTCCGTGTGTGTACGGCCTAAAGCTTCTCACTTTCATTATGGTATTATTTATTCATGTGATATGAATGTTTTTCTGAATTAGGTAAACAAACAGAAAAGAGAAAAGATGCAAGCATATTGAAGAGTGAGACAACATATGAAAGGAAAGAGACAGAAGGCCAAGAGTACTGGATAAATTTAATTGGTTATTAAGTACATACATCTAAATTGTGTACTCTATTGCCAAAACTATTGTTGGAAAGAATATTAAGACCTGTACATTTTTTTTTTATTAAATGGTTTGCAAACTCTGAAAAAGCATGGATATTTAAACATCTAATGCAGGGTCCAGACGCATGTAACGTAATGTATCGTGTAATGTATTTATCTTTTGAATCGATTAAAAATTTCCACTTCTTGAAGACATAGCAAATCATGCCATGTTCTTTCTGTTTCAGCTGGCAGAGTCCCGCCACCTTCTGAGTATCCGCTCTGCCATGAAACAGGGCAGCCGCCTGTCTAGCGATAGTGCCGTGAAGGACATCCATCACGCCATTGCCTCCTGGCGCGTCTGCGTGCCTCGGCCGGACGACGACACTCTAGCGTGGGATGTCCGGCTGGCATGCAGGTGATGCCTCAAACTCTTTTATACTTATTGCCACCCACTTCTACTTCAATTGCGACCCCCTCCTCCCCAACGGTATATGCGCAAACGAAATGCGTAGATTGTTTCAAGTTTTTTTTTTAGATTTAATAGGCGTACTACAAATTTTAATATTTTCTTTTCAAATTATTGATTATTAAAATGATCTTAAACAGCCAAAACTAAAACTGTTTTGATTGGGTGAGGATGTTATGAGGTAGTAAACTCGATTGAATAAGTTGTTCCTCTTAGTGAATGTCATTTTAATCGAGCGTGCTTCAAGGTGGTCTCCGCATCATCTACATCCATCGCTCGTTGAGAGGAGAGCTGAGCCATTCAGATGCAGCCGCAACAATGACATTGGTTGAATTCCGTGTCCTCCCCCAGAAGCTGGCTAGTCAGTGGCGAAGTAAGGCGGGTAATGAGTGCACCCTTCCTTCGGTGAATATTTTAGAGGCACTGCAGAATCTTTGAAGTTGCAGAAGTTGCCTATAGGCATTGTTGTGGCAAACCTTCAACTTGTTCCATTGCGCTGTTGGGTATTGTGTCCACAGCTTAGATGTATATAGGGCAGTGCAGTACGTCTTAAAAAGCAGTTTCCTGACTTCGTCACTACAGTGACATGCAGTGAGAGCATTCCGACCCGTATATTTATGCTCTTCTTTGTCGTTCCATATCTTCAATATCGCTCAAATCTTCTGTAAGGATATGTCCCAGGTATTTAACCCGTAAGGTCACAAGCAGTTTGTTACCTTCTAGCCAGATTAGTGGAATATTTTGGGGCTCCTTATTATGTTTGAATACGGTAGTGGTGTTGTGGTTCGATGGTATTAATCAGTGTCTACCACGTGTACTTCCAGATCATCGTACGCGGCCCACCTCCAGTACGCTATCAAAACCCAGCTGATGGATGCAGTGGAAAAAGAGCATGTCCAGTGGATGATAGAGTCCATCTGCAGGGTCCAGCGCCAGGCAGAATTACACCTGGTGCAAGCAGCCATTCACCAGAAGAACCTGGAACTGTCTGATAAATTCATCAAGAAACATCTTGAGTAAGTGGATAAACAATGTTTTAGCGCTCGGTCTGTTGAAGTTTCTGCTATTATAATATGTAATCACCAATGATTTTCTGACTATTTCCAGGAGTGCTGAGGATGTGGAGCAACTGTCTTGGGGCTTGCAGCGGGCTAAGTTGATGAAACTAAGGGCTGACAAACTAGCAGATGCAAATGAAAAAGTTGCGGCTATCATCGAGGTCTGGGAATTTGGAGGTAAACAAGTATTATAAACAATATGTACTTGTATTTGGTGAACTTAGATGGCTGGATAGTGTGGAGACTAAAACCGCAGCCTTGGCAACAGTACGAGACCGGCAGGAGGGGAGACGTTTCCTAAAACCGGCAAGAACTTTCCAGGGGTTACGGTGCCCACGGTGTATGTATGAAGAGTGAACTTTCACTTTTCCACTATGGGTTCCACTGCAGAAGGGAAATACAGTAAAACCCCTATTTTACGTTTTTTAAGGGACCAAAAAAAAAACTTATTGGAGGGAAAATGTAAAAAGGGGGTATTATAAAAAGAACATTTAAATTTTATGTTTTAAAAAAAAAACGTTTTATTAAAAAACAACATTCAATTTAATCTTTAATGAAGAAATTATTATTTTTTATTAAAAAAATCACATATATTAGTTTGTTGCATCTTTGTTTTTTTGTTATGTAATTCTCTTTCAAGACTATATAAACATTTAAAAGTGTCATCTCGAATATCAGAAAAGCTTGTAAAGTAGGTTTTTAAACCCTCGATGAACCTCATTGCTTCTTCTTTTGTTGGAATATCAACCTCTTCTTCAGCAGACAGTTCTTCGGTAGACAAGTCTGCTGGTGTTAAATGACTGTCAATAATGTCATCAACTTCCAACAAGTCTGATGTCATAACTTCGGAGTCAAGGTTTACATAATCCTCCAGGGGTTGGTCTGAAATCTTTTCCCAGTCTTCTATGACATCACACTGGATATTTTCTCCAGTACTGGGTACGTCTTCATCCTGCCCATGCTCCTTGTATATCCCAGCTTTCCGGAAACAATTCTTGATGGTAGAATCGTTTATTTCACCCCATGCCTTAACGGTATAATGCATTGCATCCAAAATAGACATCCTAAATTTGTTGGGGTCCTCACCTCGTTCTAACTGACACAATAACTTCTGTACCAAGTTTCTTCTATAGTAGTGCTTGAATGCCCGAATTATCCCTAAATCCAGGGGTTGCAGTTCACTTGTACAGTTAGGAGGAAAAAAATGCCAACTGAATGTTCCTCAAAGTCAAGTTTGTGGGGTGAGCTGGGCACCTATCGAGGAATAGTAATATTTTTCGATGCTTTGCTCCCATCAAAGCATCTAATGCAGTAAGCTGCTTTTCAAATAAGATTGACGTCATCCAGGCTTTTTATTGGCTGCATATTTTGTCGGCAATGTCCTGACATTTTGAAGCAGCGTGGTTTTGCAGACTTCCCAATCACTAACGGTGGAAGCTTCTCACTGCCATCAGAATTAGCAATCAAGAGAACAGTGAGCCGAATCTTGCTTAATTTTCCTCCATAGCAGGCTTCACCCTTGAAGCTGAAAGTCTTACAAGGTAGAACGTTGAAGAACAGTCCAGTCTCATCGGCATTGAAAATATCTCTGGGAGCGTAGTCTGCAATTAATTTAGGCACATCTGTCTGCTTCCAATCTTCAGCAATGTCCAAATCAACACTTCGCGATTCTCCACATATTGATCTGTAGACCACATTGTGCCTCTTCTTAAAACGATCTATCCATCCATTTGATGCTGTAAATCCTTCAATATTTAGTTGATTCGCAATACGCAGCGCCTTTTCACGAATTATTGTACCGCCGACGGGAATATTACTGGCCCGCGCACTGACGAACCATTCCTTTAAAATCTCCTCCATTTTATCGTACTTCGACGCTCTGATGTACATACGTTTTTTCGCCTCGGGTCCACATTGAATAGCGCTTTTTTCAATAGATTCACGGTTTTTGATGATTGTGGCCAAAGTAGTAATGGGTATCCCCAAATTTCGGGCTAGTGAAATGCGTGAGCCAACGTGTTTATTCACTTTTTCGATAATGTTCCTTTTCTCTTGCACTGACAAAGCTTTCCTTTGGTTAGACATTATGGACTTGAAAGAATGGGGACGTAAAAATGTATAATAATCGAACCGAAAGTAATATGAAATCCATAAACTTGCAAAACTGATGACAGAATAATGACAAATGAATACAATGCTAAAAGAAAAGATGGCTACCAATAATGGACCAATCACCGCCGAATTATGCGCCGAACCCAGCCAATCACAGGGTCGCTCGCCCACCAATCACCATTCGCCGTTCGAATGTCACGACCCAAACATTGTCAAGCGCGCGTAACTCGTATATTTTGAATATTTCCAAGGTAAATCGCGGGAAAGAAAAACGTAAATGCGGGTATTAAATGTACTGAAATACATCGGGACTGAAAAAATTACACGCAATTTGCGGGAAAACGTGAATTGCGGGCACGTAAAAACGAGGTTATACTGTATTGGTACTCTCGCTATCTGAGCTCTCCACACAAAGACTCATTTTTGATTTATTTTCATTAAAATTCAAGCTTGTTCATTGACACGAGTCATGTCCAACAAGCAATTTTGAACTATGAGTTAATCCGCTGCTTAACTTGGCACACACTCCTTGGTTCATTCACATTCATTCAACGTCTCATACCTACTCTTCCCGATATGACTCGACCCAAGTATATAATTCACTTGGTAGTACCATGTCTTCTCGGGCTTCACCAACTTTTTTTAGTCATGAGGTGCGTCATATATTCTTCTGACACTCTTTTCTCCGCCCATCCGTTCCAAATTTCCAAACCATCTAAGCATCCCTCTCCTGATCTTGTTCACAACGCTTACATTTCCACATTTACCACGGTATCACCACACATACACCTCAGGGATCTTACTTCATCTCTTTTAAAAAACAGTTTTTAGTTAAAAGCTCTGCGATGTAATTATTTTTACGCGTGACAGCTGTTTCGCCTTCTGAGGGCATTATCAAACTGTACATCGCAGAGCTTTTAACTAAAAACTGTTTTTTAAAAATTAAAATAATAATAATTATTGTTTAAATAAAAGTAAAAAACCTAAAAATTAAAATGGAGTTCTACAAAATAAACTTTAAAACCATAAATATATTACTTCATCTCCGTGCAATTTACTTTCGTCTTTCTTATGTCAGTTTCATGCCTCAATGCCACACATATGTTATAATAATACAAAAGCTAAATGTAATCTTTTACACTTGCAGAAAGCGTACGAAACACTTGCCACGGCAGCGGCGATGTAGAGGCTAGCGTCCATCTCTTGGTGAACGCCTCTGAGATGGCGGACCAGCTGTGCTGGCACCTGCGCGGCCCGGGCTGGGAGAACCCGGCCAACAGGGTAAGAGTCAGCAGGGCGCTAAAGAAGCTTTCTCAGGATATGCCCAACTTTGCTGACTTTGCTGACTTGGCAGACAGTGGTAAGTTTGATTCTTTCAAATAGTGTAAAATAATGTTTCAGTACAGAACCAAATGTCCAACACACTGAACTGTAATAGGTGCCAGCGTACCAGCTTCCTTTTTGGTGACCCCCACTAGAAGTGTTGAGGTTATATAAGTTAGAAGTGGGCAAAGTGATTAGTATTTCAATATCTATTCTACAGGATCGATTGCAGTCTTCAGAACATAGGTGTTAGGCATTAATGCTGTCTTTGCTTTACTTTTATTTCAATGGAAGGTGCTCTGTAAAACTACCGTAATTGATTCTTTTGGTAGTGCTCAACATTTGTAGAAGATTAACAATGCTCGTATGAGAGTGGATCAAGGGTCATTAGGCCAAGGTGATTTGCCGACTTCTGTGTTTCCTCCTTCCTGCAATAGGTTTTTTTCATTAAAAGCATTCTCCACACCGCATCCCCAAAAATGACATCCTCCTGTGTGAAGTAATTAAAAATAAATAAAAAGTTGACAGCTTATCGATGATATCTTTGCAGACGGCCAGAAGGGGACCTAAATACGCCAAATTTTATGTTATTTGACTGTAAAAATACTTTCAATTAGATTTCTTATAACGATATAAAGCGATACGAGTGGGAAAACCCATGAAAAATCTTCCAGGAAAAATTATTTGCCTTTGAAAACCTATAAAAAGTTCTGATAATTCCAGTGTAAGGACACGCTACCGCCACGAGAAGAGTTTATTACTTTTAATTGGTACTGTATTTTAAATAATTTCTATATTTATACTGATGGCGTGCAATTAATAAGTATTATTTATTCATATTTATTTAGCACTAGCATACCCAATATCTATTTGATGAGGTGGCGACTGCAAATTTTATTTTGTTCAAGCTGTACATGTAACTGTATACAAACATATTATATTACACTGTAATTCCTCAGCAAATACATTGCAGCCTAGGCTAGTAGAATACAGCGCACACTTGTTGAATGAAGCTGTGAAACTAGTAGAGGCTCCGAGACCTTCAACCAACACGAAAAGCACACAAGTGGCCACCGTTGAAGAGTCTCAAATGAGGACCGAAGATGATGATGCCTTATCAGGACCCAATCAAACCACGACCGACAACTGTCCAATCGATATGGATATCTCGTACGAAGAATCCTCCGAGTCGGACTGCAAGCCTTTTTCTTCCAGACGACACATGGAGTTTGTGGGCGAGACTCACATGCAAATGGTCAGGTATTGTCGCAAGGCCAAAGCTGAATATTCAAGTGGTGAGTTTGAAAAAATATATTATGATTATCGCAAAAAAATTCCGACTGCCTATAGTATCCCAAATTTGGGTTATGTTTAATTTGATTACTAGCAAAACATGGGTGATTATAATTAATATTTTTCCCTATTTGTAAAATTTCACAATTTCATTAAATTTCCCACCTCACTAAAAAATATCTGCTCTGAGACAGGTAATGTTGTGAGGTTAGAGTGAATGGAGAGGTTTTGGAAATATGTACCTGACTATTCCGATCTGGAAACTATAGAGCGATACTAAGAGTAACTACCACTCTGGGAGAGAAACTAACATAATATGTATATTGACTAGTTTAACAAGCTGGCTCTGCCGGAGAATTATCTTTTAGAAGATTTCAACTCTCTCTTAAGTTCAAATCTGGAAATTGGAAACAACAGCGCCCTTGAGGTGATTTTCCACAAAAACGGCGCTATAAAAATCATCCAAAAATAAATAAATAAATAACACTAACCTGTTCCAACAGATTCGTATACCTTCATCAAACAGTACTAGTTTATACTTGGTCAAATCCACCCTGGAAAAATGGCAAAATGTGTTGTGGGATTAACGGATTTTCAATTATAAGTATGGGAATAGAGAAGTTGAGTGAAAAATATTATGACTTTAAAAAAATATGTGCATGTAGATCGAAAAACACAGATTCTGAATATATATGTATATTTCCATATTATTATTCCCAGAATTAATAAACCCTTCTTGAAAATTAGTTAAAACGCCATAAAATAGAAACGCTTCATATTAGTCGAACGTCAAATGTACCGTTTTCGTACGATGCGATGCCGCAAAGTAAATGGCGGTGAACCATTTTTTACGTAAAATTTCATTTCTTGGAATGATTGTAAATTGCAGTAATGCTTGTATTTTTACACATTAGTACGATGCAATAGCAAGACGTATTATCTCCTGACATTTTATAAGGTTTTGTTAAATTAAAAGCGGTGAAATTGAAGAAAAAACACAAAATAACAAATATGCAACTGACAGCTGGATAACGACAATGTGCGATGTCAAATATAAGTACCGTGTGGTGCCCCTTCTGAAGGTACAAAACGCGTCACGCACCCACCCCCCTCCTTACCTCTGAGATATTGCCGTTTTGGCGGCGTGTACAAAATTCAAACTTTGAGAATTAATTTAACTATAAAAATTAACTTAAAAAAAAAAAAAAAAAAAAATACCTATATTTAAGTTTGAAGGTGGATATTGATAAAAAAATATAAAAAAAATGGACTCAACTTCCTTATTATGAAACAATAAATCAGGTGACCATTTCCCAAACTCTCATTGCTCTGTTTGATCACTTTTTGAAAATTAAGCAAAACTTTTACCTTGTTTACGGAATAAAATATTGAGGATTTGGCCACTTTTTAAAGAAAACACATATAAAATTTTCCTTAAAAAATGAATTTGTTATTTTTAAGACTTTTTTTAGTGTTTTATACTTTACATATTGGTCGACCACATCGACATTGGAGCTTGTGGAACAAAATCAAATCGGTGTGTGTGCAGCGCCGTAATTACATAGCCGCATCGATTCTGCGCCGAAAGAACCCTGGCGTGTGCACCGAGCCTAAGATAACAATTTATTATTATTTTCAGAAAAAATGTGCGTGAATTTGACGAGCTACATAATAAGGGGAGTTCTGCAGGCCGTGAAGTGCGAGCATCAGGAGGCGAGGAAGCTCTTCCCCGTCTTGCTCCTGGAGCTCCAGCAGCTGCCCCCCGATAGTCCCACCATTGATCTATTCAAATCTGAGGTAAACATTATTATGAGGTTATGCTTTACTCACAAATTTTACACTTTGACAAGAAAAACGGCATAACTGAATTTTGTAACTTGTCCGCATAAAATATTATGTAAATTTAAAAATAATTGCATGTAAATGTATTTATGTATATAATTGTTGAAATTTATGAGAGTATCACGTGCATCAGCGGGCAGCTCGATCCAGAGACATGAACTCCAGAACTGTGAAAGAATGTGCAGATGAGCTCATTTTAAGGGCTCTCACTTTAACAAAGAGAGAGCCCATTTCCAGATAGCTAGTGAAAACTCTCTTTAGAAAAGTAGGAGAGTTATTATCTGCAGTTATATTAATTCTAAGTTATTATAGAGAAACGAAACTACAGAAGGAAAAAATATGTAGTGTAAACTTGTGTGGTACCGATTCTACAAACTACAAGGGCTGTTTGAAAAGTTAGCTTAAAAATGAAGTAAAACACTTTTTTTTATACTTATATCTTTTAACATAGTCTCCTTTGAGGGCTACACACCTGGTCCAACGACTTTCCAATTGTTCCAATCGGTTTCCAAAATTAAGGTGACGATGTCTTACTAAACGGGGGTTCTAATGTAATCCGAACGAGAGTTTTGTGTGATGTCTCAGATAAACACTACTGAAATACTATGATTATACTTCTCTCTAAGTAAGATCAAATGCGGCAACTACGTCATCCCACTTCGGATCGTACGTTTGATTTTTACTTTCAGATAAGGAAATTAAAGTTAAATAATATGAAAAATGTATACCTTAATGTAGTAGATAAGGGTTTTGTTTTTAAAACAATATTACCCACCAAATACAAACCCGACTCAAAGCAAGCGAAGCATAATCACTGTTGCAGTCTAGGGCTAACAGATTCGCCGCAGGGCATTGAGGAATGAACTGGGAACTTTCGATTAGTAGCCACTGACTAGCCGACTTGCAGTGACTTATGCGCTATAGACTAGTACAGGCGGATTTGCGGCGGACACTGAATAAATGAACTCGGAATTACTGACTATTCACTGAATAGTGAACTATTGCAGTAACTATTACAATAACTAGTGCGGACCGACTCTGACCTGTGTTACAGCGTGGGATACTGTACGTTAGATGCTATATGGTACACACATAGTATCATTGACATTGCGGCGCTGCCCATAGTATCCGCGCCATCTTTTCGGTGCCGTCTGTTCAATGAAACCTTAGGTGTGCACCAGGCCCAGTCAATTAAGCATCAATTTCATATCGAATTGAGAATCAGATTGAAAGTGTCAACACTGACGAGATTGATCACTGACGGCTGTCAAAAACTAACAATGCACCGTACTTAACTGTAATTTTGTCTGACCTTGTTCTTCGATGAATTATATTTGCCAACGATTAAAACAATTTTATTTGTGGCGGCCATCTCATACAAATTTACCAAACTTTTCAAACAGTCCTCGTAAGTACAAAAATCTGTGGATAAAATTATCTTCAGGTGGAAGACATTCCATCGTGGCTGTTCCTGCCCTGGTCAGCCCAGATCCTGGCCCACCTGCCCTCGCTGCATGGGCCCCTGTACCCCCTGGCCGCCAGGCTGGCCATCGAGTACCCCGCTGCTCTGCGCCACCACTACCGCCTGTCTCGGCCAACTTGGGAGGCTAAACATTCATCCATAAGACACATCATAGACTAGTAAGGTGTAATAGTTCCTGACTCCCTCGCAGTCCGTTTGATCTTAGAACATTCTGTCCTAGTTGTACCTGTATTCTGTCTTTCCTCCATCCTACAACGTGGCTTACCCTTCCTTTCCTTAAGAAGGCTCTCCACACAGCATCCTTAAAGATGATCAACACTTCCAAGTGTATACATACTTCCAATGTTTAGAAGACACTCATCCCTGGAAGGATAATATCATTGAAGCAATTTAAATCCAAATAGAAAACTTCATGGCTACACGATAATGAAAATGATGCTGTGAGCTAAAATTAGTTACATTCATTTTTTCGTAAGAAGCAATCACATGGTGGTTGGACATTATTATAATACTTTGTTTTAAAAACACAGAATTCTGTGGTTTAAAAACAAAGTATTCTTTTATTATTAATAGTTACATTCACTTTTTCAAGTTTTTTCAATTAGTATGCTTCGTCAGACACTTTTAATATTTCTCTTTTTAGCTTTGATGAACTTCTTATTGATCGCAATACGGAAACCTTGGCCCAAGCTCTGGGCACCCTTTGCTGCCCCACCACGTTATTCAAGAACTCTATTGAGAAACTAATCGTTACGTTTCGTACTCTAGGTATGATATTTCTACCGCTGGTTTTTTTAAATATTTACTTTATATTTCTGTAAAATCGGTAATAGCTCGAAAATTGGTAAAAATCAAAAGGGCTGAAGTGCCATTTTGCAAAGTTTACACCAGAGCACTTAAACGTTTTTTTTGTTTTACAATAAAATTCTTCAGTACCTGATTGGATTTAAAAAAAAAATTAACTCAGGTAACTCAATGCTCTCACTGAGTTACCTGAAACTACAAAAAGCTAAAAAAGTCTCAAACTTGTGTCACTTGAGTCAAGCTTTCTCCCAAACAGTAAATATAGTTTAGATGGCTGAAGGGCCACAAAAGTCTTCAGAATCAAACAAGAGTCAGAGCATTCGATGTAGAAAAAAAACTGATCAAAACTGCATGTTTAACTCATTTTTGACCCAAGTGTCGCTTAAGCCCTTTTGTCTTTCCAGCGACGATTTATATTATAATTTTATATGCACTGAGCAGAAAATCCCTAGAAGGTTTATATGTAACGATTTGAAAGAAAACTGATATCATTAATTTATGCAATACCTATTGACTCCTACTACCGAATTACAAATCGATGCTCTTCTTTCAGATGAATCAAAATGGACCAAAGCCATTGAAGAACTTATATCAACTACCTATCACAAGAGTAATTCTAGTACTGGAATCCGCATTAGGGGACTTGTTTTCGATCAACTGGATCCCTACAAGACTTCACTGGAATCTCTTCTGAAAAATGGTAAACTTGATGTGTCCAATCTTTTCCTACCAACGACTCAATTACCCAACATTTACTTTCGGAGTACTCCCATGTCCATAGACACCAAATTGCGCCAAAGTAAAACTTTTTATTTATTCACTGTCACAGACTAATCACTATTGCACGTATCCCCGACGTGTATTTGTGTGAATGATAGAAGTCGGGGGCTTCCAAGAAAGACATGGCACCATCGAGTCAATCAAAAGTAGGGTAATGTCAAGAGTCAGAATAACAAAAGAGTATGCATGAATGTGAATAAAGTAAGGAGTGTGTGCTAAGACAGAGTTGTGTGACGGTCCATCCTGCCTGCCCCCCCAATGGAGAAATTACTGAATGGTTAATTATTTAGCTTAATAATTGTTCGGTTACTCGCAGCCGCTGAGGGTACCAGCCGAAAGATCGAGCTAATTCGCTCCTCGATGTCTGCTGCGGGGATCGTAGCGTCTCTTGCCTTGCTCCCGGCACCCGATTATCTCTCGTAAAGTTTAATTGGATTAACAATTTCACCATAGGCGGCAAACACTGTTTTGACTCTAATAATCACTCTGATTCGCGGTCCAACGTTAACCGACTAAAACAAAACGCGTTCCGGCTAGAAAAAAAACACAATAATAAATAGATTTTAATCAGCGCGAAAATTCAAAATCGCAGTTGATTGAATTTATCGTGCTACATAACATAATTCTTTTTAGACAACAAAATCTCCCGCATCGAAGAGCTACAAAAATTATACACAATTCTAAAAGATTGTGATGATTCCAAGTCCATCACCGGGGGAAAAAAGCTGGCCAACTTCAGCCCCTTCCTGGCGCGCTATGGAGAGGAGCAGGACGGAGACCTGGAGGTCTTTGGGCAGTACGATGACTTCAGGAACATGCCTCCAAATGTGCGGGACCACGTGAAGATCGGAAGATTCCATAGTGAGGTTACTAATTTTATCTATAATCTAGTCTAGGTGTGTGTTCCATGTTCATGGTGCGAGGTTGTCACTGGCAACACTCCGGGGCCAGTATTGCCATAAGTTTTGAAAATAACCAATGTTTTTAAATACCTATGTTACATTTAAAAAGTATTTCGTGCCTTATGGTGGCTCCAGACATATTTTTAAATTCAACTATGACGGAAATAGGGGGAAAAGGTTATCCTGCGGAATATACAGTATGTTGGTTAAACCAGGTTACCGTGCTGCCCACACTGCGCAGGCCGGTGCGGCTGTGCATGATAGGATCCAACGGCAAGAGATACAGTTTCCTGGTGAAGAGGGGGGAGGATCTGCGTCAGGACCACAGGATTCAGCAGCTGTTCCAGCTCATGAACCATCCCCTCACCGAGAATGGCATGGCCATCTCCACGTTCAACGTGAGTCCCAGCTGTATTTGACCAATCCACTTCTTTCTCAAATGTCTTTTCGTAAAACAATATCTACATCAACTTCCTGGCTGGTTAGAGGTTTCAACAGTATTGAGACATGTCCTGACATATCCCCGTGTCAGGGTTATTCTGTTGATGATAGCCCATTTTTATTTATTGTGCCTTCCTCACTGGGATTCCCGGTGCTGAGGAATGCATTTTATTAATTAATCTTCACTCTTTCTCTTTTGAGACTAAACCAGCAACGTTACATAAGTTCACAATCGCTCTCAGAGATGGCGTACTCGAAAATGTTATCTTTTCGCATTCATTAATTTAATGTGTATGTTATTAATTAGGTAAAAAATGCGTTTATTAATTATGTAATAGATCCTGGTAACGTAAATACTGTGAAGTTGAATCCCACTGCGTCATTATTTTCTGATCGGCGTTCCAGGTGATTCCTCTTTCCCACGACACGGGTCTTATTGAGTGGGTGGAGGGCTGTGCCACCCTGAGGGAACTGGCCTGCCACGCAAACCCTCACTTTGAAGGTATGATGTTTATGTTCTTCGGGGTTTATGTTTATGCCTTATGTCCTCTGCCACCTACAATATTATATATTCATACTAATGTTCTTTTCAGCCATACTGAAGGAAGTGAGACTTGAGAGGGACCAATTTATTAATAATATTAGTGGGAATAATTTATTGGAAAAGTACGGCTGCCTTGCTGCCAACATTGAAGAGAGTAAAGCTCTGTACAAAGATGGAGTGAACAAATTTCCCAAGTATCTTCTGAGGTAATCATCAACTAGCATTGTCAAATAAAATGATATTCTATTATAAGTATTTGCACCTCGTCCCAGAGTAGAGGTCAGAGACCACTTAGCAACCTACCAAAACCAACAGGAATACAGGATGTGAATGGTACGACTTCAGTTCCAGTGAGTTGTTCCTCGAGATAGTGGACTTTTGATAGGAGAAAGCACCAGAAGAAGATGAATGTAAACTGCTACGTTATTGAGTCCCAATGCTTTTATTGAAATTATTTATTACAGGGACGCCCTGATGAAGTTGGCTGTGTCCCCAGACAACTTTGTGGTCATGAGAAGCAACTTCGTCAAGTCACTCGCCCCCATGAACATCGCTCATTGGATTTTAGGTTAGAAACCAATTATGTACCTTTTTACACAAACTTATTATTATTATTTTTAAAACATTACAAAATTTAACATTTTAAGGCGTTTTTTAAATAAAAATATGTGAGGGTATATTATAACAACTTATACGAACGTCATAAAGAAGAAAAAGGTACCTTGTCTGCCAGACACCATTTCCTTGTACACACCTCGAGCAAAGATTCACCTTAGGATCTTCCACTCAAAAATTTACAAAATCCTTTAATCCTTCTTCATGATGGCCCAGAGCTCTAGAGAGCTGTAGCTTAGCACTAGCCCACTGTTTCACAGAGATTGGATTTGGTTCTTCGTTAGAAGAGTCTCGATTTGAATGAATTGTCTACCATAGTAAACTTCTTGGCTTTTGTGGTTTAGCGGCGTGACAAGAGGTCCAAGATAAATAAAGTAACTGCTTCAACCGTATCAATTAGGTTGGGTTTGTTTGCAGGCATCGGAGACCGCCACCTGTCCAACTGCCTGGTGTCCCTGCAGAGTGGCAGCGCCCTGGGGGTGGACTTTGGCTACGCCTTTGGAACGGCCACACAGCTGCAGCTTGTGCCCGAGCTGTTGCCCTTCCGACTGACTCCGCAGCTACTCGGCATCCTGCCCCCTTCTTCTGGTGAGACTAGCCTAAATTATATTGGCAAAAGGATGCACCGACACCTAGTATGTTTACGTATTTATCCGCTATTTTAGGCACCCTTCGTGAGTTGATGTGGCGCGCCCTAAGCACCTTCAAGGCACACGGCTCCCTGCTGCTGGCTGCGATGGAGGTGTTTGTACGGGAGCCCTCGCTGGACTGGCTGCACCAACACGCGGAGACCGACACTCCCGAGTGGTCGCCCGCTGACAAGGTGGGTTGAAATTCCGCAATATTTACATACTTGTGTTAGCTAATTCTCCGCCGCTGTGAACATTAAGCAAGTCCTAGTGCTATCTCAAACGGAGTTGTTTTACAGATCAACCAATGCAAGAGGAAGCTCTACGGAGTGGACCCCTCCGTCATCACGCTGGAGGACCTGGCCCTGAGGAGTCAGGGAGTGGAGTTCACGCAGCACTTCCAGCAAGTTCTTCACAAGGCGGTGGCTTCATATCGTCACAGACGTGGCACTGGGGACAGTAACCTCACTGTTGACCAACAGGTAAACTACACATCTATTTAATAAATAATGCCTTGTGAACTGAGACACAGTTAATATATAAAATATGGCCTCCCGCAGCTAGACGGCCATTACTCCATTGGGTGTTTTAAGTTGACTGCTCACATTTGGTAGTACATATATCTTTCAAAATATTTAATAATTCTCTCTCATGTTACTAAAAAGGTTAAATATAGAGATATTTTTCTACTTTTATTATATTTTCGTAAGGCTGAATAAGTGTTTTTCCAAATAAAAATAAAATCGTATGAGGTTTTCCTTTAAACATATGATAAAGTAACTTTGAAAATCGAAAATATTTATGAGTTGCCGGACTTCAATCAAGCAAATATGATTCATTCAAATACACTACTAACAAATTTTAACGTTTAAAAAATCCCATGAAAGGTACTGGCACATGATGGGTACAAATCTGGCATATCCGATAGGCTACGCCAGAACACCAACAGTTAAATGTGTAGTTACGTGTAAAATTTTGAGTTCTATTTAATGTAGATTATTCTTAAATGCTTTCAAAAAAACTGGAAAGCCAAAAAGCTGTACTGAATTTAATGAAATAGAGATATTTGGGTCATTAGAATATCTAAATATATACATATATGTAATACTCTTGTCAATTTTTTTTTTAAATTGAAATATGAGGAACAAACCAAATGGCAATGGCGTCTTGCCATACTTTTCGACAGTTAAATGTATATATCAAAGTTTCTTGACAGAAACGACAAGTGTTGCGGGTTAAATATTGTATCCTGATTGAATGTATTGTTCACAGGTGGATAGTCTAATAACCCTGGCTACGGACCCTGGCCTCCTCTCCATCACCTACAGTGGCTGGTCTCCCTGCTTTTAGACACTGGTGTAGAGGGTGAAACGGAGTCAAGGCAGATATGAGCGAGGCGGAAGTTGCTGGAGATCTAATTTTTGCGCAATACTTAAATGTATTTGTCGCGCACCGCTGGGAAGAGAGAGTTTTATATGTGGGACTTTATTTAGGTTCTGTCGATATAAGAAAACTCTATGCCTTCCCCCTATATATATCTGAACTATTCTTAATAGAACATCCGTTTGAACATCTCACTAAAATCCCTCAAACTGTGAGCTCTGGCATCATGAAATTTGCACACCATTGCTACTATTTCCTTTTATTTTACTATTTCATATCATTTCCACCACTAACTGCACGGCTGTGAATTAACGCCATGTAGTTCCGTTTTTTAAATGTTAAATGAGAACAAAGTTTGTTAAAACTAGGGTATAGTTGGGTAGTAACCATCAGTTAGTATCAAATAAAAACACAGTGTTATATTGGAATCTAAATATGTATTTTTTCAAGAGAATAAAGCTTTTGAACAATATAATGAAATTTTAAGCCATTTAACGGAATTTATATACTTTTCAAAGTTACATATAAACTACGTACGTACATAAGATATTTGGTTGTGTATTCACGAAAATTAACACATTTGCAACCCAATGATAGAGTGAGTAGAGTGATGTTGTTTTGTGATTGCCAATGTGTTAATTGACGCATTTTGTACACCAATATCTGTGAAAATATAAAAAGACACAATAATTTAAAAGCACACTATTAATTTATAGATAAAACTCTGGATGTGAACTTAATTTATAGTAAAAAAAATGCATCGTGCCAAAAATTAAAGAATACTTATGTATCTAAAATTAAGGCGATTCATACACTGTGCAAGCAAGAATGATCTTTAAAATATTCATGATTTTTTTTGTTGCTTTTTAAAGTAAACTGGTGTTTGTATCCTTGCTCCAGTGTACAAAGTGGTGACAAAAATAATGTTAAATAATCAAATAAATAAATGCGAGCAAAAGTGTATTGAAGAAGACGTTGGAAAATTTTAAAATATTAATTTTGAAAAAAATAAACTTCAACAAGTTACTATCAATAATTCAGCTGCTGTTTGGATATAATAAATAAATACTATGTCTGAATCGAACTACCCAAAATGGATTGGGTACCATAAATTAATAATACACTTCTCCTCTGTACTAAGCATTAAGAATGAATAAAATTATATCCACGTACATTTGCAATACTCGAAATAACAATTAAACTTATGTATAATTTTCCTCCACCACAAACTGACGAAAGCAGACAAGTATAAGGCATTTTTACGACAAATGACACAGCTCTGAGAAATGCAAATTATTGATACCATTTTAATGGATTGTCAATAAACTTACATCTTATAAGTTTAACCAACCACCAACAACGGTACACAAAGGTCTTCGAATACTTATTTCATCATTTTTCAGAGCTTGGGCAAAGATCAATTTATTGTAGTTATAAAGAAAGACAAAAAATAAGCAAAACTAACAAGTATCAATAACAAATGTGTATATTCTTACAAGAAACGGGTGATTCGTATTATTTAACCAGTAGATATATTGAAAATCAGTTGGCTCCTTGTTAGCTTAGTAATGAATGGAAGCAAATGGAATAATGACATAGAATACAAGGCAGCAAAACACCTCAACTAATAATTGGTCTTCACTGTTTACAAAACCCGAGTTCTATAAAGAAAGAACACCGTTAGATAATGTAATATGATAGGTAAACAAAGCCAAATTACTTATTGAAATGTACACCTTTATAGGTACACAGTGGCATCATCAACATCATCATCGTGGTAATTTTGAGTGGTTTCCTTATAGAACTTGTGTATTGTTTTAACTGCGAGTATCGCCATAGCGTGGCTTCTTGCTCAGACTAGTCGAGGCTAATCCGTTCCCTTGTCAGCGTAGTTAGGTTAGGATATACATGAGCTTACATCCTATTTCTTATGTCCTAGCCCAAGGAAACGAGTGGGAAGGCTCAGCTTGTGTGAAGTATGAAGTGTGTGTGTTTGTGTGTCGAGTGATTAGTTCTGGAAGAGGGTGCGAGTGAACTCGATGTGGTCGAGCGCTCCGGCGATGGGCCGCTCCGTCTTGGGCTCCACGTAGGACTTCATCCGCACCACGCAGTAGTCCGCCATCTCTTTGGTGAGGTTCTGGAATAAACAATCTATATTATTCTACGTCCCACACTGACTTGTAAGCTATATCTCTCTTTGCACAAGTTAACACGGAGACTCTAGACCACTCATAATAAGTAACTTCACCAAACTTATGAGCAAATTGTAACTTCTGTCCATAGAGAATGTAAATCATGCGTGTACAAATAAAAGACGGAACATAAATCTGTGTAAAGAAAGTGCTAGTGAACACATTTGAACTGCACACCTGGAAAACAGTTAATATGAGTGTGCCCTCAGTCTCCTTAAGAAATTTGCTTCAGTGCAATCAGATCAATGTCAAGAAGTAATCCTATTGGTGATACCACTACTAACCAACACAGTATAAAACATCACTTACAGCATATAATTCCTCTTTGGTGACGTAGGGGCGATCGGCTGCGGTGATGGCCTTGAAGGCGTTCTCAATCTCCTCCGAGGACTGCACATTCTCCGTCTCCTTGGAGATCATGAAGGCCATGTACTCCTGTAGGGACACCTGTCCGTCTCGGTTGGGGTCCACCACATCTATAGATAAGAGGATGTTAGTTATATGTGGCTTACCTCAATAATATAATAACCAAGTATGGGAAGTTGCATTCTATTTAACCTGTTAGCGAGAATGAACGAACTCCGCCGTTCAAGTGGAAAAACTCACAAAGGAGTATGTACGACAACTAACATTGCTAGATTTATTTTTTAAACGTGACTTGTAATGACATCTATGGACAATTAATCAATGTAATACCAACTTCGCAGTTTTTAATTTCAAATTTCTTGTGACGTCATCCATTGTTTATCATAGATTTAAAACGGTTGTTTCAAGGCCGACATGTCTCAATTCGGTTATTTTCGTAAATTTTGTGTACGTAGTGTTTTCAAAAAAATTATTTGTAACCCGGGAGTTGTTGTCTTTCTTTTTAAAAAGAGAGAAAGAGAGTCGAATTTAAAATGAAGTGTAGAAGAGGAGCCTGTTTCAGTAGGGTAGGCAATGAGGCAACGACTCGACAGGATAACATCTCACCAAGGATGGCATCGAACTCCGGGTCAGGCTGGCCCTCTTCCACCATGGGCAGGTCGTAGCCGAGGGAGCGCAGGCAGGACTTGAACTCCTGGTGGTTGAGACGGCCCGACTTGTCCTTGTCGAAGTGCTTGAACATCATGGAGAATTCCTTGAGCGCATCCTCGCTCACACCTGGAACAAACACAGAATCATCAGTGAAAGGGTATATGGTTGGCGCGAGAGTATTCCAGGAGGTTTAGCGAGTGGGTAAGTTACCGCTCTGGTTCCTGGCCTGGATCTGCTGCTCCAGGTTGTGCTGCATGCGCATGCCCAGCTGGTCCAGCTGGTCCCACTGCTAGGCTAGGCCCACGGTGCTGTGCTCCGTGTAGCGGTTGTCCAGGATGAGGTGTCCCTCGAGCGCGGCGCCCAGCTCCTCGAGACGGCGCAGGTCCCCGCGGCGCGCGCGCACCTCTCCGGCGGCGCGGCGCAGGGCTTCCAGTTGCTGTTCCAGCGAGCCGCTGCCTTCCATCATGGAGGTGCTGCGGATTAGTCATCATTAGATTAGTATGTCACATTGTGAAATATGCTGTAAACAAACTTTTAAAGGTGTTCATTCAGCAGGTAAGTTAGTTATCAAACTGAATTAAACACAACCAAAAACGAATTAATAAAGCGTTATCAATCTGTCATGCGATAAAGAAATAATTAACACTTCTCTAGTGAGTGCGATACTTTTTAGTCCATAAAAATCTGATGGCCTCAACTCTCTCGTAACATAGAAGGGTAAGTGGGAAACTTCAACATTAGTGACAACTAAAATATAAATATATTTAATGTGGGTGACTCAGTGGCCCCATACATAAGTCCACGTGGAGGCCTTCATTCAGCATTTAATAGGCAGTAACTAATGATACTGAAAATAATGTGTGAAACAATATTCTAAGGCAATTTGTGTATTATTAGCGGAAAGCACACAGCCAGTCTGTAAAGAGCGTTTCATAAACTCCAATAATAATAAAATTATTCACCCGTCCCAGCCCAGGATACGATACCTGCACAACAAAATACATGAACTGTGTTTAGCCAACTTCTCATATATGTTTGCATAACCAATGTTTCACATCAAACGGTCAGCCGTTTTCTTAAATATTATAACATATATATCCAAAAGACTTCATTGACAGATTGTTTGTGTGACTAACCGAGTCTCGGTGAGCCAGAGATGGAAGGTGTTGGCGTGCTTGGCAAACTCCTTGCGCAGCTTGTCGTTTCTCCTCTTGCCGGTGGGCTTCCTTGGTCAGCTCCACATCACGCTCGCCTAGGGTCAAAACAATAACATTATTATACTATTCAGTGTTCTGCCAATTGACATTGTGTCGGCAACTTCACAACTGCAATTTTTTAAATGGCAACACTAATACACGTGTTAATTTTTGAAAGGAGATGATGCTATATCATATTCAAAGGTAATTTAATATTCGAGCTTGTTATTTTATAATGCTCTGTAAGCCAGATAATTGCATGGAAAGTGGTTTTTTTTGTATTTTTTAATTGTATCAAAGAAACTGGAAGAAATGCACACTTAAAGCAAAATTGAAAACATTGAAATTGAGTCTTGTAGTTTTCCCTGTCAAATTCGGGAGACAAGACATAACCTCACATCTTTGAATGTACTATGATTTGTTTCAGCATCGACGTTAGTCAGTGTTGCCATCCACTTGTCACACTGAATGTGACATTTTAAAGAAACCATTAGAATAAATTAATAATAATTGTTTCCATTGAGCTATAAAAGTAGTAGCTGTTTACCAATGATCTTCTTGAGGTTCCTCCAGGTGTCTTCCAAGGCTTCCATGGTGAACCAGGTGTAGGGGTTGGGACCCACGTTGAAGGACTTTATCTTCTGGTCCAGGGCAGCCAGGGCTTCGAAGTCGGCTTGGGCAGAGGACAGAGATGCCTGGAGAAAGATGACATGTTATAGTACTGTAGTTTCTGCAGCCTCATCTAGAGGTTGGGAGTTTGTATCCCGGCATAAAACTATATAATAGTACATTTGCGGCAGGTGCCACATTGGAAGATACAAGTTGGCAGTTGTTAATGTACCTGGAACTGGGCGTGCGCCTCCCTTAGGGCGCGGATCTCTTCGATGGAGTTGCAGCGGACGGGATCTGTGAGGTCTTCCTCAGCATTCTCAAACCAGCTGTTGAAGGCGGATGCCTTCTTGGCGAAGGTCAGGTACAGATCCTCGATCTGCCGGAACTGCTCTTGCAGTTGCAGTAGGCGCTGCTTGCGCTCATCCGAGTCGCCCAGCAGCTTCTGCCATCTGGAACAGAACATTGACAGAGTTAGGCTACAATTACACAAATACTGTATTCTTATTTCCCATTCTGTGTAGTCAGCTTTGATAGCCCACACTCTTTAACGAACCTGGCAATGACATCCTGATGGCGCTTCTTGATGGCCGGAGTCTGGTCGTGATTGGCGGCCACCAGCTGGTCCTTCAGTGCCGTGATGTTCTGGATGCCCTCATGCTCGAAGGCGGCCAAACCTGCAAGTGTACAAATATATTTAAACAGTTATTACAGAAACCATGCAGGCAGTGGTGAAGGTCACCTCAATGAGGAAAGGTTCTTTCAATCAATCTTAAATCTCTTGAATCTCCCCTGTACCCCACACTGAAGAACCATTGGCAGGTTGGTCCTATATGCAGGATATGCAAGATAAAATAATCTATGCTGATGTTCTCTTCAAGTCATCAGGAACGTAATCTAACGTTCTCGAAACACCCCTTGGCAGCCTGAAGTGGGTGGCGGCATGCCCCTCTCTTTTGATTTACGGGGTGTGAATCCAAGCATGCCCAGCAAGAAGGTGGAAGTTTTCATTAGTGTAAGTGAATTAACTTACCGGCATCGAAGGTATCCTGCTTGGTGAGCAGCGTCTGCACTGTGGACAGGTCGCGTCCAAACTCTTCACTTCGCACATGCGTCTCCTTGTCGGCTATCCACGACTCCACCACATCGGCCTTCCACATGAACTGCAGGTACGCAGAGTTGTCGACTAGAGCGGCCTTGCGAGCCGCTCCCAGCCCGGACAGCTGCTCAAACTTGGACTGGAATGAAAAATTAAAACAAAAGTGAATGCGTGCCACTGACAACCACTCGATACGAATAGAAAGTAAATGTAGGAACTATAGAGGACTATTGACGAAACACTAGCACCTTGGGAGTGGAAAGCTGTATAGTATGAAAAGTGAGGAGGATGAAGAAACATTCATCCGTCTATGGTGTTGATGTCCTGGCATGATGGGAAGAAGGCTCACATACTCGTGGAGCCATCTAGGAGACATGGCCAAACACCTGATGACGACCCTGGTAAATTACATTAGAGGAAGTGTGTTACTGTCAAAATAATAAAATGAAACATAGGAAATAGCACAACGATGGTGAGCGAAGTTATGACTAACCTGCAACTGTTGGCAGCGGTGCTGGATGCTGTCAGCGTGGTGGTTGCCCTCGGAGACCAGATTGGTGCCTGCGTTGCAGATGTCGGAGCAGCGGTCTCGGTGCGCCGCCAGCTCTGTCTCGAAAGCATCATGTTTCTTCAGCAGGCCCTGCACGGCGGCCATGGTGTCTCCATAGTCCTCCACAGACAGGAGCTGCTGCTTCTCGCTGAAAGCGTTACAGGAAATTTTTAGACAAAATACTTGAAATCGCTATGTAGTGAGGGAAGATTCTGATGGGCTAGTCGTGTGGAAGAAAAGCTAGAGGACAGTGAAAGCGTGGACTGTAGGAGGCTAATGGGATGATCTGATTATTACCTGATCCAGGCTTCTTCCTCCTCCACCTTGGCCAGGAACTGCTGGTAGGTGTTGCTCTGGTCTAGCTTTTGGCCGCGAGTGTTGGCCAGACCCTTGAGCTCGGCCCAGGCCTGGTTGAGGGCCTTGAGGCGCTGCTCGATCTCCGGCACTCCCAGATTGGACACGTCCATCAGCTTCTCGCCAGCCTCCTGATAAACAAACAAGCGAGTGCGGGTCGGTTTAATTTACCATTACGGGGTGCTGGTAATATGTGTAGAGCAGTCATCAACATATATTATAATGTAATTACTTGAACAGCCTGGATGGCAGGCTCGTGTGAGGCCAGTTCAGCTTCCAGTCGCTTGTGCTTCTTCTTCAGGTTCTGAACTCCCGTCAGGTCGCGACCATAGTCATCAGATCCAACCAGCAGTTTCTTCTCCCTAGAAACATGAAAATAACACTTTAGCGCTCGTCCAAGTTTTTTTATTTCAATTTAATGAAGAGTTGGTTGTAAGCTGGGTGATGTAGTATAAAAAACTGGAATGGGGGCGTTTCCTAGAGGCGGCTAGGACTCTCCAACGGTTGTAGCGCCAATGATATATCTATGAAGAGTTAGCTAGGGTGTTCCAACTCCACATTTGACGACCATCAAATCGACGATCAGCGCCATTTTTTAAGCACGGCTAGTCTTGTAGGAGTGTTCTGGTTTCCGCTTTGTGAACTTACATTCATATGGACACTGGCACTCTGTTCAAAGTGTAGTAATATTATAATCCGTGTTTGTCTTGTTTATTGCTGCTACTAGGGTAA
Source organism: Drusus annulatus (assembly GCA_022651775.1). Classification (NCBI taxonomy): domain Eukaryota; kingdom Metazoa; phylum Arthropoda; class Insecta; order Trichoptera; family Limnephilidae; genus Drusus; species Drusus annulatus. The sequence continues at coordinate 1,357,817 of JAGWCC010000331.1, forward strand.
GACAATAATCTCACTTGATCCAGCTCTCCTCGTCGGCAATGTCCCTGAAGAACTGGTGCAGGGTGTTGGCGTCGTTGAGGCGCGCGCGGCGGTGGGCGGCGAGGTTACGCACACGCTCGCAACGCTCGTTGATGCCGGCCTGACGCTCTTGGATGCCATGGCGGGTGGCGCTGTCAAACTGCCCGCTCTCAATCAGTGACTCGGCCTGCTCGTTCATGTCTGGACAGGAGAGAGACAAATAATTACTAGCTAAAACAGATAGATGCCGTTGAAAGATGGATCTGATAGTATCACAGGACTCTGAGAAATGGAGGAGCCAGCGTTTGGTTTGTATTTTATGTCAGTACTACAGATGTTTGAAAGCTGGATAGTTAGTTGGACTCTGGTAGTATCTGCCAATTCAACAGGTGGTCTTACCCTTGATCCTATCCTCGTGGGCTGCGATGTCGGCCTCCACAAGTTGGTGTTTCTTCATCAAGTTTTGTACAGAAGCCAAGTCTTTTCCGGAGTCCTCAGATGTCAGGAGACTCTCCACCTAACAGAAATAAGAAAATAGTTTTAATGAAGTACAAATAGTGGTTAAAAAATGAATATCAACATCACACTAGGCACTACAACCCTTAGAGAACCTTGACTGTCTCCGGGAATAGCCTCCACTCGTGCTAGTCTTTGGTTAATTACAGAGAAGCCTCGATAGAAATTTGGTAGTAGTTCTTACCTCGCCAAGCCAGAAGTCCAAGTCCTTGACGGCTGCGATGTACGCCCTCTGCTTGTTGGCCTCCTTCAGCTTGAGGGACTTCTCTGTTGTCTTCTGCGTCAGGTACTCCCATTGGTCAGCGATGGAAGCCAAACGAGCCTGAGGATGCAAGTCAAAGTGTTAAGTCAACAAGGGGATAATTTATATAGCATCGTTTTAAAATCACCTCAGGGGTGTTTATAGAAGGAAACTTAGTAAAATTGTGGTATTTATAAAATTTTTCTTGTTCAGGGCGTAGACTTCCTTAGAGTTGGAATGTTCAAATAATGAATTCTACATATTCAAAGGTCTTCTTTTCTACTGAATAACACAGAAAAAATCTAATTTGTTTAACGAATCTTTAGCAACTTTGTATTAAATAATCTAACAATGCATGTCTTCTAAAAGTGGCTAACTGATTGTTAAGTGAGTTAATAGTTTGAAGGGGATGCTCGAAGAACAGCAAAATATTATGAAAAATACTCTCTTATTTCAGTGTTTTTTTTTTATTTTTATAATATGCTTCATTTTAACGTTTTGTACAGCTTTGAAGTGTCCATCATCGGGGCACATGCGACTTTGTATATTGCCAGTGGCTCTTTTGGGAAGGGGTTCCACGGGGCTACACGTTTGTATACCTGAACAGCATCTTCGGAGCCGCTGCACTGGTTCTTGTCGATGAGGTTGCCGCCCATGGCCAGCACGGACTGTATGCGGTCAGCATTGGCTGCCAGCTCTGCCTCGAAGGCCTGGTGCTTCTGGTGTTTGGACTGGATGTTGGCCGGGTCCTATGAACAACAATAATAATAATAATAATAATAATATTTGGACGATTTGTATAGCGCCGTTTTTGTGAAAAATCACCTCAAGGGGGCTGAAATAAAATACAATAAAATCCACTCTGATAAGATGTGTTCGGGCAACTGAGCTGCCCATGGCTGTTTCCAACAGTGTTCATCTCGGAAATGCTGGGTATTTGCGGCCTTAATTCTAGGAGAGATATTTCACTGTTTATGCCACATAAACTTCCGAACGGTCAGGATGAACATCATAGGAATCATTATGAATAAGAATGCATTTATTTAACGCAGTTATTTAACAAAAAGGAAATAATTAAAAAAAAAAAAATTACTTTTTTCCAAGGAAAATATTGCAAATTATGAAATATTGTGAATTTTGATATTTCAACTTTAATTTTATGGACATAATTTGAAAGAAAACCGTCCTTTGGGACTAAAAAAACAAACAAGGAAATATTGTAAATACTAAATGGAAGAATCTAATGGGACAGTCACAAAAAAAGAAGATTTTATTCTGATATTTCCCAGTTTTACCTTTCTGCAGGGAAGTATTTACTAAATTAATTACCTTGTAGCTCTCCTCAGTCGCGAGTTGCAGCTTCTCTGCGATCCAATTCTCCATCTCGTCAGCATCTCGGGAGAATTGCTGCAGAGTTTGCTCGTCACCCAACCTGAAAGAGCAATCAGCAATTATACCAGGTACTGCCGGTATTTCAATGTAAAGAACTGGCGCCATCGCTCCCTTTAACATTACTATCTTTCTTGGCTGGTTGGCTTGGCTTAGCTGATCTGCATTTGTGTTTCCATCCGCCTACAACAGGGTTCTGTTCAAGACTACATTCGCTCCTTCCCTTTCTTAAGACTCCACACATCATCCCCAACGAGGAGAAAGGCCTCTCTGGAGAGGTCATATAAATACTAAGTATTCATAAAACAAAAGATGTCATCAACAGATGAAGCAACTCATATCAAAGTGAAGAGCGTGTTTTTTACCTGGAACGTTTCTCGATGAGGGCTTCCTTGAGGTGTCGCCACCTGTCCAGGACTTGCTTCCTCTTGTCATCGATGGGCTCTGCGGCGTAATGGTCGGCCGCTATCAACTGGTCGGCCAAGGTCTGCAGGGCAGCGATTTTCTCCTCCTGAACACGATACGGGGTTGATCATCAAATGGGAGTAGTGAGACACAGACGAGTTAGGCTAACGATCTTAAGAGAATGTTCAGCTTTGTATGGGTTGTACACATTACAGGTAAATGTTACAGCAAAATCATTCGCCGGTTTTAGAGTCCAACTTTTCCCAATTCAGAATTAACTATTGGTAATATATGTGCAAGAAGAATTTTCCTAGACTGCAGGACCACTGGACCCAAATAGATTGTTGCAGGTGGTTATAGCTATAATATAATCTGACAAACAAATGTAGAAAAAAGGAGGGCGCCGCCTTCGTTGTATCAATTCTTCTAACCAAATGCCACGAGGATGAGGTCAAAGCCGTCCCAAAATGCCTAGACACTGACATCTTGTCTATCGGCAACTCCAATATGCTTCAAAGGTAAAAGGAAATAACTTTTTAAAAAAAGAAGAGTTATGGAGTCAAGCATAATGTGACATCTGAATGTGCTATAATTGTTACAAAATCGAATAGAACTCACATGAGCATTGATGGCCTTGTCAAAGTCCTCGTGCTTCTTGATGAGTGCCTCCACATTGTCTCCCTTGGAGTCCACCTCATCAGCGGCTGAGAGGAAGGCCTCGCGAGCGCCCATCCAGTTCTCAGCCTGCTCGCAGTCGCGGTAGTACAGCTGCAGCTCGAGGTTCTGGTCGAGGCGCATGCGGCGCGCCACCCACGCACTGTACAATCACATCATTAATAACAGTGACTTATGTTGCACACTAATTGCAGTTCTCATCCATTCACTTCACAGGTCTTCCAGAGTCAAGCCAATTAGAAAATAACTTTACCTTTCCAGATCCTTCCTGGCATCGGTGACTCCCCCAATCTTCTCCTGGATGTCCGGGCTGGCGTAGTGACCGGACTGCAGAAGTTGCTGGCCAAACAGCTCAAAGGCCTGGAAGGTGCCAGCGCGGGCATCAATCTCCGTTCTGTGCTCCTGGGATTTACAAATATTATTTTAGCATTTCCTCTTTTAAACTTAAATATAATGCATTATGCTATGTTCTTGTGGAGAATAATTATTCGTAACTTTAGCAATAATTTATTGACACTAAATAATTTGATATGAATTAAAACAATGTTACAAGAGCTGTAATGCCATTATTGTTAAGTTAATAGGTCAAATTAGAGGGTAAACTAAGAATAATTTTGGCTAGAATTACTAATAGCTAACTGGTTTCTTCAGAGTTTCAAGACACTTTATTATTGTTGAACAATTAAAATACTTGTGTTAGCCTAGAAATTCCAGACAGTTTGCGTTTTTTGAGTGACACATACAAACATATTTTCTGCTTTATAGTAGAGGTTTTGGTTGGAAGTGATTTTATAGTTAAATTATTCACTAAAAGGAAAAAATTGTCGGTTCTACTGCACTGTTGATGGAATTGTTGTTAAAGAACACGCAGTACAGCGACAATTCAGAGAATTTTTTTGATTGCATCATTGAAAGCATTGATATAAAAATCCGAGTAGAAGATTTAATTCAAAAGTAAATGCCATGCAGTAAAAGCTATCAACAAAAGTTATATTTTCAATTCACTTCACAACAGTAAGTTATTAAATACAATGCCAATATACAAAACATCATCGATCTGTCAACTTTGCAAAATGAACACAATCTTAAAAGAAACAATCCTATTTTATCATTTCTTTACGAAAAATGTCCCTTACGACAATTGCGACGCCATTTTTGTAAGGATCATCAATCTCTAATATCAAAACACTCAGGCTAGAAGTACCTATATATTTTATGCATTTATACTATCCATAAACATAGTGACAAATTAACTATGTTAATTATTGAAACAATATTAATAAGATTCAAATACAGTAATTCTGTTAAGCCTGATTCACACCAACGTCCGGTTTCGCTCAGTGCCGATATTGTTCCGCAAGAGAGCTTATTGATATGGTATGAATATCAATCAAGGAGTATGTGCCAAGACAAATTTGTGTGGCAGTATATCCTTCTGCCCACCCTTGTGATATTTAACTACTTATTTAGTTAAATAATTATTTTGAAGTGTAAAAATACTTACAACGCAGATTTTTTTTCTTAAACCATTTTTTTATCACTAAATGATTTTTTAATAATTAATAATTAATAAAAATATTATTTAGTGATAAAAAAATGGTTTTTGATAAAAAAAATCTGCGATGTTAGTATTTTTACACTTCAAAATAATTATTTAACTAAATAAGTAGTTAAATATTACAAGGGTGGGCAGAAGGATATATGTACTGCCACACAAATTTGTCTTGGCACATACTCCTTGATTGATATTCATACAATATCAATAAGTTTTCTTGCGGAACAATATCGGCACTGAGCGGAACCAGACGTTGGTGTGAATCAGGCTTTATAGTCATTCTCAGAATTCCACTACCACTGGCTACTTTAGCAGCCTTTTCGTTTTTGAAGTTGAAAAATATATTGAGGATTAACGCCTAATTCAATTCACCTGGACACCCTTATTGGAACACTCATTTTACTATCCAGTATGTTTACACGGCATTGTGACAAGCATAACAACATGACCGTTATGTTTGACAGCTAATCTAAATCTGAAACCGGTCGAGAATCGACATTTAATGGGAACCGGTCAATTTGAAATAGTTTTGAATGGTACTTGATTGGTGAATCGGTTGGACATCCAAAAAGATGGAGTTTGAAACACCCCAACCTAATTGAAGTTGGATCGCATAATTATGTGCGCTAATATACAAACTTTTGTATTTCTTTTTTAAATCTATAAAAGTTTTTTTTTTTATTCGTCAAAAGCCTTTACTTTATGGCTCGCCATATTTATAAATAAAACAGATAAACTTTGTTTAAAACCACTTTTATTTTCAATATTTTGTGCTTCCTAAATCGGTTGACAAAATATTGAAAATAAAAGTGGTTTCAAACAAAGATTATCTGTTTTATTTACATATTTGTATTTTTTTCTTTGAAAGAATGCAATATATTAAAGCACTATTATTGAAGCCAGAATCTCGGGATTAAGCGTATTACCACGGTTTATGTAAATGAAATTTGTACGAGGATAAAATCATTAATTGAAATACTCAGTTAACCCGGGCTTCTCATCTAATTCCTTCCTAGACCCGCCGGGTGATGATATAGTTCCCCTGCTTGTACACTGTACGGACAGGCTCTCTTGTGAGGTGTCACATAAATACAACAGAAATTCAGTGAAAGCAGACGGGCCACTGGAGAGATAAACCAATAGAAGTGTGTTGAAGGTGTGTCTTGTGTGACCCAAGTAAGGCTAATTTTCCCTTACTTTGATTGGCCTGTCTGGGGTCTAAGAGTGGAAAGGTCTCATGTAAATTGGCCACATCAGTTTTCTTTTAAATCGGTATAATCACACTTCTAAGGATTTTCTGTTCAGTGAGAGAGGTTATGAAATATACCAAGTTAAATTAGTGGGACAATACATAAACGCACACACACGCACACAACATGATAATTACAGAACACAGTCGCAGAGATGTGAGCAAGTCTGGAGTGAAAAAGTGTGATCGCTTAACCTCCAGACTTACCCACATCTCTGCAGGTAGTTAGCACACAGACAAGAACACAACACTGCAGTAGTAGAACTGGACACCCTCTTCAGTCTGACCTGTGGCATTATGCCGTATCGTGCGTCAATTTCCAGGCGCTGGCCCTAGATAACACATTACACCATCACCATTTGTTGCATTACACAACTTATTAAGGAGAGATTTTTATACAAACGCTGTAAACTGTTCACAAATCAACAAATTAATGAATGCTGCTTAAAAACTTTTATACCTTAAAAGCTGATTCACACCAACGTCCGGATCCGCTCAGTGCCGATATTGTTCCGCATGAGAGCTTATTGATATGGTATGAATATCGATCAGGGAGTATGTGCCAAGACAAAGTTGTGTGGCAGTATATCCTTCTACCCTTGTGATATTCAACTACTTAGTTAGTTAAATAATTATTTGAATTGTAAAAATACTATCGCAGATTTTTTTTATCAAAACCATTTTTATCACTAAATAATATTTTTGTTAATTATTAATTATTAAAAATATTATTTAGTGATAAAAAAATGGTTTAAAAAAAAAATCTGGGTTGTAAGTATTTTTACACTTCAAATAATTATTTAACTAAATAAGTAGTTAAATATCACAAGGGTGGGCAGAAGGATATACTGCCACACAACTTTGTCTTGGCACATACTCCTTGATCGATATTCATACCATATCAATAAGCTCTCATGCGGAACAACATCGGCACTGAGCGGATCCGGACGTTGGTGTGAATCAGCCTTAAGCCTGGCTTTACAATGGTTTTTTTAGCTCTTACCATAACATAAATACATCTTTCTGTCGATTTCAATGTTGTTATTACTAATCATTTAATTTATATGAACATCTTAATTCAATTGCCTCGCTGAGATAGCCGGGAAAAGTTTTATGCGAGAATTTGGTTACTTTTTAATCATATATATTACGTGTGTAGAGAAACAGTTAACAGCCTTTGTATGGAAATCAATTTGAGGACTTGCATGTGTTTTATTTTATAATAAGTGTTGAATAATATGATAAGAAAACAAGTATTTTATTTTTCATGGTAGAATTGTGGAACTCAAACAACGCTTTTAAATGGCTCCTGACACATTGACCGCCAATAGGCGTTTTTTGTAAATTTAATTTTTATTTTTAAAGTCTATTTAATAGGATATGTAGAGTGGTTATTTAAGTTGGGTATTGTTACCTGGTGACGTTCAAGCAGAGCTTCGGCCCCGGTGACATCATTGGCGAGCTCCTCGGAGCTGACTAGCCCCTTCATGGAATTGATCCAGGCCATCAGGTCACGATAGTCGGATAAGAACCTGAAATAGTACAGTAATCAAACACTTCTTCTTTGTATGGTTTGGAGAGTGATTGTGGCTACAGAGGGAGGCTGAGGTACTTCACTCACTCAGCATCGCTGGTTGGCTCTGTATATTGTACTGTAGCCATTCTGGCCACAAACAAAACTCACGCGACTTCTGTAAGTAACCTCAGACTGTTCTCGACTTTGCTGCTTGCCCTCGCGGCTCTTGGCTGAATTGGGAAGCCTAACCGTTCGGATGGGAGTTCATCTCTTCACCCTTCTTTGTATATTTCAAACATAAACCTATTGGAAAATCTACAATGTATGTGTTAAATTCAACTGATTATTTTATAAACTTGCTTCTGATATATAGGGTAAGTTTGGTGTTATTATTCCCTTCCCACACTGGCAAGTCGTCTTCAGATATTTCAGTATCAATAATATAATTCTTGAATGAAATTAATCTGATTGTGGAACTAGCCCTCTGATGGGGGATGTTTGTTTACCTCTGGAGGTCGTAACTGTCAAGTAACTTCTCCTTGCGCGAGTTGGCCTTGGCGGTCAGCTGGGTCCACTCGTCGTTGATCTCGCACTTCTTGGCGTACGTTTGCTCTGCCGTGTCGGGGTGCGACGTCATCAGCCTGGTGGCCGTGTCGTCGAGCTGGCGAATCTATAAGGAAAATATGTTGGGAATTATTATCTATTACTGCGCACAATGTGATGTCGCCTGAAGTAACGAAAACTCTTCTGCACAGGAGAGAGATCCTTTTGATTAGCTCTCGCTCCAGAAAACAGGTGGAACCTTGAGTGCCAAGTGGTTGATGTTAAAAATGCCAGAATGTTTCCCTTTGACCTCTCAATATAAGAAAGAAGAAGAATTATGTATTATGCAAGTTGTGACACTGAAATAGCCCAGCGGGAGGTCCTCGTCCTTTTAGATCCTGTCCTCCATCTCGTCCATGTGGTGGTTGAAGCAGATGATAATTTACCTTATCGCCAAGAGCAGCCAGGTCCCTCTCCAGCCCCTCGTGCTTCCTCTGCAGGGCCTGCACGCTGCGCAGGTCTCTCCCGAGGTCCTCGTTGTTGAGCGCCTCATCCTTCTCCTGGATCCAGTCCTTGGTTTCGTCCACGTCTCGGTGGAAGCGCTGAACCTCATGGGCGGATCCCAACTGGGCAGCGCGCTCGGCAGTGAGCTGTTGCAGTGAAGACCACTTGGAGTTGAGCTCCTGGAAATACAGAAAGAAACATTAATATACGGTAATAATATCTTCTTCTTCTGGTGCCCTCGTCATTGAAGGTCGGGTTTCATTAGGGCAATCTTCAGCCTGCAGGCTGCACTCTGAAACAACTCTGCGGAACTACATCGGCAGTAGCAAACTGCACTCAGATAAATTTCAAAGATGTAAAGTAAGAAGAACTTCTAAATTGGTTACCCTATGAGTTCAGGGTATTTTGTAAGCGCCTATAATATATAAAATGCATATTTGAGGCTTCTATCTTCCGTGTTTATGGTTGGTTTAGTATCCACGTTTCCATACCGTTCAGAATAGAGAAAACATTACAACAAACCATTTTGATTCATATATTCAAACTTAAGTTGCAGTAACATAAGAGTTGTATGAAAGCTCCTGGCCATCTCGCTGTGGACCCTTATCTTAATCTTGAGATGGATCCCATTTTACGCTCACCCACATTGGATTGTTAATTATTAAATTAAACAGGTTTGCGGGTAATGATATAGGCATATGGTGTGCCACGTATAATATCACATATTTCTACCTGTATCTGTGTCTGAATCTTCAGCGCTGCCTCCGTCTGGCCGATGGTCATGAGCTGCACGGCGATCTCGCTCATCTCGGCAAGGCGCACCTCGTTGGCCTTCAGGTCGGCCTGGAAGTCGTCAAACTTCTTCTGCATGACCTCCACCTGCTCCAGGTCCTCGCCTACATCCTGGACTTGGGCGTGGTTTTCCTGCAAAATGAAACGAGACATTATGTATGTGCGAGTCAGGGGTTAGGTTAGGTTATAAAAGAGGGAATGTATGATATGTTAGTTACCTTGTCCTTGATCCAGGTGGCGAGTTCAGCCGCTTCGCGCACCAGCACGTAGGCCTTGGTGGTCTCGCTGAGCTTGTTCTGCCTCTCCTTGGCCAGGCTGAGCAGGTTGTCATACTGCGAGTTGATCTGCAACAAACAACAGTTACACTCACTCTACTCTCTCTTGTTACCTTACGACTCCCAACTACGCGCAGCATTCCAGGACTTTTCATCAGCTCAGAGTATCGCCAATATACATTGGAAGCAAGAATGGATAAACGTAAATTGTATTATAAGGGTTAAGCACCATTTGAGGAGTTCTGAACAAAATGGCTTCCAAGGTTTTATGAATTCTTGATTGCCATGACTCGAAATAAGGTATTTACGCTCTAATCTCTAAATAAAAACATTTAAATACGAAAATATCTTTGGGATGGTGTAAGTTTGAGATGCCATATTTTTGCACGTATAAATTTGAGTTCTCCTTACAAGAGTCTAATTCAGAAATCATTTTTGCAAAAAGTGGAGATAAAACGTTTTGGCTTTAAGCCATAGATATACAACACATATACCAAAATACATCTCCCCCGATTGAAAAGAATATTTCACATAGTAAGTTTGTTGAAAAAACAGTTTTTGTTGCTAAAAATGCCATATATGTATGTAATATATGATATGGCGGACTTGTACACAATTACCGAAAATATAAATGAATGAGTTTTTTTTTAACTCCTCGGTAATAATATACCAAGAAATGTATTTTTTGTACTATATTAACATTTTAATAAATAAATGCATAGAGGTTACCTGGTACTGGCGAGCAGCGATGGAGTTGCTGTCAGCGAGGTTTTGCTGCGAGGCCGTGAGCCCGGCATCGATCTTCTTGACATAGGCGGCCGGCACAAAACCTTGGCGGTCGTTCACCTCCACCTTCCACCAGTCCTGAGGACAAGACAACGGCGGGTTATTTTTAAATACTGTTATGTAGATAGTCACAGGTAGTGACGGTTTTCTCTAAAGAGCTTTTGTGCGGTGAACTCCCATAAAAAAGATTAGAAGATAAGACTGGTATCATAATTTTACCACACATTAAACAGCGTGTTATATTTCGTGTTATTGAGGTAAATGGGTAATAACTGAGTCTGATTTAAAGAGAAAACTCACACAACTATTAAGGAACAGTTCTTCCTCATCCGGAACCCAACCGAGCTCCAGTTTCCTCTTCAAGTTACAACCCAACCTCATGGAGTAGGGGTACATTTGGTGGGAACTGTCGCCAGCATTATGAATACCAGGGTTCAATTTATCACCACTATGTACACCAATGTCAATTATGCCAACAGAAATTTGTATATAAATAGCATTTGGTTTATCACGATCATTCTGTACACCAGTGTCCAGTTTATCACCGCTCTGTGGACCGGCATATTTTATGCCACCAGAACTTTGAACATAAACCGTTTTCCGTTTATCACCAGAATTTCGAATATCAACAGTGTTCTGTTGATCAAAATCACAATTTTCTTTAGGGGGGCATTTTCGTCCTTCCTTTTGGCCGATTTTTCTTATGAGACTATGAATTAATAGATTCACAGCCCACAAAGTTACTATCATTGTGAAATGATATTATTCTCTGTAAATACAGATTAAGATAAGCTAACTTCACAATAACAAGTTGCCATGTTTTATGTTCCATAAATTAATTTTTAGTCTAACTAACTAACTAACTAACCATCACGCCGTTTCTCCGCAGGGGTAGGCAGAGAGGACGGACCGCCATACAACTCTGTCTTGGCACACACTTCTTGCTTCATTTACATTCATACATCGTCTCATACATACTCTTCTGTTATTCTGACTCTTCACATGACCCGATTCAAGTATTTGATTTACTTGATCGTGCCATGTCTTTCTCGGGCGTCCTCGACTTCTTCTTCCATTCACTTTCGCATCATATATTCTTTTCACACTCCTTTCTTCGTTCATTCGCTCTACATGCCCAAACCATCTAAGCGTCCCTTTCTTGATCCTATCCATTACGCTCATATCCGCCTTGCATTCTTTCCGGATATCCACATTTGTAATATGGTCATACATGGTTTTACCGCACATCCGTCTCAAATACCTCATTTCCACAGCATTCAGTCTACTTTCATCCTTCCTCTGCCAGTTCCATGCCTCACTGCCATACATCAGGGTTGGTATAAGTACTCCATTGTGGACTGCTAGCTTCGCTTCTTTGGACAATTTCTTATTTTATAATTTTTAGTCGATTTTTCTATTTGGAGTTTTTCCTACAACTCTTGTGTTATATTATTTATTATGGACTCCATTCGTGCGGTTTTATTACCATATATTTTTAACACTTTGAACTTATTTTATTATGTGAAATCGATAACAAGAGTCAAGGTTAAATCATAACATTTGTTTTAATATTTTATTAAACAAAATAAACACTTCTTATTGAATGACAACAACAGTGTGGCAATAAAAAAGGCATAGAAAAATAAATAGTCAAAATCAAGAGTGTTGCCATTTCAATACACAAAGACGAAAACCCCGATTTTATTTGAAAAAAAATTGTTTCGTATTAGAATTTTATTTCGAGTTTAAGGGTCAGCACTCAAAATGACACTTAACGTTACTTTCTAGCATTCTAATACAAGCAATCCTACAAGTGGTGTATCAGAAAATTTTCTATGGGTAGTTAGGAAAATGACCGAGGTTTCCAGTGAATACAATATTTCAACTGTTATCCTTTAAATTTTATAAAAAACATAGTAAAATGTCAGTAAAAGTTTCAGTTTTGAAACCAGAAAAGGTGTTTTGGAAGGTTTTACCTAAAACTCTAGTATGCTTTTCTTAAAGAATATAAAATATTACTGTTAAATAATTGTATTCACCGGAAACCTCAGACATTTTTCTAACTACCCATATAGAATTAACAGATGAGTTATTTGTAGTATTATTTGTACTAGAAAGCCAAAAAGTGTCTATTTCTTAGTGCTGACCCTTAAATTCAATTAAATATTTTTAAACTCTGATCATTAATCTGAAATTGAAATTCTGATATCAAATATAAAGAAAAAATTCCGCTTTCGAACGAGTTCAGCGTAAATCGCCAATACATTGTTCAGTACGCAAATAGTACATAAATGTCGTAAGACAATAATTTGTAAAAAAAATTTAAACACAACCACTAACCAAAAACAATACATTGACAAGACAAAGATAACATAATGGTGAAATAAAACCTCCGCCGAGAATTTTTTTTCATTAATTGCCACTTCGAATGTCAAATACGTTAAAAAAAAACTCACGAAATTGACACACGCGTTTGAAATTAAAAAAATGATACATAATATATTACGTATTTAAAAACACGATCTTTCTCCTCCCGACCCGATTAATGAATAGAGCTGATTACACAATGTTGGACGCTACACCGCCACCGTGTATAGTATATACTGGTATGTACGAGTACGTACATCGTGTGCTCTCAACTTCAAGCCAAAAAATCAACACCGATATTTCACGTGATGAAAGTTTAGCAGAGATAACTGACTGAAATTGCAGACACAAGCAACCCCTGTTAAAAATGAATACGCGAATGGGGATTGATTGTAGTTAATTATTTTATGAGAAATGGGGGTAAGTTTTTATATAAACGGGAATATCACGTGAATAGGGCAGCGAAATAAAATTCAGCTCGTAAAAATTATTTTATCAATGCATTTTTCATTACATAAATTGGGGGATTTATTGCATTTATAGAAATAGGGGTAACTTGTTAAATAAACAGGAATATCGTGTAAAAGAGGCACCAGGCAATGAGATAAAAATCAATTGAATTCATTAAAAGTTGAAGTAAAAATACAAATTTCGGCGCGAGTATTGTTCACTTATCTTGCCGAGAAAACAATGATAAATTTAAGACATTTACCGAAATAGTGATAACATGTTAAACCAATGCGAATGTCACGTAAAAAACCAAGGAAATAGCCGGCAAAATAATATTTTTGGTTGAAATTGAGAAACTGATTTTAAAATATCGGCGGGAGTGTTTCTAATTTGTTGAGAAAATGGTGTTTTCATTACTTATACGCCCTCATGGGCTTTTACATAACATATGATATAAAACATAAAATAATAGTGACATAAAAAATAACAATGATTAGCACCCAAAAACATGATTAAGTCGATAGAAATATTATAATGCAAGTTAACAATAGTATTTTTGAAAGAGGTATGCTATTACCATATAGCCTTCTTGTAACTAGATTCAGTGCAGTTGAATATATCTACTATTTCAGCGATAGAATTACGCACTGTATGCAATCTAGGTACAAGCGAGTATTTAAATGACTCAGTCCTGATATTATTGTTACATTTAAAAAGAATTTTGGATTACGAAGAGATAAGAAATTTATGACTGATGCCCATGATTAGGCGTGAAATGGATCCGGTGGCTTTTTCTAACATACCCCGAGAGCCTTTTGACTTTCAATCTTAACAGGACTATTGAAAAATATGGCCCTTTCGTCTTCTTTTGACCGATACACGGACATTTAAAAGCTCCATAGCTCACAATTAAAATGACGTTGCGAGCTTAAAACAGTTTCGTTGGCCTAGAAATTCCAGGCAGAAAAAGCTGTGTAAATTTCATGACGCGAGAGCTCATTTTTTGCTGATTCATGTAAACCGATGTCTGTTATAAAATGAATATATTAAAGTGGCTTCAATGAAATAAAAACGACAACGTTCAAAAGTAAACGGTGATGATTTAGCGACAAAGAGATGGATTCGTGTTATATTTACGGAATATAACAAAAAATCAAGCGGGTTCGTTTTTGTGATAAATATGATTCAAACAATTTCGACCGGTACGGTACATTCCTTTACGCTTTGATATTTTCTACGCGACCTCGTTAACATTCTTAGCGAGTCGTTTAGAAACTGCGATAAAGCTGAAAATGCGCGACATACGTGGCTTTGCAGGTTCACCGAAAAATCGCGCGTTGAAATTCCGCGACATCACAGCGTGAAAATTGCCAGTGGCGGGAAATGCGCAGACGGGAGGTGCGCCTCGCGGGTTCAGTTGTTTTACAAGGAATATATTAGCGTTGTGACCGCTCCGTAAGAACTACTTCTTTTGGCGGCAGTTCCCACTTCCTTCATTGAACAAATACTTCAATTGAAGTTTGTTAAGTTGGTAGTTCCGCTCATATGTTCAGTTTAGCGTTGTGACCGCTCCGTACTACTTTATTTTGCGGCAGTCCAGTTGCGAAATTGAACTTTAAAGCCTACAAAGAAGTACTTCAATGACTGAGATGTTCGACTTCAAAAAACTATGCGGTAGCGCACCTTCAATTGAAGGTCGACGAGGTCAGGTTTTTGGTACTATGGTTGTTGTTGTTTGGTGTCCTTTGTTCGTTCTTTTCGTCCCGGTTCCAGTTTTTTTCACTTTCAAATCTCTACAGACTGGTACGTTTTTTTTTCGGCGAGGAACCAGTTCCAGTTCTTTTCATTTTCAAATCTCTACCGACTAGTACTTTCGTTTTGGTGAGGAACTTTTGTCGATTTGCTAGTACTTTTCGAAAAAATCTCAAGGAACCGGTTCAAATTCAAATCTCTTTTTGGCGAGTCCGACTTCAATTGAAGTGTTCACTGCGAAGGGTTCATTTTAAAGAACTAGCAGTTCGTGAAGCATTCACAAAACATTGAAGTTTTTCCCAACGCTAGAATATATTATTCATTTATTCATCGAGACTGTTTCATTAATTTATTTTATGAAGCGTATGTTAATAGTGTATTCCACCTTAAGGTCGTACTGGCGATGCAATTGAAAATTATGCGTTTTTGAAAAAACAATACTTAAATACTGGGCGTAGAACACATATATTAGCCTTTGCTTTAACAGAGCCTCATCAAAAAAAAATCGTCTACTTACGAACCTTTTATCGGATTTGGTTTTATTGTATAATGTAAGTAATTACATTTTGTAGAGTGTAATCGAAAAACATTTTAATATTTGTGCTTTACAATATAAAATGTGCTTTTGGCGATATTTTTTTTAAATAAATCTTGACAGCCGGCCGGCGGCAATCAGCAAATTCAATATTATCGCCGCTAGCGATTGAATCTCCTTAAAGCTAAATTCGTAAGACACTGACACAGGGATATGTGACAACAGTTGGGCGTAGTCCCCAAAAAATTGAAACTGAGAAAAATGCGTTTGAAAATATGACGATAAAAAACATTAATATGCGTAATCCAGTGTTTTTAACTTTATAAACATTATTATGAATAGGTAATTTATAATCTATCAATATCTATGTGCGCGCTCAAACCTCCGTGGAAATTCGACGGAGTGTGACATTTTTTTCGTCGCATATTACTGTGTTACGCGTTCTTTGTGTTTTTCACTTAGAGTATTAATATACATAGAGACCTACCTATCCAAGGCAGTGTAGTCAGTTTTTTAATGAATTTTGCCTGACTACTCTGAACAGGCATGACTAGGGTTTTTATAGACACACTTTTTTTACAAACAAACAAATATAGGACATAACCTCAAAAAGCGTTCGCATAACAAAACGATATCAAAAATACTATTAAATGATTTATAGATTCAGAATATCTTACAAAACGAATAGCATAACGTTTGCTCAAATAGTCATGGAAGTTTATAGTTAATATAATGTATTTATATACTTAGTAATTCGATAATCATAACGCGCTGTCAAAAATGAAGCTTAATAGGCGGAGGCGGCGGAGACGCGGGAGAGAGAGTGATATTTTGGGAACATTTTGTTGTCTCTTTCTATCTCATGGTGTACGACGTAAAAACTCGAAGAAAGTGATTTATCCGAAATTTGTATAGGCTGGGTAAAAATAATTAGCTCTCTCTCCATATATTGTCACTCCAAGGTTTTTCGTTACCGCTATAATTTCGCGTTATCAATCATAGAAAAGAATGAAAAATTAATTGAGTTGGTTCAAATTTTTCCAATGTGATAAATCCCACGAGGATTATAAAAACATACGAAAAACGGGAAAGATTTCCCGCCGGTCTGTGGGAGTAAACTTCAATCGTAAAGTTATAAACATCGAGTGACTTTCTGGTCGCGCCTCGTATTGCATCGACACTCTGTTTAGGAAAAGTTGGCGAAAGCCGACGCACAAGTCGTCAACTGTGACATTTAGCAGTTGCCCTCTACACTGAAGACCAAATTCTTGTAAAAATATTATCAAATCTAATATTGAAATATAATATATCTCTGATTTATATTCACTAAATACTAGCGTTGTGACCACTTTGAAAGAACTACTTCTTTTGGCAACAGTTCCTACTTCATTCATTGTTCACTGAACAAATACTTCAATTGAAGTCGGTAGTTCATTTTAGCGTTCATTCATTTCATTGAAAGAACTACTTCAATTTGCAGCTGTGAAGGTGAACTTTATTTTGGCGAGGAACCGGTTCCAGTTCTTTTCACTTTGAAATCTCTACTGTACGTGCTTTCGGCGAGGAACCAGTTCCAGTCCTTTTCAAATCTCTACCGTCTAGTACTTTTTTTTTTATTTTGGCAAGGAACCGGTTCCAGTTCTTTCCACTTTCAAAGCGCTACCGACTAGTACGTGATTTTGAAAAAGAACTGAACAAATAACCGGATAAATTCAAATCTCTTTTTTGCGAGTTCGACTTAAATTGAAGTGTTCATTTTAAAGAACTAACAATTCGTGAAGCATTCACAAAACATTGAAGTTTTTCCCAACGCTACTAAATACCTTACAATGAACATCTTGATTCGGTCGGCTCTTGGGGTAGCCGGGAAATGTTGCATTTGCAGCAAAAACTCGCCAACGGTGAGGTCTGGCGTCGTGTAATTTGCGGCAGAGCTTTTTATTTGTGGATTTTATAGCTAACGCAAGTAACTTCAACTTGCAACGTCATTTCCATCATAAACCATCGATCTTTGAAATTTCATTTAACTGTAAAAAGACACCATATTGTTGGTTCCATGTTTTCACACGAAATATTGAATAGTATTATAAAAAAACATTAAAGGCGAAACACTTCCTGAATAACCTTGGAATTTAAACGAAATTACACACTCCTTAATAAGCTAGATAGTATTGAAATTGCCACTTGACGAAGGTCGCCTATTTCGATTTGAGAAAAAAACATGTTTTTTTTTTAAATATTTTCCGATCACAATCTGAATAACTTAATTTACTACATTATGCAAGCAAGGCAAATCCGAAAAAAGGTTCCTAGAATCCAGAATAATGCTAGGTGATCAAATTCTGAAACCAAAAAACAAGGAGTGCAAAGATTGACAATCTCTGAGAAAATGGGACATGACGCAAGCAGGACGTGGCGCACTCCTTGGCGGTATGCACGCTACGCGAGTAAAAGCAGCGAGCAGGCTCTATATTTAGTCGCCATCAACAGATGATAGGCTCGATTAGGTCCACTAAAATAATTCTACGTTATTTTCAGCTGTTTTTGGCAAATTAATGGGCATTACCTCCGAAATAAAAACAATTTTTATTTATTTAAAAAAAAAAGCTTTATTTTCTAGCATTGAAGTAACCTCATTTACGAGCGCTGTCCCAATAAAAAAATTAGTAGCCGTTTAGTTTTTATTTTCAATTTTTCGTTTAAAGTATACAATGTATTATAATATTCGCAACTCCTAAATATGTGTGTATATACATATATCGCAGCATTTTGTATTTTAGGTTAATTTTAATGTTGTCCTGATGATGGAAGGGTACTTCCGAAACCGGTCGACATAATATTGAATAATAAAAGTGGCTATAAACAAAGTTTATCTGTTTTATTTATAACAATGCATTATTATTATAATTTTGTTTTTTTAATAGTGAATACCGCACCAGAGTCCCAACCGTCTAGAGCCAGTGAGACTATGGCATCCCGAATTGGGATATGTTGTGAGGCTGAAGGTAGTGGGGAGGAGAAGGAGATGGGGAAGGGAAAGGTTTGGGAAGCACCTGGCTATTCAGATCTGGTCACCAAACACGGCTAAAGCCATTTCAACAATGTTTCGATTCTGAATGGTGTTCTTTCACCAGGGCGATACTTAGAGTACCTACCACTCTGGAACATGCCGCAAATATACTTTTTATTATTTTATATGAATTAACTGTGCAAAAATTGAAACAATTACCTTAAATATTATTGTAAAAAAAAAAAAATTATATTAAATAAAAAAAGTGTTGTGACACATATTAATTGAATAAAAGTTACTGGCGCACGCCTGGTCTGAACCCACAACCTTTTGATTCGTGGTCGAGCGTTTTACCACTCGACCATGGAGGTCGGCAATTATAGTACATGTAACAAATGATTTATTCAAAATAACAATCAAAAAGTTTTAGCTGGACGCAATTTTGTTGTCAGTGAATATAGGCACAGTCGCCAAGTTAATCTAGGATGAACAAGTATTGAGTAAAGCCAAAGAGACGTTGATGCCCTTTTTTATTGAACTTGGTAACGCAGTGAATTGACTCACAACTCATCCAGTTCAACATTCCTCCCCGTAGATTGAGAAATAATGCATTGCTGTTCCTCAATCAACCCTCTACTAAGTATAGATAATACCATCATCCGTGGTAAGAAATGTAGCGACTTGTGAACTCAAATCAAGGTTTTGAATTTTTGGTGCAAAACTAAATGATTTTTGTCAGGTTTTCATTAACTAATCAATCAACTTTTAGTAATATTTTCTATTGACATGACTGAAATCATGAGCTCCTATAAAACTTTGTTCAGGCTTTGACTCAACATTATCTGCCTAGGGTATATTTTTTTTCCTATTTGTCATCGCTTTATTCATCTGTGTGTACATACTATTTCTATTTTTACTAATTTTTGTTATATGTAATGTTTGTTATGTAGCACGATAAATTCAATCAACTCCGATTTTGAATTTTCGCGCTGATTTAAATCTATTTATTATGGTGTTATTTTTTGTTTATTGGCCTCCCTGAAAAGCCAAAAACTGGCGGTGGAACGACCACGAGCCCGCCTGGAACGGCCGGGAGAGTTAGTTAACGTTAGACCGCGAATCAGAGTTAATATTGGACTGAGTCAGAACAGTGTTTGCCGCCTTTGATGAAATTGTAAATTCAATCAAATATTACGAGGGATAATCGGGTGCCGGGAGTAAGACAAGAGACGCTACGATCCCCGCACCCGACATCGATAAGCGAATTAACTGGATTTTTTAGGCTGGTACCCACCGCAGCTGTGGGACTGGACTCCAGGGAAGCGAGGATGCAGTTACCGCGCATTTTCTAGTATCGGTGACAATTCAGTATTAATAGTTTGTCTCTACGAGTACCCAGTTCTAACGTTATTCACCAAGTTAATCAAGCCTAATCAATTCCTGGGCGTAGAATCACTATTCTCAAATATAATCCTAGAGAGCATTTGCGAGAAATATTGTTAAAATTCCTAAAACTCTGCCTGGTCCCTTTTGTAACACTCAACTTTAACAAAGAAGAAGAAGGTCCTTTCTTAATTAAAATAAACGAATTTCAAACAAGACAAACCTGTTTTATCGACTAGAGCTACCGGGAGGGCATTTAAAAGGAAAAGTGGATCCGTAAGAACCACGAGTCTTCTGTTATTATATTTTATGCCTGTTTAAAAGTGAGGCGGCAATTCTGCGTACGTAACATGTTGTTATTGAACAATAGTTTATAAACAAAAAACTTTGCTGCGGCTAAGGAAAGATTGGCCACAGCGGTCGTTGATATATTTGTCTCAATCCTCCTCCCGACAAACTACTTAAAGTATCCTAGCAGATAGAAAATTTTATCTGTGATAAAATATTATTTATTTTTGGGTTTTTTTATATAATTCAATTGAATTAAATTAAATATTATTATTATTATTGAGTTCTGCTATTTTTAGTTTTTAGTGATAGCTGTTTCGGCATTTAAGGCCATTATCAAACTGTCGGACAGTGAATGAAGTTCTACAAATTGAACACAATAACTATAAATAAAATTTATTTTTAGGCATTTGGAAAATGAAAACATTATTTTCTCCCCTGATGCAATCCGACTGATACATACCTTTTGACCTCTCAATGTCAACACTTTTACCAAGGCAAGCATGAATGAATATTTTGGCATACAAATGAAAAGTATTCACATTTCGTCTGTTACAAGAAGATTTCTGAACATTAGCCAATTGAACTATGCCTTGATACAAGAAGCTGTCCTGGCCGCACCTAGTGTTAGTTCCGCTTGGTGCAGTGACTTCCCTTTACAAAGCATTCATACCTACTCACACTCAATTATTATCCATCGTTTTATAAGGCCTTGAGGTAATTTTAGCTAGGTATAGTTTATTTAATTTTCTAGCTTTGTTTAATTTTATTAGTCCCCTTGATATTTTACTAAAATGGTACAAATTATCAACATATTATCTCACTATTTTTACAAAGACATCTTTAAATAAATGTAAAGGTGCGTGTGCTGACAAAAAAAAATCACACAAAAAAATAGATCATGTCAAGCGCATGTCATCTGTTTGGCCCTTTACAGGGACAAAATTAAATAAACCGTAAAACTCCTAAGTAGATATATAGAAAATTAGACTCTAGAGCGCTCCGTGTTCATGCAAATTGCCGTGAAGAATTTACTTTGTGCAGTGTGCTCTAGTGGACGCATTTAAACGTTATCGGGGCGAAAAGAGCATATAACTTTCACACAATATTAATGGGTTATTTCATCGTCGTGGAGGTCAGAGGGACCAGTCCAAAAAATCATAAAACTCAAAAATCTGTTGACCAGTGAGAGAAAGGAAGAAATTATTCGGAAGTCAAAAGACTTTTCGTCATTGACTGCTTTAATGGATGTGTGCTAGATCTATTGGCAATTTACAAAATACTCATAAATAGAGCTTTTGTGGCTCAAATCCAATGACCACGGCAATTTCGATGGTTTTAAAATGCTTTTGTTTATCTAACTCATTTTCGCCAAATTTCTGGCTTGAATCCCTTGACCTTCACGGTGATGATTCAAAGTATTTTTTTGTTTTGTTTTTCACTTAAGGCGCCCTTCCTCGCGTGGTTGATTGTGTAAACTGGACTTATAAATTTTGTCTTATCAAAACAGAGTGGGTCATGACTATTGGTTTTGCATTTTGCGAGTATATTTTTATTCCAAACAAAGAGATAGAAAAGAAAAACAAATATAAATCACTAAGCAAGTTATATCATCTTGACTCTCAACCACAAATGTACAGTTATGTTACAGTGGGCACAGGTTGAGAAAGATTTGACGTGACCAGACTTGTTGATTTGTTTCAATCAACTGTCCAACTTTATCCATCCGCTCTACATGTTCAAATTCATTCCCTAAGCTTGCTTTCGGATATCTACTTTGATAGATATCCTGAAGAAACATAATACATATAGTGAAACTCTCCTAAGAGTAAAACTCATATAAATCCAGGGCCAGTCCTGCGCAGGCGCTATTGGAGCAGTCCAATATACGTCCAGGCGGGGAATCGCCAAGGCCCTGATAGTACCTAATCACATTGATTTATTTATGTGATATAAAATGAAAAAAAACATACCATTCATGGACGGCAATTGAACTCGTAAGTTTCGTCTTATACTCAATGCGAGTTGTTACAAATCTTTTGTTAGAATGCAAATTTAACCTGCGCCAAGCGCCATTTGACTCAGTTCATTAAAGAACCAGAAAATATAATACGTATGTGAGTTCCAAACACTGAAGGAACAAACCGATAGAAGTGGAAGAAGTGTTATGGACGTGTCTAAAAATCAATTTCACTGGCCTACCTGGGGCCTAGGAGTCGAAAGGTGATCACACTCGTAGGGATTATCTGTTAAGAAGTTCCAAAACACCCAACTTCCTAAATATGAAATCTAATGTAGGAACCATATATGTTTGTTGGTTTCACTGTATGCACCATGGATGGATGGACAAACCATCTAAGTAAATAGGCGACAGTTCCTACCTTGTTGTTGGAGTTAAGAAGGGTGAGCACGTCTCCCTTCTTCATGGACACCTCCCTGGGGGACTTCTCGATGTAGTCGTAGAGGGCCATCACACACTCTTTGCCTGTTACATCCACGACCGGAGTCTCTTGTTGCTAACAAGAAAAATAATAAATAATCATTAGAGTAAATAATTTTTTAAAAAGTAAGAGGAAATTGACACGAGTGGATGAAGATATGTTATAATTTTTCAAAAAAAAAATCTTGCACGGACGGATTTTGTTAAGCCATTCCACTGATTAAAAGCCTGCCTTTCATATAGGCACATAAGCACTGCCTATCCTAACCTTGCTTATATAAATAATATTAAAAGTTGATAATAACAACCCAACAAATTTATCAAATTATTGCAAGGAAACAACTAGGAATGGTCGCGCCGCACTGGCTGCACTACCATAATGTGTCAAAGGCAGGAACTAAGTATGCCCAGTGTAACGCATAAGTCATATTCAAATGTTGACTTTATTCTACACAAAACAGAGTTCACTTCAAGTGACCATTTGTTTTTGTTAGCGTCAGTGCAAAGGCAATGTTTTGAAGAGCTACCACTGGCGCTCGCTACCAGTACAGCAATCAGTGGTTAGCCATTCCGTAGACACCTATCTTGATGACGGGTTCAAAGTGTTGGATCATTGAGGAGTTTATTAACAAGGCCACTTAAGTTCAGTCTCAAAGAATGGAAAAAAACAAAGCTTCTGAGTTAGAGGTACAGCTACAGCTTCATTGTAACCTCCTCTCAGTGGTAATTTGTTGGAATGGATGGCGCGTGAGAAACTTACCCTGCAACTCTGAGCCTGGTCCTTCAGGGACTGGATGGTGTTTCCAAAGGCCTCCAGGTCAGACATCAGAGCCTCGTGTTTCTTCAGCAGGGCCTCGGAGGAGTCTTCGTCTTTTCCATAGTCCTGCGAAAATGGAAAATACATTTGCTTTTAAACTCGAGGTTGTTGCTTAACATATACATAATATATTGTATCGTGTAATATATTGAGTAAATCAGTGTTACGTAATAATGTGAGGTTAGAAAGCCTACCTGGTTCCCGACAATGGGTTCCTTCTCCCTCATCCAGGATTCAGCCTCGTTGGCATCGGCGAAGTACTGGTGCACCTGCAGGGAATCTTCCAGGTCTTGCTTGCGCTAAATAAAAACAGAACAGACTTGTAGACATTGAATTGAACTGAATAAGGTTAAGGGAAGGTCCAGATGTGGCACCTATGTATTAAATGAAGACAAACTAAGAACATTTTCTGATCTTATCGATGTATTTGATAGTCATTTAGCAGAGCTCAATATGTACAAACTTCCTTTACTTAACAACCCATTTATTTAGATAAAGTAAAGGGTTGTTAAGTAAACCTTAGGGTTAAAAAAGTAAACAAAACTACCGTGCAAATGAAACACTGTTGAATTTGGCAGCCACGTTTGGTCTGGAGCCCAGAAATACTTGAAAAAACCCTACACTCTGTTTGATAGATTCTCCTATCTTAACAAACGGATTGCAATCTTTGGAGCACAGGCGTCAGTTGGGCATCTTAACGGCGAAGTAATTAGTGCGCTGTGCGATCACCTATTTCAATTTATGTAAAAAAAAAAAAACATTGCCAAAAAGCATGTTGTATTTTATTTTGTGAAGCTCACAAATACAATTTTTATTTTTTTTTCCTGTCGCACTATAATAAATTTAATTTTTTAAATTATAATAAAAACAAATCCGAAAAAAAAAATGTGTGTAAAAGATTTTACACTTCAAAGCATTTTTATAGGTCTGAAACTTAATTATTTTCTATGCTTATAAAAAGACTCGCTAAAAAAATGTCCAGGTGTGTTCTACTCGTAGTATTTAATTAAAGCATCTATAATATTTGCAAACTTTCAAACCAAAAACCATTAGTTTCCTATGTATCGCCTCAATATCAGTTCAATGACATAATGAAACTGAAAAGTTGTACCTGTATCTTATAAATAATGTACTGTTTTACTGAATACTCTTAATACCGTTTTAATTTTGATGTAATTAGTATTTATTGGAAGCCTGGCCAGCTGATATAACCCTACTAGAGACAATGGATGACCAACCTGACTGGCCTTGTCCTTCAGGCTCGTCCACTGGTCGGACAAAGCTTGCACCCGGCGGGCGATCTCCTCCGATGCAAAGTGCCCGGCCTCGCGCATACTCTTGCCCGAATCAAGAACGGCCACCACGCGAGACTCGTGGTTGTTGATCTCTGACAGCACCGCCTGGTGCTTCTTCATCAGGTTCTGGACTCCAATCAGGTCGCGTCCTGAAAGCAATACCCAACTTAGATGTGCGGTGAAACCCACATATATTATTACAACTTTTATCTTTTCCATCCCTTAACCTTCCCCTTTCCGTGCTAAAAACTACCTTTGTCTTGCCGTCATGTAACGCAGCGTTATCATAGGAGTTTTGGATCTTTTTACATTTGCTATAAGCTAAAAAATAATGGTTTCTCTGTTATTATTAACACCAAATGGATATTAAGGCAAGTAAAGTAGACTGCAAAGATTATAAATAAATTTGAACATTTTATGTAACATCGCTTTACTAAAAGTAAGTTTTAAAGAGATATCATGTTGAGCGTAGGTTAACAAAGTTGGAATGACATAATGTATTGCGTTCTCTTTCAATCCCCAAGAAATTCATACTTTGCTGTTGCAGCTGACATTGAAACACCTTTTTTTTTTTTTAAAACCTTTTTTAATTATTTTATGCAGTATCGTTATAATATTTTATAGATATTTTTTAATGGATGCAAAAATATGTGTTTTAGGGATACTTAAAATATTGATAAAAATAAAGACTGAAATAAATTTTAAAAATTTAATTTGACCTAAATATCAATGGCTTAAAGCCAAGAATTGCAACTAACCCTTTTTTCCAGAAAAATTGGTTTTGACGCAATGAAGTTCGTAAATATCTTTGGAATGGAGTCAGAGATGCCATATTTTTACTCATAAAAAATGGGTTCTCTTTAGTAGAGTTTACTTCATAACATTATTTTCCAAAAAGTCGTAATACAATGTCTTCAATGCAGGCTTGAAGCCTTCCATATAAGGCTTTCCCACATAAAGTTATCTGTGTTGTCAGTGAGTAAGACATTCAGTAAGGAAGCTAGTAGGAATATCAACAGGACACTGCCACCTCTGGAGTGGAAAGGAGAGCTGTAGGAAGTGTGAAGAATATGCATGTAAAGAAATACCCATTCATCTGTGTTGCCCATGTCCGGCCTCGATGAGAAGAAGGCTCAAGGCTCACATACCTGAGAAAGCACAATGCTTGCTGCTGAATGCTTACGTAAGTTATGAAGACTACCTCAATGAAGGTGTCAAGAATCTGCCACAAAGTATTAGTCGTTAACTGCCACTGCAAGATGCATTTGAAGCAACATACCTCTGTTTGTGGATGCAGCCACAGGTTCCTTCTCGCGGATCCAGGCGGCCTCGTCTTCCAGATCCCTGAACAGCTGTTGCGCCTGCAGGGAATCCAGCAGTCGCTGCTTGCGGATGGACATGGGCTTCTCCAGGGCGGAATAGCGGCTCACCAGAGCGTCCTGAAATAACATTCCTTCATCTATCAATGTGCCTTCAACAGTCTGGGAATGGACTGCTGCCAGGGGAATAAGATGAGACACGGGAGACCGTCTCTGCACCATAACTGAATCTTATGTTAAAAGTCGATTAAGATTACCATGTCTAACCTTTTTTATTTATTAACTATCTATATGTTGTATTATTTTTTTTCACACAGCAACCAGTAACTCCAACTATTACCTTTATAATATGTATATGTATATACTTGTGTACGTTTTTGCATATTGTAACCTATTTATTGAGTACACACTAATTAATATTAGTACTTTATAGGAACACATCCAAATCAATCTTTTGGAATACATGTACATACTTGTATGTCAATTGCACATGCTGCGCCTTATATACAACAGTAATGAAGTTTTGCTCACCCTCTTGCTCTCGATGGTGTCAGCATCGAAGTGCCCCTTCTCGGAGAACTGCTGGGCGGCGATCTGGATGCCCTCGATGCGCTCCTGGTGCGAGCCCACGTCCGCCTCCAACAGGGCGTGCTTCTTCTGCAGGTTCTGCACGCTGGTCAGGTCCTGGCGATCATCAACAAACACTTACAAGTTGTAAAACTACACACAGGATTCTTAGAAAAGGGTCTTATTTTCCTTGTCACAAATAAGTGTAGATCAAAGCAATAACTAGACTTATGAAAAAGGGAGGGTTAAATTATTGCGCATTAAAATCGTGAAAGGAATTGCAAGAAATGAATACTGTAAAAGTTTTTAGAGAAAAAATCATTTCTTGTAGAATCATAAACTGTTTTCCTTGCACATTTTAACAAGCTGTTTTTGTAAGTGTGTTGAAATCGTAACAGCTCTCTACAGTAGTGACCGAATTCTTATAAAAGTCAAAGACCTAAAAAAAGCTCAGCTACCCTAAAATAAATATGTACATTTTTCAATCGATTTCCATCTTTATATTTCTAATTTATATTCGCTAAATAAACATCTGAAAATTTTTCAATGTTTCGGAAAACTTTTACAAGAATTTGGTGCTGTGGTGGACCGTTAACCCAATGAGAGAAATTTGATTCATCGTGTGGAAATTATTTGTCAGATTCTCTTCTCTTGTGGCTTTCATTTTGACATGCTTTAGTTGGTCAGTGAGCTGCAAATGTTTATACAGGTGTCCTGAAAGTCAACGTTATCCATTGAAGGGCTGATTTTGATATTTGGGTCCGTCATGAGTTGACCTCCAATGAATAAAGTTGACTTCCGGGACACCCTGTATAATCTAAAATCACTCAGTGCTGGTGAAAAAAGGTGGGAAAAAAGACTGATCTTGTTCACAAAAGATACTTTTATTTTTAAATTATCTTCCCGGAGCCAGTCAGAGTATGTTGTGAGGTTGAAGAGAGTGGGAGGGGATGAAGAAGGAGAAGAGAAAGGTGGGGGAAGTACCTGTTGCAGTGCCCCATAACCTCAAGCCAACAACGTATAGACTGGTATGATAGACCTGCTAACCTGACTCACCTTGCCGTAGTCCTCGCTCATAAGTTGACCCTCGATCTCCGACAGCCACAGCTCTACGTCCTCAACGGTGCGGTTGAACTGCTGCTGCTGCGAAGCCTCCTGCAGCTTGGTGCCCTTCTTATCGGTGGCACCCACCAGCGTCTCCCAGAGACCCAGGATCTCCGAGGTGCGGGATTCGATTTGGGCTGCAATCAGCAAACATAGGTTCACAACACTGTACAATATGTCGCATCCTGAATCCATCCAAAAAAAGGTTGGGTACTCACGCGAGGCGTAGTGCTTCTGGTCGATGAGGTCTTGCCCGGTGGAGATGATCTCGTCAACTCGGCTCTTGTTGGCCTGCAGCTCCTGCTCGAAGTTCTGGTGCTTTTGCACTTTACCGTTCAGGTTGGTGGGATCCAGGTAGGAGTCGTCCGTGGCAAACTTCAGCTTCTCGTTGACCCATCCTGCAACATAAAATAGTAATCAATATTAATTATTTCTATAGTTTGTATTTGTCCACATTCACACAATTCTGAATCGAGTCCTTTAGGCCTCAGAGCAATAATATACCAGGAGGGATAGCTTTGCGAAAGTGTAGTCAGGATTGTTGATTTTTTCCTGAATCGGGCGTGGCTAGGGTTTTCATGGACACACCTTTTTACATCGATTCATAGCACATGTCAACATAATGTTTTATTTTACTTTTTTATTTACATGAATACCGCACTAGTCTCAACTGCTCCCAACCGTCTAGAGTCAGTGAGACTATGGCATCCCCGACAGAAGTATGTTGTGAGGCTGAAGGCAGTAGGGAGGGGAAGGAGATGAGAAAGAGGAAGGTTGGGAAGTACCTGGTCATTCAGATCTGGTCACCAAACACGGCTAAAGCCATTTTAAGCAACGTTTCAATTCTGAATGGTGGTCTTTCACCAGGGCGAAACTTAGAGTATCTACCACTCTGGAACGTGCCGCAAATATGTACACTGTATTTTATTTTATTTCAATTAAATGTTTTATGACTATTATTAATTAAATAAATTTTATTTGCGCACACCGGGTTCGA
The DNA here is from genome assembly GCA_022651775.1 of Drusus annulatus. NCBI lineage: Eukaryota > Metazoa > Arthropoda > Insecta > Trichoptera > Limnephilidae > Drusus > Drusus annulatus. Next base: position 1,386,605 of record JAGWCC010000331.1, read on the forward strand.
ACCCGCGACCTCTGGATTCGTAGTCAAGCATCTTACCACTCGACCATGCAGGCCGAAAAATTTATTTGTATAACCACATTTTCAGTATTTATATCAACAAAAATATAGGATATAGCCTCGAAAACCGTTGAATTATGTCGCATGATAAAACGTAGTGGGCGGAGTCACCGGATAAGTGGGAGAAGGAAAATATTCTTACACACCTAAAAGTGGTGCGATATTATGTGACAACTTGTATTGTATCTTTCTCTCTCGCGGTTTATGACGTAAAAACCCGGAGAAAGTGATTTATCGTAAATTTGTATGGGTTGACTAAAAATATTTAAGCTCTCTCCATATATATTCTTACTCCAAGTTTAGACCCTATTTGTGCATCATAAACACACAGCGACTATGACTGCACCGGACACGGTTTAGTAGGGCAACGTCTTCCAAGGGAGAGATAACCCTGGCAGCTAAATAGTTGAGTTCACAACAAGGTGTTTGTTTTTCACATCCACACCACATTGCCACCACTCTTCAGGAGAGTGTCGCAACTGAAGCAGACTTGAACCTTCAGTCCAAAAGGGTTTCCTGGATGCAACCTGTTTGCAAGATCATCTGTCGCGGCTACAACTTCTCTTCCAGTGTGAACTAACTAACCAATATGCCGTTCGACTGGAGGGGTAGGCAGAGAGGATAGACCGCCACACAACTCTGTTCTGGTACGCGCTCCTTGCTTCATTCACATTCACAGATAATCTTCTGTTATTCTCACTCTTGACATGACCCCACTCAAGTATTTGATTCACTGGATGGTGCTACGTCTTCCCCGGGCATCCTCAAAAACAACTAGTATTATTGTTACCTTTGGTTTCGTCGCAATCCCTCTCAAACTGCTGTAGCTTGTAGGCATCGTCCAGCAAGGCCCGTCTCTTGGAGGAGTGCTCCAGCAGGGCCGACCTGCGCTCCAGTAGCTGTACACAGAATTTACATAATATTATCGGAATGTGAATTAATTATTCATATTGACGACTATAGCAAAGAATAGAGGTGATAGTTCATGGACTTTAAATGTATTCCAAATACAAGTTTACCCGAATGATAATTCGGAGAAAGATTGATGGACATTATTGCACATTTTGGGTGTTTTATGCCTATCGTGCTAGGGATATCCCCGGGTTATAGTGGTCAAATATGACACGAGTAGTTCCTCTGAGTTATTCCCGGCTGCAGTCTACCGGGTGAAGATCGTCCTGACGATAACCAACCTCCGATCAATGCAAACATAATGTTTTACCTATTTATGGCACTGTTTTAATATTATGAATAAATGAAACCTAATAAATGAAAGGTAAAACAGAGTTTGGAGGGTGGGGTGCTTACCATCTCTCTCCTCTGTGCCACATCATCGGCAGCATAGTGCTGGCCCTCGATCAGCTTGGTGGCGAACTCGTCCAGGGCCTTAATCTTCTCCTCCTGCGCTGCCAGCGACTTCTCAAAGTCTTCGTGCTTCTTGATGAGCGCCTCCACCGAGTCGAGCGAGTCTCCCAGGTCCTCGTTGGCTAGGAAGGCCTGGAAACATCAACAGTTAAGTAACAACACATAATATTCCGTACATTACAAAGGCATACATTTATAGGATGTATAGTGTAATCACCTCCTGTTTGGCCATCCAGGTGTCGGCCTGTTCCGTGTCCCTGTAGAAGAGCTGCAGGTCCATGCACTGCTCGTAGCGCACGCGGCGCTCCTCCCACAGGGCGGCCAGGGAGGCGCGTGTCTCTCCCAGCTGCTCCATGCGCGCCACCACGCTCTCAGCGGACGGATGGCCGTCTTCCTCCAGCTCGCGCCCGGCCGTCAGGCAGGCAGCCAGGGAATCGCCACGGGCATCAATCTCACCCTGGAAATTAAAGCATTTTTCATTGAATGATGATAGCAAGATTACATGACTTCTTACCCAAACACTTTATTGTAAAAAACACTACTTATTTTTCCTTTGACTTCTCCAACCAAAGGTTGGCTACCACCAGGGCGATCGTTACCCTGCAAGCCGTAGGTCGGAAAAAAACATTAGATAATCTTACACGAAACTTTGTTTTTTTTTCTACGCCTTTCTGTATAAGTTTAGCAGTTCTACGAAGAAATTAGTTTGAAAGTTTCAATGTTCCTGTAAATATGAAAAATCAGTTCAAACCTTGGAGGACATGGAGAGGTACCTTTGCGAAACAGTGTAGTCAGGATTGTTTACTTTATACTGACTCGATAGAAAGAGACAAAGATATGTTAAAGGATGTTGGATTGCCTATTAGTTACCAGCCCACATAGAATTTGGACATTTTTAGTAAACATATTTGAACACATCAAACAAAACAATATCAATACACCATTAAAATGATTTATAAAGTCTAAATATCACACAAACACTAATAACAGAAAGTTTTCCCAAATAATGATGGAAGCTTTTTGTTGATTTTATGTCTTTACATCATTAAAAATGTAAAAATTCTAAAGTTCGGTCAAAAATATTTAAAACTGTTAAATATGTAGGTACCTCTGAAAAGTGATGTTTTATAATCTTTGTTTGGTCTTCTTTGAACATTCACGCATAGCACATATCATTTTTGATTTATTTGTATAACCACTGCAAGTTTTTAATCAACACAAATATAGGAAATAACCTCAAAATCCGTTGACGTAAGTTATGCGACTCGATGATAAGTTAGCGCAGACGGAGAACATCCTTACATACTTAGAAGTGCTGCGATATTATGTGACGACTTTTCTTGTCTCTTTCTCTCTCATGGTATACGACGTGAAAACCCGGAGAAAGTGATTTATCGCAAGTTTGTATAGGTTGGGTAAAAATATTAGCTATACCTCCTTATATCGTTACTCCGAGGTTCAAACTGGTTTTCTAGGTTTAGTGAACCATTAGTGCACGAGATAGAGTTACAATAGAATAGCGGTCATAAAAAACATACACAAGTCAACATAAATAGAAAAATAATTTTATTCATCATTTTATCCCAAGACTCATGTGTGAGGTTTTTTCTGAGAAATCTACAAAAAAAAATCAGATGAATATAATTGGTCAATATATTTATTATCTCGGGGTTACCTTGTGCTCCTGGTGGCGTTCGAGCAGGGCCTCCGCCCCAGCCATCGCCTTTGGCCAGCTCGTCGGCGCTGATGATGGCGCGCATGTCCGCCATCCAGGACATGAGGTCGCGGAAGTCGGCCAGGAAGCGATGCAGGAGGTACGAAGAGTCGAGTTTCGCGCGACGCTCCTGGATAGTCAAAAATATTATTCATAAAATGCAAAAAATAAAAATACAGAAAATGTGCATACTGGAAATAAAATCGTGGGTCATTCATCAAATGGAATGAGTCTAACATATCCTGACCTGTGTCCTAACCTAACCATCAGTAAAGAGACCTCCACTCTATGTTTATTAGCACAAGGAAACTAGAAGCGTTTCATATAGGCAGCCAGGACTCTCCAAGAGTTTTAGCGCTATGTATCTAAGGATTTACTTAAGTTCTTATTAACATGGAGCCGAATATTAAAATTCAGAAAAACATACATTGAAACGCACAGTGAAACTGTCTTATAAGGTTTTTCAATAATAACAATAAAACAAAGCTTAAAAGATACGGCTAAAATTACCAAAAAAAAATTCGAAATACCTAAAACTATAGCTAGAATTACTTTTTATTTAGGGACTAGAAAAAAAACCTGGAAAAATTAGGCAATTTTTCCAGTTTAGTTTTCAGAGGACTGAAAAAACAAAACTTCTTAAGCATAAAAACTTTTCGAATAGAGTTTTTTGTGATTTTTAATACATACAGTGAAACCCTCATATAAGGTTCCCTCACAGAAGTTTTCCAGTCCCTCCGAAAACCTTATAAGAGAGTTTCACTTTAGATGTGATTTGATAAGCACAATGTATTCACTATCTTATCCGTGAAAACAGATTATTCAATAACCCAACTATGTATTATGTTGGTTAGAAATACCTTAGCCTTGGCGATGAGGCGCTCCCACGCGGCCTGGATCTCCTTGCGCTTAGCGTCCGTGTGAGTAGCGTGAGCTGCGTGCAGTGTGCACAGGCGGGCGGCCTCTGCGCCCAGCGTGCCCACGCGGTCCTCCAGAGCGGCCAGATCGCTCTCCACGCCCTCGTGCTTGCGCTGGAAACAGGAAAACAAACATATATTAGCATACTTCTGCATGAGAGAGTTCGATGTTCTACCCATGGCTGTTACCAACAGCATTTGGAGGAATACTGCACTACTTCTTATGGCATATTAACTTTTCAACGGTATCCTATCGATATCTGATACCTCGGCTGAGATAGGATTCTACATAACGGATAATTTCGCACGAGGCAGCTAACACAGGGTTTATATTCGTAATTAAAAATGTTTGTTCGTATATAGAGGTTGACCCGAATAAACTTGCACATTATAACCAAAAATAATGAATAAGGCGAGAATTTCAAATTGTCGTTATAATTTATATCTATATTTTTGACAGTGTGAAATGCGTTCGCAGGCCACCTAACCCCGCGGTCTGTTCATCCCTTATTTAGATAGTATCACATTTTTTTTTAACACTACATAATGTGAAAAATATGCCCTTGGCTACATTTTTAAAGGTACGTAAAATACATGCTTTAATCTTTAAACCATCTCGGTCTCGCCATTTAAAGCAATTTAACCCCTAGAGTCTGGCCGACAATGATAGCAGTACAATGGAATTAAGACTACCTTGAGGTGCACTGCAGTTTGTAGTGTGTAGTGATAGGTTTTAGAACTTTTGAACACATTTCATTGCTAACCATGAAAATTCCAAAGTAAAAAAGTTAATATTGTCGAAGCATGTGTATTCTTTCATTTTTATTTTCCAATATTATATTTGGCTTTTAGGTATTTTCAAAATATTACCCATCTTCTAGGGGTTAAACAATATAGATAAATATAGTAGGGCTTTTTTTTCATCCTTTTTTTCAGACTGTACTTAAAAATCTCATTTTAAATACTGACTTGACTGACTGAGAAACTTTCCATTTAAATTCACCAAAATCATGCTGAAGATTATACCTGCAAAGTCTGCACGCTGGCCAAATCGCGGCCATAATCGTCAGAGCTCAGCACTACGTCCTTCTCCGAAATCCAGGCTACAGTCTCGTCAGCATCTCGGTTGAAGCGCTGGATTTCCTGGGCGCCGAACAGGCGCTCCTGGCGCATGAGAGCCAGCTGCCGGAGACGTTGCCACGCCTCGTTCAGTTCCTAAACAGGCAAATAGATGGTAAATTTTGAAAGTTTTACATTACTGTTATTAGAATTAACATGTTCTATGCAATTAATTTTATTTATTTAACAACTTATAGAGGGTGAAACAATGGTATTATCATTTTTATATCTTAATAAATACATAGCTTAGTAACTTTACGATAATATTGTTTAGAAACGGCAATATGTGAAAATTGTTTGTGAATTTCTTCTTTTTTTTTGGCATGAAACTGTCTCCGCAGAATATCATTCGGTTATTCACTATAGTTAATTTAATTTCTATTAAAAAAAAAGACATTAATTTCTGAAAATGTTGTTTGGCTAGCAGAGGATTTGAACCTGCAATGTCTAGGTGGGAAACCGATGACCTCGGGTCCTAACCGGTCTACTTTTATCTTCAGCTAGCCTCACTTCCTTCGAACATGAAAGCATGTGGCAAGCGGTGACTTACGTCCTTCCTCTTGACGATGGTCTCCCTCTCGGGGTGTCCCTCGAGCACCAGCCTCTCAGCCAGGTCGTTGACCTCGGTGACGCGGTACTCCTGCGCCGCCATGTCCTTCTGGAACTCGTCAAACTTGCGCTGCAGCACCTCCACATGCTCCAGATCCTGGCCAAACTCCTCCACGCTTACGAACATCTCCTGGAATGGAAAGTGAGGTTAGTGACTGAACGGTTGATCATTGGGTGTTATGCTCCGGGAGAAGAGTTTGGAAGCGAAGCACTTTTAAAGACACAAGAGGAACAGGATAAACCCTACCAAGCAAGATAAGACCATGAAGTGGGATGACTATACGTAGTACACTACCTTGTCGTGGATCCAGAACATGACCTCGTCGCAGTGACGCAGGAACTGCACCAGCACCAGTGCCTGCTGCAGCTTCATGCCCTTCTCTGCCAGCTTGGACAGCAGCAGCTCCCAGAGGCGGTGGAGCTCCTCTGCAGACAAACAACATGTGTATTCATTACATTTTCTCTTCAAAACCCTATTAACGTAACGGATGGTTATTCCAAAACTGTGGGAATAGGAAGAAAACTAACCGAGGCGCTTGCGGATGACATCAGAAGAAAAGTGGTTTTGGTTGATCATCTCCATGCCGGTGTTGTCGAGCACCACAATGGCGTTGCTGTGGGCTGCTACCTCTGCTTCGAAGGCCTGATGCTTCTGAATCTTGGCCTGGAAACAAAAAAACACTTATTAGATTGACACGTTAAGCAAAACACACTGGAGAAGCTCATGGACAAGTGGAAGGCAGGAGAAGCAGTAGAAGCAGAGGAAGGTCACAGGCATCCGGAACGTCAGTGTCCGTAGCTCTCCATGCTGCGCAGGACCGTGGAAAGTGGAGGAGCTTGTTCGACAGGGCAATTGGAGTAACAGAGAACAAAAAGGCAGCTATTTGCAACAGTCATATTTCGAGATATAAGAGGAAGCAACAGTGTTAAAATCTCAAAAACCATAGTGAAACCACAGCATGACATACTGTTGTATGAAGATAACAATCGGTGTTTATTCATTATAACTGTAAATATATTGGTTTACCAAGTAAATTTGTTTTATTTGTTAAAAAAATTAAGCATGTAATATTATGCTCCACCTACATTGTGTTTTTACAATGAACCTTAAAGCACTACGGTTAAAACAAATCAGCATAGTATTTACGTATCAACGCGCCGAGCAATTGCTTTATTTCTGTTGATCTTCAGTTTTTCGGAAGAACGCAAAGGGCTCACAGTGTGTAGATTCTCGCAGATGTCTTAATATGTATGTTTTATGCGATGTGATTAGCTATATCTGTACCGGCCTTTATAACAGTATTGTGCTGCAGAGACTGTTGGACACCATAAGTAGAGCGGTGGTTACCTGAAGGTTGGTAGGATCCTTGTAGCTCTCGTCGGAAGCAGCCTGCAGCTTCTCGTGGACCCAGGATTCCAGTTCATCGGCATCGCGCTTGAAGTACTGGAACCTCCTGGAGTCCTCGAGCCGCTCCCTCTTGGCGCGGGCTTCCAACTTGAAGTCATCGTAGCGAGCTAACACCTGGAAACAAATAATGATGATTCAATATTTTATCTTGTGATTTGCATCCTGTAAAAAGTTAAAACATAAATTTGGCAGCTCATTTCATGCTTACACACAAATTTTCAACCCATTTCATAGTATAATTGATATTTCAAAGCTCCATGGTCATGATGGAAATTAAATTGAGAGTTTAAAATATTTGTATTGTCATATAAACTTCAGACCGAAGACGGCCTCCATGGTCGAGTGGTAAGACGCTCGACTACGAATCCAAAGGTCGCGGGTTCAAACCCGGCGTGCGCAAATAAATTTAATTTAATTAATATGTGTCATAACACATTTAATTCACATAAAGTATATTTGCGGCACGTTCTATAGTGATAGATAAGTATCGTCCTGGTTGAAGACCACCATTCAGAATCGAAAAGTTGTTGGATTGAAATGGCTTTAGCCGTTTGTGACCAGATCTGAACAGTCAGGTACTTCCCAACCTTCCTCTTCCTTCCAAACCCCACTACCTTTAGCCTCAAAACATACTCGAATTGGGGATGCCAGTCTCACTGGCACTAGACGGTGGGAGCAGTTGGAACTCTTGTGCGGTATTCATTATAAAAATATATATATTTAAAAAAAGAAGAAATTTTACAAATTTCATGATGCCAGAATTCACCTTTCCAAGTTTTTGCTACTTCAAAAATAAACTTAACAGATTTTCTGCTTTATAGTTAAGATAACTCACAGATTGATAATATCAGAGTAAGACAAAAACACTCACTATTAATACTGTAACAAGTATTTATATCTAGAATTATAACGTGAACAAAATTTAAGAAAGTAAGAATTAAAATGCAGGATACCTATTTTATTTTCCACCTTTTTACAATATCAGATAAAAAAATGTGTTATCTTATAATAAACCATTTGCCACAGCCATTTAATGAGATTTTAATCTATAGGAGTATATTTGAACGCCCATTTCAAATATTATAATATTATTAATAATTTATTTTTTAATTCCATCAAGGTTTGTATAAGCAGTGTACAAATTTTCTTTCAACAGTAGATAATTTCAAGCAGAATCAATGATAAGAATATTAAATTTGAATGATGTCATGAATACGTAAATAGGAAAATGCTTTATCAAAGGAACATACAAAGATAAAATAAGAAGTTACCTCATGATAAAGATAATCTCTACCGGAGAATGAGCCACTTTTATTATTTTTAAAATCAGGTGAATAGATTTTTTAATACAGAGAGTACGGAAATGCAAAAATTTTATTTTACTTTTTACTTATAGCTTTTAATGATAAAATAAACAAATCCTTTTTTTTATAGTGAATACCGCATAAGAGTCCCGACTACTCCCAACCGTCTGGAGCCTGTTGTGAGGCTAAATGTAGTGGGGAGGGGAAGGAGATGGGGAAGAGGAAGGTTGGGAAGTACCTGGCTACTTAGATCTGGTCACCAAACACGGCTAAAGCCATTTCAAGCAACCTTTCGATTCTGAATGGTGGTCTTTCACCAGGGCGATACTCACTTTTACTTCTATCTACCACTCCGGGTTGCTTAGTCACGTCACTTTAAAAAAACTGGTTGTCTGATTCAAACGTTTTTTCCAATATACCAACACTGGGTCGGCCTTTGAAAATTGACGTTTAACATTTTAAAACTGACAAGTGACACTGACAATTTTAGCTTGTGAAAATTTTTCATCATCAACTGTAAATATATTTTTTTAAATAATTAGATTTATCTCTACGATCTTGAACCCTATGGTGGATGAATTCCACGTTAAAGTAATATAATGTATAGGCTTAACATTATGTAGTTGTCTTTTGACAGGTAATAAATAACACATCGCCTTTTATTTACAATTATTATTATTATTAATAAAGATCGTTTTAATGTTTTATGATCATTGTTTCAATTCGCGGGTTTAAAAATGTTAAATTTAACGGTTGAAATGTTTTTAAAAATAAGTATCTATTAGAAAATTTTCCCAAATTAAATAAAAAATATCATGTAAGTGGCTCATCATGAATTGGAAGCATCCTACTCCGCCTACAAGTCTGTTCCCACATATACACACAACTTGTTTTAATACTTGGAAATACAATATAATATGATTGAATTTCATGCATTTATTTGCAACACCACTAAACTTGTATTTTAATTGTTTTATTAGCTTTGCTTTGTGTTTTACAAGGTTGATAGATCGCAAATACTTATTACACAACAAAACATTTCAAATCCAAACAATTATTTCAAATTGGTTTTACGAAATTATTAGTGAGTTTTTTATTTATAATTGCCGACATGGCTTGAGAGAGAGTTGATAAAACATATGTTAACATGTGGTCAACATATTACCATATTCGGCATACACAAGTGAGAGGATTTATCAAGGCAAACATTGTTTTCATGGTATGTCTCATATATCATTCTTTCGCTAACTTGAATGATTTGGCGGAATATCATCACCCGTATTAAACATAAATAGAAATCACCTTCCTTTTGGCAAATGACCCATTTAATTTGTTTACAAAAAAACTATTTACTTGAAAACAGTCTGGATACAGCCACGATACATAAGAAATACCGAGGAAAGAAATACATATTATTACATAGTTACTTTACTATCTGGTGACTAAACACGGCAATACTGAGTAAATGATAATGTTTGGACCTGTTCACGCCTCTCTTGGATGTCCTCAGCCGTCTCCAAGATCTTCACCTCCTTTGGCGGGGGAATCTGCTCCATGCTGATTCCTCGGATCGATATCGCTTGCGCAAATAATAAGCGAAAGGCGTCAGCTTCTAGTTTCCTCTGCCCCGGTGCCGGTTGTCGTTAGGTCGATCTGAAATCAGAAATTGAAAAGGAGATTGTGTTACCGACAGCTTCTATAAATACATTATATTAGATTACATACAAATGGTTACAACACACATTAATGTTTCAGTTAGGTGCATTTTAGTTTTGAGCTTATGGTGTGATTTCAAATAAAATATAACTTGTATTGTAGGGTGGACCGCCAATTGACGGAGATTTTAATTTTAGAGATACCGCTACCTTAGATGTGGTAAAAGTTGCTTATAACTATTTGGATTAAAACCTCATTTTCAATTATATAATTCAATAGTTAATAGCACTTTGGTTAGAGCATTTGCACAGGTAGCATAAGGTCCCAAGTACATAGAAAGATGGTGGCAATTTTTTGTTTTTTTTATATGCGAGTAGAACATTTTGGCCTAAAGTTTTACCCAGCAATTTTTCTTTTAATAAGATAGAAAAAAATCAGGACTGTAAAAAAGTCTCAAATCTTCAACTTACAAACCTTTTTTTGGATTTAGTTTTATTGTATAATGTGGAAAATTAAGGTTTTTAGGGTGTGATCAGAGAACATTTTAAAATTGGTGCCTGACCTTTTTCAAAATAAAATATTCTTAAGCTTCTTGGCAATATTTTTTTGCATAAATCGAAGCAGGCGGCAATTTTAACCTTATCCCCCCCACCCCAAGGAGTGTGTGATTTTGTTCAAATTCCAAGATCTTTTAGGTACTTTGCCTTAAGGATATGATTTTTTAATGTCTATGTTTACTGCTTTCATTTATAATGCTTCTATATACATTTGAATGTTTTTGAAATTATTTTAATACATATTTCAAAGATATTTAGAAAACATTAAGTATAAATTTGTTGAATTTCGGGTTATTTGTAGTGATAAAATAAAATCAATACTGTACAGAGTAGAGATAGTCAGTTATGCCACACCTACTCAGATTTAAGGACGGCAACCAATCTAATAGACACTAGACTACTACATACTCATTCCTCATCTGTATTGTATACATTTACTCACACATTCACTTCATGGTGATGAGTGATGAGTCATAGTGCTACATCAGACATATGGGTCATGGAGTTTAATCAATTAAGAGTTAAATTATCTAACATCCTGATGTTGGCTATGTCAATGGCACGGCTTATAAATGTGTTAAGTGAAACATTCAATTTCAATGAAAAGTTTACTTCAATTGGGTTCATTTATTCTAGATGCATTTTTATATTTCGTAAGTGAAGAATATATCCAAACTAAATAGCCAACTTGGATAGTGCCTTCAGTAAACTACCCATTTTTATTTTACGGATAAATCTGTGAGTTTTGTATATTCAGAACTTAATGAAACTATGTATATAAATATTGCTATCTACTTATTAACTCTTCTTGAGAGATACAATATAAACGCTATAATTTTATTTACACTTAACACACACATCAATCGATTTTAACTTTAAATCAGAAAATCTGTTTGTTTGTCTCGGCAAAACTCTCGATTTCATGAAATTTGGATTACTATTTGTGTCCAAAATTTTCCAACCAACTATTTTTAGGTCATAACCTCATTTCCACCGTGAACCATGGAGCTTTGAAATATCCATTGACAACATATTGAAACAAATCGACTATAAATTACATACAGTAAAAAAAATGATTGGTAAAATAATTAAGACCAAGATGTGTTCTACTCACAGTATTTTATCAAAGAATCTAGAATGATTCAAAGTGATCAAATCCCATCGCCTTAAACTCGAAGTCTTGATTAAAAATAAAAGCGTTTTTATTGCATTCATATTATGGCAAAACAGTAATATTTGCGCAATATTGTTGTTATCAGCCGATATGCAACTTCAGAACGATTGGTTACGATTTAACTTCAAATAGGATAACAAAACCACAGTTGAAGCGTAGCAACTTATATCAGATAAAAGATTAGAAAAACGTAAAATATAAAAAAACGAGATAATTTTTAAAGAAACTATTTAAATTAGAAATCGAATTCGATAATAATGAGAAAATATGTTGTTTTTTTTATTTGAAAGCTTCCGGCTCACATCAATATATTGCCGTTTTAATATATTATTTGATGTTCGTTGACATGGATTGTACCGTATTTACAATATTTAGATTTTAGCCCAAGTCTATATACTGAACACATTAGTCAAGTACGTTTCAAAATAAATATCAGTCACAGATTATTTGAATAAATGAAAAGTGTCATGTTTTCAACTGCCTGACATAAGTTTAGTGTGCGCATCCTTTTTATGTCAAATGATGTAATGCACCAAATATGTATGGCGGCCGCCCTGTCATCGTCAATGATTCTGACACTATATTTACTCCTAAATCACTCGCACGCCGGTACATCGGTAGCCTATAGTAAAACAAAACCATACGAACCCATTTCGTGAGATAAAAATACCCCGATATCATTTAAATAACATGGGAGCAGTGGGGTGTGGCATTGTAAATTAAATAAATGAGATGGGCCGTGGCAGCAGAACAGATTTATCCAAAAAAAACTGTCAAAATATACAAGCCATTATAGCGGAAAATTGGTAATAATATATCGTTTCACTTACACTTATCACAATTATCCCAGTATTATTTTATCGGAAACAATATCGGTTCGGTTTTTTAACAAGCATCCATCACACTTTCCTCACTCTAAAAATCTGGCAGTAGAGACAGAGACGAGATACTAGAGATGTTCGATATTCCTGTCGCGGTGACTTGGCGGTCACTGGAACCGAATATTATTGGAAATTTAAAAAAAACTAACTAACCATCACGCCGTTTCTCCGCACGGGTAGGCAAAGAGGACGGACCGCCATATAACTCTGTCTTGGCACACACTCCTTACCTCATTCACATTCATACATCGTCTTATACATACTCTTCTGTTATTTTTACTCTTCACATGACGCGATTTACGTATTTGATTTACTCGATCGTGCCATGTAAATAAGATAAAAATATAATTGATAGTTGACATGAAATCACAACACCAGAGGTGAGCGGCGAGAAACCATAAAATTGCTATTAACCTCATGAAAAACCCACCCCCAATGAAATATTTATTTAGAAGAGGCGGTTCCGTCCTCCGGTAGCCGGAACCGCAGTGACACCCCCTATCAGATATACATCCCTACAAAACAGTGTAACCATATTCGAAAAATTAAAAAGCCTAAAATTAAATTATAAAAAAATTAAGAAATTGAGAAAAATAAACAACTGTTTTGAGTATTATAAAAACTATGTGAAAAAAACCTGTTTTATGAAAGTTTTTTATCAAGAATTCGAGCAAGGAAATATTGGGTTCAAGGTATACTTTCTAAAACGATTTATTTGAAAAATAATTTTAAATAATAGTTTTTCTTAGAATGAAGAGAGCTGAAAAACGTCATAATGTTTAAAGTAATAAATACGTACAAATTCAACGATATTTTTTTTAACACTTACATTTCAAAAATGAAATGACTGTAAATTTTTAGAAAAAGTTGCATTTGCTATTCTGAAGTGTAAGGAAAACGTACTAAATATATGGGAAAGAGAATGATAAAATACGTTATGAACGTCAGAAGAAGGTATGTCATGATCAAGTGAATCAAATACTCGAATCAGGCCATGTCAAGAGTTAAAAAACGAGGTAATGTGTAAGTTGATGTAAGAATATGGATGAAGCAAGAAAATTTGTGCTAAGACAGAGTTATTTTGCGGTCCATAGTTTACTCTTGCGGGTAATGTGGCTTAATACATAGTCAGTTAGCAAATTATAACTGATTATCAATGTAAAAAAATATAACCTTCGGGTCAACAAAGACAAAATATAATGGAAACATACCCATAACAGTTTTTTTAAAGTAAGCTTTACAAAAACCTTACAAAAAATACATATTACTCACTAATAAATAAAACTTTGAATTCACTCCAAGACTTCCACTTATTCCTCATTTTTACAAAACAATATTAATGACGTAATATTTAATTAAAATAAACGACTCATTTTATTTTTATTTTTATTGTACTTCAAAAATAACCATCCCGTTAAACTACAATAAAATAGTTTTGTTTCAATTTATTAAAGATTCTACATAAAGGAATTACTAATGTGTAGTTGTTTATGACTCATCCATTTTGTCTATGATGCGAGAAATTGTTTTCAGCGGGAATGCCAGTAATGTCAAATTGCTATTTACCATTCTTACTTTATTCACACTACAAATAAATAAGCATCGTCTATGTTTATTAATTAATATGAATTAAATACGTACGCGAATCCCATTTCGCTGATATATGTTTTGACGTTATATTGTGTTCTAGGAACAAACGACAGACTGTTAGCTTTTTTGAACTAAGTCACCGGGACGAACTAACTAGGACAGGAATATCGACCACCTCTAATTGGCGTCGATCATTGATTTTATAATATAAATATCAGTTATTCTGTTTGCGAGCTTCATCGATATTCGGTTAACCTACACAAAATTCTGAAATCCTTGTGCTCTAAAATCTTTATGATGAAGGAAAACAGCGAAGATTATCAGATTAAAATGGCCAGAAAGTACTTAAAGATGAAGATCATGGAGGATGATCTAAGTTTTCACGGACACGAACAGCAGAAAATGCACGTGCGCGATCTCTTGTCGAGGACCGTAGAGGCCGGGGAGTCTAATTCAGCCCTTATCATCGGCCCCCGGGGATCGGGAAAAACTACAGTAAGCCATATTCGTTGTATTATCTCTTACTAGCTTTTATACCCGCATAGCTTTATTGCATTGAAAATATAAAACAGTGTCTTCCTTTCGCCACTTCTTTCAGCCTCACAACATACCCCAATTGTGGATGCTGTAGTCCACTGGCTCCAAGAAGTTGGGACTATTCCTAGGTTGGGATTACGTTTCTAAATGTACTTGTGCAATTGCTTGACCAAACTGTTGGTGAACTTTCAGCTTGTGAACTCCGTTCTCCACACCTTGAAGCAAAGACCAGGTTTTCATGAGGATTCCATCATCGTACAGCTAAATGGACTTCTTCACACAGATGACAAGCTGGCCCTAAAAGCCATCACAACCCAGGTAAATTCATATTAATACCCATCCACATCATGTTTATTCAATGACTTGAACAAGTGCCAACAAGTATCAAGTATTTATTTGTTAGTTGTGAACTGCCTCAAACGCGAGCCGCGCGCCGTCTGAAAGAAGCTTATGGAACATTTTTTAACTTTTTCTGGAACCCTTAGATACCTGACAAAACCTTTTGATTCTGTGTAGTAAACAGGCAATATGTTTATAGAATCCCCTATCTTAACAGCCCTCCACACTATTGTAAAGGCATTTTGAAGTTTAAGATTCAATAGAAGATCTTAGCCATACATTGCAAAAAATCGAAAATGCAGATGTGGCATCCTAACATGAATGCATTTTTCCATCGATTACATTTGTCACACTTTACCCCGTGGAAGTGGCTTATTTATCCAAAAAAAAAAAAAATTTTAGATGTCCCTGGAGAATGCTATCGGCGACCGCGTGTTTGGCTCCTTCTCCGAGAACCTCGCCTTTCTCCTGTCGTGCCTGAAGTCCGGTAAGGATAGGCACTGCAAGAGCGTGCTGTTCTTCCTGGAGGAGTTTGACATGTTCTGCCACGCGCACGGCAGCCAGACACTGCTGTACAACCTGTTTGACATAGCGCAGAGCAGACAGGCCCCCATCTGTGTTCTAGGTGAGATTGCAACAAGCAATAGACAAATTACCTTCCTTTACTTCAATGTCAACTTTCAACTGAGATATTAAATAGCTGTAATGAGAAGGGTTCTCACAAACTTTTTACAAATTCAAGAAGCATTCAATAAAACATGATTAAAGTAAGTATCTTTATAACATAATATTTCAAATGGAACTTTGTTATTGGATTAACCCAACTATGGTCCACATTGGACTACAAACTGTTGGAACATTGGACCATCAAACAAAATTCCTTTCCTTGGATTTTTTCTTCCATAAATAAAACAATCTTATTTCTTTACAAAGGAATGTAGCTTTAGAAACCAAACCGACCGCTATGACCATCCAATACGCAGTATCCTATTACATTTCTGTATTATATTTGATAATCTTTGTTTTAGGCATCACATGCCGTTTGGACGTCATAGAGCTACTTGAAAAACGAGTCAAATCTAGGTTCTCTCATCGTCAGATATTCATCTTTCCCAACGACAGCGAGTTGGAAGAGAACCCCTTGAACACGAGAATGAAACTCTTTCGAAGCCTATTGAGTCTACCTTCCGAAATAACCCGCACGAAAAACTGGGTCCATGGCGATCATTTATCGAATAGCGAATCTGCAACGACAGAACGACGAAGAACAACCACACGAAAACACAGTTTAGCCAATACACCAACAAAATTGGCAAAAGATAATAAAAATGTGACAAAATCAAGAAATGTCAAAAATTCTGAATCTGATTTGGAAAATGAAATGTCCGATTCGTCCGAGACCGGAGAAGAAAAGTTACAAGATTTTGAAATAAGTCCTTATATCTTGTCCAAATGCGGATCGTCTTGGGAGGAGTTCAGCAAGTTGGATCCAATTTTTGTCTCCTTTTGGAATGAGAATATTGCGGGCATCTGTGAGGACAGCACGGTTCTGGCTGTCACTGAGAGGCTGTATGATCTCCATGTTTCGGAGCAGACTTTCAGGAATATATTGTTTCAGCTGGTCTGCAAGCTATCCAGTGCGCACCCGCAGCTGGAAGTATCCGACGTGATGCAGGTGTGCCAGAGCGCCTTGGACGTGGACGACAAGCTGCTGGTGCTGCTGTCGCTCTCCATCCTAGAGCTATCCCTCGTCATTGCCATGAAGCATCAGACGGAGATATTCGATAACCAGCCCATGAACTTCGAGATGGTGTTGAATCGGTGACTATATTTTACTTCAATTAGAAGAGGTTTAGAGGCTGTAGTGTACAGGCGTAACTTATTGCATTGTGACTTGCAATTTCATAATTTATAAAAAATACTTCAATTTTGAGGGTTACTAATATTTTCAAAAAATTGCTGCGATTTTGAAAACATGATTTGAAAAAAAAACTGAAATCCCTTCTGAAAAGAAAGCAAAAATAATATCTGTCAGCGGCACAGTTATCAAAGATTTTTTAAATAATTTATTATCTCTTCCAGTTACACAAAATTTGCCAAGTGTAACTCCTCGGCGCAGTCAGTCCCGCGCGCAGTGATTCTCAAGGCGTACGAGCACCTGCGCGCTATCGAGCTGATAGCACCGGTGCGTGGCGAGTCCCAGGATCTTCAACTTCAGCGCGAGCACCAGATGCACCGACTTC
The DNA here is from genome assembly GCA_022651775.1 of Drusus annulatus. Classification (NCBI taxonomy): domain Eukaryota; kingdom Metazoa; phylum Arthropoda; class Insecta; order Trichoptera; family Limnephilidae; genus Drusus; species Drusus annulatus. Next base: position 1,404,075 of record JAGWCC010000331.1, read on the forward strand.
TCGCCACAGGAGGGCAGGTGCTTGCGGCGGTCCAGCAGTACAGGGCCCTGCCCACGGAGCTGGCCCAGTGGGCTGCCAGCGAGATTGTCTGAGGTTTACCATTTTTACCTATGAAATTCGCCAAGTACAACTCCTTGTCTTCCCCAACGCATAAGAGCACCTGCGTGCCATGGAGTTGATAACGCCGGTTTGCAGCGAGTCCTAGGGTTTGTGGCTTCAGCGTGTTAACTAAATGCACCGGTTTCTCGCCACCGTTGTCTTTCACCAGGGCGATACACAAATTATCTACCACTCTGGAACGTACCAAAAATATACTATATTTATTGGTTTATTGATTGATTTATTTGTAATTGTGTACTGTAGGTCTATTCTCACAGTAGAATTGCGTACCATAGCTCTATTCTTAAAATAGAACTGTGTACAATAAATCTATTCTCACAATCTTTATTTATTTTCGTAAAAATTATTTAAATAAAACGAATACTTCACCCTTTTTTATATTCCTTTTTTATTTTAAACGTTACATAAATGTGGGAACAAAGTCAACAGATTCTTATATTTCACAATCTGCATTATTACATTTTACAAAAGTAGACATCTTTAACCTTTACGCCACTACGCGCATTCGTTCCACAAATCCGTTGTGTACACCGTAAACACATCACGAATTCAGCCGACAAGTGAACCAAAAAATAGTTCAATCCTCTTCTTATAGTCTGGTGACTAGTGAAAACTTTTTAGCAGATTGAAACCGAAGATGATTCGAAATGCCGGTCCAGTCATTTCAATTTCACGTCGCAGCACCGTTGTCCCTAGCGCCGTGTGTGCCTAAGTTCATCTCATATGATTTCAGTTTGTGCGTCGATACGAAATATTGAGCGATTTATATTTGTAAACTATTGTAAAAATACATTATTATTACCCTATAGTGTCTATTTGAAAAGTTCTAATTTACTTGACATATTCAAAATGTTATTTTACCCGACTGAAACAGAGAACACATAAAGATAAGCCAATCATAAATCTGTTTTGAAATAAGAGAGTTATAGCAGTTTAAAATGATAAGTAAGGGTTGTCCAAAAGAGTGCCGCGTATAGATGTAATTTTGTGTACATCAGGATCGCGGCGTAAAGGTTAAAGAAAACAGCAAAAATTAACATGAAATCACAGGAAACCAAAAATTAAAAAAATTCAAATTTATATGTCAGCCCTGACGAAGCTTAAGCTAAACGAAACCTGGTTGGCTGTTCATTAAAATAAAGTGATGTTTTACAAAGATAAGAGTACGTATGAGTCATCCATCTAATGCTGATTGCTAAATAAGTCACACAAGTCCTTATGCCATTAGTGGCTAACGGTGGCAATGACCAGGTGAGAGATATTACAGCTGAGATATTGCTACAGTGTATGTAGCAGATGAAGATGGAAACTTACCAACAGGTATAGAGATGGCTGTGGCTGTTTATCCAAAAGATGTTCAAGGACTTTATCAAAGCAGGGTGCGACTTTATCAAAGCATTTAGATCCTATGCTTTTCCCACTGTTATTTCCCTCGGGAGAATTTGGTTGGACACCGGGCTTTCGACACCATGCTGATTTTTCTACTGCTCAACGTCATAACGTAACTGCTATGCACTTTTATGCAAGTAAATTACCAGTGCAAAGAAACATCTTTAATCCAGTCCAGGTAAACTTTTTCAACAGTATTTAATTCATGCTTACATTATTTATGAGTCCGGTCGCCTAGATTACACTAGGTTAAATATCGATGAAAGTTAACTCCTAAACAATTTTCTTTTACCTAGGACCCCTCAATATGACTTGTAAGAAAAAAAACTGCGAAAAAGTACTTCTTTTGATCAACTGTTGAAAGTTTGTGTACCTACACATAAATTATTTTGAAAATTCAAATATTACAACTATCGTCTATCCACAGGGGTGGTAGAGAGGACAGATGGTCATCAGTTTGATTAACTTGATCGTGCCACGTCTATTTTTAATCAAAGATTTGATAACATTTTTTGGAAAACAATAAGTACAGTCAACGAGCATATCATTAGTGTTCTATCAATAAGCATTAAGTCTGACTTAATGCTTATACTCTGTAGGTACAGATTTACGTATTTGTGACTTATTACATAAAATAACCCGGGAGTCTGTAGAAATGTGGAATAGTGTGTTTTGTAGACTAAAGTATTCCCTGAACAATATTGATTGACTGTATCATACAATTACCTCGATATATCACTTGCTGGCATCACTTGTAACCATAGAAAACAAAAGTTCAACAAACTGCCTGAGGTGCACCTGCGGAATATTGGTGAGTGTGGCAACCCTGAGGTAGAGGAAGTTCAACACCTGGTCTTCCAATGATAAGAGGCGACACGCAGTCAGGAGGGAGCCTGCAGATACTAGGGAGGGGATCTGGGATGTGCAGACAGATGTCGCCATGCTGAAATAATAATATAATTGTACTTGAAAGCATGGGTAAACGAAAGAGGTTCTTGTGACGAGGTCGAGTTAACGATGTATGTAAATGTAAAGTTACTAACCTGGAGGTGACGGTTGCATACTCCAGGTAAACTAGCTTCAGAACAGCCACACAGACAGGGTGTATCGTCGCAGAGTTCAGGCCCAGTGGACCCACGCACATCTCCAGCAACTGCTCCATCATGTCCAGGGAACTGTATAGCGGAATCTTGAAACCTGTAGAAGGGGTTGCTTGACAGTGTAAACTAACTAACCTGGAGGTAATGGCCCAATGACCTTTACTCTTACTTAACCAACGTGCCATCTAGTTGTACAGATGTGATATTGATTATCATCAACACATAGGGGAGGGCACCAGAAGGAGAAATTTGAGGGAGGCGTAAGTACAAAGCTGGACAATTGACATGCCTTACCCAAGGTTTTAAAGACCCGAAACTCCGACGTGATGATGGACTGCACTTGGATATTCTGCTGGGCGTCAGCAAGGATGGACTGGATCTGCGAGGTGGTGACCAGCTGCCCGGTGAAGACCATCTTGGAGGCCAGCTGGATACAGGACAGCAGCCGCAGATAGAGCTGACTGTTGATGTGTGCACTCACGGAGGACCAGATTCTCGAAAAATCTGGCAAAAATTGACATTCTTAGAAAAAGTAAACAAGAACTTTGCTTTTAAAAATTGAACTTATTCTAAGTATTTTGTTGAATATTAAATAAAAGATCTAATAGATTTTAACGCGCGGCTATATTAACTGTATTTTTTTTCAAAGTACTAACTTTTTCACAAAGTAATAACTTGTGTTGAATAGGGAGTAAGTCAGTTAGCCGCTGCGAGTATCAAACTCGATCCATTTGAATGCTAGCAGGTTGTTTTATCCACTGGGCTTCGAGATCAGCTCCTCACTAACTACCCCTATACCGATTTTGAACCAAATCGGTGCAGAACTCGTTGGACGATATAAAGCCGCCATACTCACGGGACTCAGAACTGGGCCAAATCCCAGAGATTCAACGGACTCGTCAGAATAACTGAATAATATCTTCAGGCAATGTGGCAGGTCTCAGACAACGAAACTTGACTGAATGCACGCAAGCAGGACGTTTTCATTAGGCATTCAGTCAACTTTCACTGTCTGAATACATATATTATTCTGTAGCCCGTACAGACTATATTATTCACCTATTCCAAGGGGTTCGTTGATTTCGCCAAGTTCGAGACGTTACACCTCATTCATAGTACTTTGCTCCGATTGCCTTTGACTTTATCGCTTTTAACGAATTCTATAGAATGTTTATTTATTCTAGGAAAGGCAGTACTCAGTTTTCAATTTTTGGCTATGTTTATCTAAAATTTTAAAAAAAAGGATACTGTTTTCAAACAATGGGAATTTGTACCGCATAAGCTACTGCGAGATACTTGAATCATAAATTTTGCAATTCTTTTACCAGAATTTTGAAGAATGGGGAATGAATTCCGTGTCAAATTACGATTCAGTGTGTTTATTCAGTCTGTTTCGCTCATATCTAGTGTTTTAGACTTTTATGTTTTGTGTTCGAATTTCGTAATCAGCTATCAAAATTTGCATACAATGACGTGCAGATTGAGTCTTGTTCATTTGCTCAGGCTCCTAAATACTGGAACCTTTTCATGATATAATCTCACCATCTCATCTCATCTTCATCCTGTCATATTGGGGTCGGGGACCCACCACCTCAACGAGACACCTTTAGGCGTCCCTGTCCTGCGTTCCATCGGTGTCCTCTGTCCACAGTAGTAGTCAAGTGTTGCTTCTCCTAACTTTCCATTCTTAGTATGTGGCCAAGTGACCTCAATTGCGACTGATGATATAATACCACTCAAATAATTGTGGTATTGCAGCGAATGTTGAGTGGAGCACAGCACTCACAGGTGTATGAATAAAAAAAATAAAAAAACTGTAGAAACTTTTTGAACAATACAAATGCATATATATTTGTGGTCCCTTTTTTGCTAATAACAATAAGGCGTAAGCAAGACAAAATTCTGTTTCTCAATGATGTTTAGCAAAGACCTCACAGTCGAAAGTGTATACATATGCACCAATACACACAATCCCCATGTGTTATTTGCATCAACTATAACTGCGTGACCTATACCAATAAAAAATATCATACTAATATGTGTTGTGTGCCTTATCGCAATACATATATATTTATCTGAAGGGATTTTCTTTTCTTGTAATTCTTTATAGATCTTCATTTGTAATTCTTTTGCAAATATAAAAGCTAATTTCTTATATGCATTAATAGCAGTTTTTCATATATAAATATGTATTCATAACAGCTTGTCATTTATAAATTATTTTTATTATTATTACGAGTATACTGAACAGAAAATCCAAAGAACTGTGAAAAAAACTGATGTCCCCAATTTGCATAAGACATTTCGACTCCTAGGCCTCAGATAGATCAAAAGAAATAATTTAGATATTTGAAAGAAGTAAGATAAAATTGACCTCACTTCGGGCACACAGGTACACCCACAACACACTTCTATGGGCTTATCTATATTTAATATTCTCACCGTGAGGCACTTCTTGGAATTGTAAATGCACATCACAATGTTTAAATATATTTTATTTCCAAGTTAACGTATTTTTTAACGAAATCTCTTACCTTCATCATCAGACGCTGCATCAGCTATAGAATCAAATATTTGAATTATGTGATTTGAAATGAAAATATCGAAAATATCAATGCTTAGAAAAAAAACTGGTAAAGGCTGATCCAACATGTTACATAGGTGGAATGAAAGCTTAACTGTTTGCGTTTGCATCATCAGGAATGGAGAAGAAAAAGCATTTCTTTCAACGATTGAAGGTGTCATTAAGAAAATCTTTTGCCAATACGGAAAAAGAGAATTACAAATTTGAGAATCCCATGTTTGGATCTCATGAGACGGTTCTACACGATCGACACTAGTATCATGCATGTTTTAGAAGTGATAGAAACAGAGAACTTTGCTAGACATATTTTTTATTTGAAAAAATGGAACGAAAATTATTTTCTAGTGTGGCGATTATCTAAAATAGCTACTAGACCAAGGGTGCCCAGCCTAAAAGGATTTACATAATCATGTGTTTCGGACATTGTTTTGTACCCTCACAACTGAGCGTTGTCCATAATAATAATAAAAGTTTTATTCCGGAAGGTATGCAGGAGTAGTGCAATATCAATACATTGTAATAATAATAGTAACAAAATAATAATGAACAGAAATTCATAAGAAATAAATAAATAAGTAAATAATAAAATAAAAATATATGAAAATAAAATAATAATAATGATGATAAAAAAAAAAAAAAAAATTAAAAAAAAAATAAATAAATAAAATTGCATTTATATAGTGCAGTTTTGTGATATTTCACCTCAAGTGCGCTTTACTAGAATAAACTTTTAAATAAAGAAGGTTGGAGCTGACGTCGACTAAACATGCTTAATTTAGTAAATGTGAACTGTCGTTTGTTCGTTGACGATCTTCAGTCAGGTTCGGGAACAATTCCAAATTACCGACATTGTCGATAAAATACATATCGATGTTTTGCGCTAGGGCCCGTGATGTGCTGTCGTGCGAGTCAGCGCTAAAAAATAAATAACAATATTGTTGTCATACTTGTCATAGACAACCACAGAAAAACATGCTTTGATTGATTATTTTATTAGGATTAAATAATACTTAAGTACTTACTGTAAAATTTACTTAACTGTTATTTATTCTCAAGCAGCGGTATAAGCAACTATCAGATTTAGTTTTGCGTGGTGAGAAAATGAACTACACCAAAACTGTCAAAGTGCCTTTTTTTATTAAAGTTTAAAAGAAAACTTTTCTGACTTTGACTATGGTAATTTAACGAGAGTAGATCTATTTAAAAATAATGTTTTCGTCATGTACCAAAAATCGGTTCTGTCAGATTCGCATGTTTTCTAGCGCACACTATAAATAATGTTTTTTTAGGTAAGAGTACGAGTACCAATGCGATATACGCAAGTTGTCTGTGGTCTATTTTTAATAATAATTTATATTTTATGCCGTGGTAAAAGTTTTTATCCACTGTTTTCTAAATTCACCTTGGGTTTATTTGCACAATTGTTAGTTTTGATAATCCTATAAACCTTGGAGATAAAGATGTATTGATTAGCCACAGTGCAAATCATAAAATTTGACCTATCTTTATTTTATCATCAAAAGTAATTTTTTGCGAAAATGACAGATTCGCAACTTTAGCACGGATGTGACAATATATTTATACATAATATTTATTATGTAATTTGTTTTCCTATATTCAGTAATAACATAGAATATGGCAACACTCCTTACGAAATGTCAAGAACAGAAAAAATAAGCATTTTGTATGCAGGTTTGTGCATTTTCCGCCAAGTCGGTCGAAAAAATTTAATTTAATTTATTTTACCACAATAACAAACACACTTTTCGGAAAGCGTAATTTTATTTTTATTTGAGGACACTTTATCCATAATGGTTTCTTGAAAATAATCTCGTAAATTGCTTCCCAATTCACAAAATTATTATTTTCAAGTAAATAAGAAGGTAAGCTTCGTTTCTGTATAATAATACTATCATTAATGCGTTTATTTTTCTATACCATCAACATATATGTATTTTTTCTCCTTATTTGTATTTTAATTTGTATATATTTATCTTGGTATAATATATTTAATTGTTGATATTTTGAAAATGGGCGTACTTTTTGTTATTTTCCTAGTAGGTGTCACATACATGTAGTGAAGAGAAGAACAGTGTATCCCTAGTTGCTTCCCACCACTCAGTAGATTGTCAATTCCAGACTTTCCTTGTGGGGGGAGGGGGGTAAGCAGCCAAAAAGCATAATGTCAAACCAACATTCAAACCAAAAAATAATCAAATTGGTCGATTCACCGGATAAAAACAAAATGAATTCCAAATTATACGCTCTGAGCAAGGACGAGCCTCCCGATGACAACATCTTCTCCAAAGTACTGAGCTGAATGAAATCTGTCTTCAACAAACCAAAGAAAAACAAACCAAAAAAGTCTCCACCTTCCGAACGCAGAATTTCTACCAAGAAATTAAGCAAATCGACATCTAGTTTGAATAGTTTATCATCAAACCTCGTTTCTGAATTGACTATCAAAGACACTGATATACGCATTGCATCTGATGATCCCGATATTGAAATCTCTACTGATGAAACGCATTTTGCACTTAAAAGTCAAGAAGAAACGGAGAAAGAAGACGTGCCTGATTACATTTTCTATACCGAAGATCCAGATATCCCACTGGAACATGTTGAAAATACAGTCATAGAGAGGATAATGCCAGAGGTAGATGATGCAGGAGGTTGCTTGGTGGAAGTCATACAATTCACCGAGTCGGTTGAGGCTAGAGATGAAATTATCCCGCCAGTAGAAGAAATTGCTCCTTCAACGGCTATGGTAGTTGAAGAACTTAAAGCAGCAAGTAGTACCAGTACTACAGAGAAAGAAGGAACCACTGAATCTGGTAAGCACCACAAATCCAAACACACCCCGAAAAAAAAGTCGCGCAAAAAAACAAAATCTAAAGAATGTGAGGAGCGACATGCGAGCGACACCGATGAAGTGTCGGACTCTCTTCCTAAGGTTGACTCTAGTAGCATCTCGGAGAAAATCTCCCAAGCAGATCCAAAGAACAAACCTCGTATCGTTCTGACCTTTCGGTCAGAGAAAACTGGCCTTTGTAGTACCAATATGAAAATTGTGTCGGACAATGAAAAAGCAAACGAGGAGAGTACAAGCACTAGTCGCAGGTCCTTAAGAAATAAAATAGCGCTGACGGGCATATCAGATTTTTCAATCGATGAGAAGAAAGAAACAAAAAAAAAATCGGGCACAGTAGAAAAGCAAACAGAGATTCAGACTGACGATAAAGTAGCAAAGGTGGTTAATAGTGAATCGGACGATAGTGCCAAAACACCACCAACCTCGCGGCGTAACAAACGCAACACCAGCACTGCTCCTTCTGATTCGAACTCGGAGGATTCTCCGCCAGTCGTTAAGGATGGCAACATCAAAAGATCGGCTCGCCACAGACCTAAAGAACAAACTGATAATGTCTTGGCCAATGCCATGGCTCGAAAGGAAAAGTTTTACAATGAACCGTCAACCAGCGGGACGACCAGACTGTCTCGCCGTATCAAACCAACAGCCAAAGTCCTCGCCAACAGGGAGCTTCGAATGGGTTTTGAAACTCAAAATGTTGCAAGGCTCGCACTCTCAACAGAAGTACCATTACCACCGGAAGAGTTCAAAGTCACGAGATCCCGACTCAAACGCTCCCCCGAAAAACCAAATAAAATATCCATCATGACTGCGCCCAAATCTTCTCCAGATAAAAACAAAAAGAAGAAGGCTTTTGTAGCGGAAATCCAAGAAAAGAAATCTGTGGATAGTGAAAAACCTGTAAAACAAACAGTAAGGAACCAGTCCATGGATGAAGTAAACAGATTCAATATAGGCAAAGCTCAATCACTGCTCAGCTTGAAGTGTCAGAAGTTCGACGAAGATTTCAATGCAATGACAGATGAGAATTCCGACATGCAGGCATTTTTCACAGAAGAAGAACGAGAAAAGAGAAGATTGCACAGGTTGAAGAAGAAGCATTTGAAGAAACTCGGTCTGAAGGCCGTCACAGACAGGAAGAAGAAACCTGGTTTACCTGACAGGGAGGTGGTCACTGATGAATCCACTATGGACTCTACCAATACGGAAGCTATTGTGGAACATCTCAACACCAGGAGTAAAAGCTTTGATTTTGGGTGAGTTCCCACTATGGGCTTTGTAATAACTATTCAATCGGTTAGTACCGAGTTGACAAATGCGTTGGGTTCCGACCCAGACATCGTGGGTTCAAGTCCTCCACTAGATAAGTCTTTCATAATTGCACAAGCAACATTTTCCGCTTATAACGATGGTAGAGAAGTTTTAAAAATATTGTCTGGTTATTCATACCCCCGGGAATGTTTGTCTTTTAAAAAATAAAAATGAGCTGTAAAATTGACACTATAGAAAACTAACAATAAAAAAAAAAAACACTGCAAAGGGAGTAATATTTTAATTAAATTCCATATCGTCGCTGGAAAGACAAAAGGGTTTAAGCGACACTTTGGTCAAAAATGAGTTAAATATGCAGTTTTGATCAGTTTTTTTTGCTCTGACTCATTTAATTCTGATGACTTTTGTGGCCCTTCAGCTATCTAAAATATATTTACTATTTGGGAGAAGGCTTGACTCAAGCGACACAAGTTTGGGACTTTTTTTAGCTTTTTGTCGCTTCAGGTAATTCAGTGAGAGTGTTGAGTAACCCGATTTAACTTTTTTTTTTTAAATCCAACCAGGTACTGAAGACTTGTGAATTTTATTGTAAAAAAATAACTTTGAAGTGCTCTGGTGTAAACTTCACAAAATGGCGTTTCAGCCCTTTTGCCTTTCCGGCGACGATATTTTAACTGACCATGTTCAGATGAATATTTTGACATATCTAGATCACATAGCCGTTGATACATATGTAAGAAGGCTATCCAGTGTAACCTCGGTTTACAAGTATAATTCGTTCCGCAAATGTGTTCGTAATCCAAAACACTTGGATATCAAAGCAAATTTCTTCATAAGAAATAATGGAAACTAGAATGATTCCTTCCAAAACTTAAATTTTTTTTCTTATAAAGAAGATAGAAAGAAACTGCTATACTCTTAGTGGAGTAGTGCTTTTCTATAAAATGTTCACTGTTTCCCACATTTTCCAGATAAATTGCTCGTATAGCAATACATTGCTTATTTATCATGTTAAGATTTATGATTTTTTTTGCTAGCCTTATGAAACACCAAGTTACTCATAATCCAAGGTTCCAATGTACTATTTTGTTTTAGCTCACTAAGCCAAGCAGAGAGTTTCGACAAACTGGACGATCTGGAAGATGCTCTCGCCGAGAGAGACTGCAGCGACGAGGATTTCGTGCCCTCAGAAGAGGAAGTACTTTCGAGGAAAGACCGCAAGAGGAAAGTCTCCTCAGACATTGAGGACAATCTGCCCATCGTCCAGCTGTCCAAATTCACCATCAAACTCGAGGACATGGGCACAATACCGGAAGATTATAGTTCCTTGCCGACTGATGCACCACCCTTGTCTGAGAATTTCATCGGCGATGGTTGCAATTTGCCGATAGAGTCCAAATGTCCTTATAATGATGATACGGATTCACAGCCCTCTGTGCGAATGACGAGGAAGCGATCGAAGATGGAGAGCTCGTCCATGAGAAATAATGCAACTGTCGAGGCAAATGCGGTGAATAGTGTGTGGTGCGTAAACATCTATGTTATTTACAATATTTTATCTCTTATGCGCTCTGTTTAACCTTGCCTTCACCCTTTTCAAGATTATATTACTGCTTAGCATTAACTCCACATGCTTATTGATTATTACACTGCAACTGAAATCCACTTAATGTCTAAATTCAGTCCATAAAACAGGATAGATTCAAATCATTAAGTTCGGTAGCAACAATTTTTTAAAAGACGCCATTTGTTTTAACCATTTTAAATTTTGCCAAAAAATCCACAGATAACACTTTATGGATTTTCATGCTTCTGATTAGACACGCATAGTGGATTTAAAGTAATTATTTATATATTTATATCAGCTTTATGAAGCATCTCAGCACGCATAGTTGACTTTACCTGTATGAAGAGTTTTTTTTCTACAATGATGGCTTTATTATGCACATATTACATTTTAGCTGAAGCCAAAGATATTTAAATTCACCTTTCTACTACTGAACTCGATACACACCGAGAAACACCTTAAAGGGTGAAAACCAAAGTTAGTTATAAAAATGTAATATCTATTTTTTTTTACCGTTTTCTTAGGGCAATTAATTCGGTTGAAGGGAATCGATCCACAGCGAACCAACCAGTGGGCAGCTCCACAGGACTTCAGGCCTGCCTGTGCAGAATTCCCTCCAATGTCTACATCGAGCCCTCTGACGAAGGTACGGAGATGTTCATTTTTAATAACCAGCGGGACATAAGTCATAAACTTTGGTAAGAGGATTAGCGAGGGCAACACAGTATCACTTCTACATGTTTGCCTTGATGACGGAGACTGCAAGGCTGTCTGAAACGTAAACTCATGACATCCCCAATAGGGGTATGTTGTGAGGCTGAAGGTAGTGGGGAGGGGAAGGAGATGAGGAAGGCAAAGGTTGTGAAATACCTGGCTATTCAGATAGGGTCACCAAACACGACGGCTAAAAGTCCATTTCAAGCAACGTTTTAATTCTGAATAGTGGTCTTTCACCAGGGCGACACTTAGAGTATCTTCCACTCTGGAACGTGCCGGAAATATACCATATTTTATTTTTATATCAATTAAATGTGTTATGACATATATTAATTGAATAAAATGCATTTGCGTTTGAACCCGCAACCTCTGGATTCGTAGTCGAGTGTCTTACCACTCGATCATGCAGGCCGTCAAAGTTGTTGAGGGACAATTTGGTCATATTAGTGTTAATTGGAAGTGTAAACAAACTCTCCCTCAGTGGCTGACTGGTGCAAGGCGGTGGATTGGGTGGGAGGGCGCGCGCTGGGCTGCAATCGCATGGCCTGCCTTGACCAGCCACTGCTGCGCTCCAGCCACCGCGCTCCCCTACTTCCTGGCCTGCCAGATGCACCGGCAGCGCCTCCTAATGCACCACTGCTGCGCTAGCTGTGGGGCTTTCTGCACCCAGGTATGTTCACTTATTCAAGCAAGCAGGCTATTATTATAATTTACAATTTTTGTTCACACGACACTGAGACTGGGTTGCGTGTTGTGGATGGTGCAATGTTTTATATTGTTTCTTCATCACCAGTCACTTTTGACCACCGGACTCAATAATTATATATAGCCCCCTATGCTGTGATGTTCATCTTAATGCTGTATGTGGCAACATAACACCTGTGTTGTTGTGTTCAGGCTTCATCTCTGCTTTGTATTATCTCTAGGGCATATTCTTCCAATGCAACCTAGGACACCTCTTCCACTGGGAGTGCGGCCTGCCCTTCGTCTCTGTTCTGCTGCCCCCTCCCCCGGAACATCAGCAGCAAATGGAGGCGTACGGAAGCGAGCCCGGCTGCCCACACTGTGGGCTGCTGGAGGATACCCTGCAGCCGAGGAACACCCAGTGCTTCAAGGTCAAAGTGGAGATGCGGTGCACGGTACCAAATGCTCTGTTGCCTTACCGCTTGAAAGGGTAAGCTCTTTTTTGACCACACGGCAAGTGATATGCTTCTACTTTAGCTTTCTAAATAGGCTACTAACATTCATTTATTTTAAAACTTGGATCCAATAAAAGTCTCCATAGAATTCAAGTCCTTCAAATGTGCACAGATATTTCGCTGATTTCTTTAATTTAGGGGCATTTTCTTAGTTCAAAGATGTGGCCTGTGAAATGGAGCATCGGTTGTCGAAAAAAACACGCACTCTTATAGTCAATAAAACTAATGACAAAATCTGTTTGTGTGTCCCACTAAAGACTCTCAAACGAACTCTGGATTTTTCTGTCTGAAATTTTAGATTTTAAATATCCATATATGTCTAGATAGAACTAGATGTCATATTGTTCTTATCCAATTTTTTCAATTGTTCAATCAGAAAACAGATAGTCAGCAGTTACTACCCGGCTTCTCCAGAGTTTCAACACTATTTTCTTGTATTGCAACCATAGCTACTTATAGAATTTTGTTCACAGTTGTTGTGAGCTGAAATTATTTGCGCTGACCTAAACATTTATTTCCAGTGCTCGAATGACATTCAAATCCATGACATTTAATGTGGCCAAGTCCATAGACGTGGAACAGGAAAGGGTGGCCGCCATGATTGAGGCCCTGGACATAGACCTGCCCATCCTGCCGCCGCACCTGGTCCCCAACATGATCCTGGAGATGGCCAAGCTGCAGGAGAACAAGAATAAGCCCATAGACTACGATGAGATCCTGATGAAGGATGACAAGGTAGAGAAGATGCCGCTGGATGAGGCAATTTGCTATACGAAGAATGCGACCATTGAGCCTATTCTGGCCGCTATAGGTGAGGTTATTTCAACTTGTTGATTGGAATTTTGTATCTGATGAACTTCAAAATATATTAACTCAAAAATTTAAAGAAACAACCCATTTCTGTTTTGATGCGATGGGTTGGACATTTAGAAAGAATGCTTGAGGACAAGACACCAAAAATCATGATCAAGTGGGTGCCTCAGAGGCAGGCTGGCAGGGGTGATTGACTGCGTGAAAGAGGATTTCTGCAGGACGGGAAGGTCTGAGAACTGGAGACGAATGGCAAGGGGCCATAGCAGGTGGAGTGGATTTGCGAAATAGCCCGATGCCACTTTGGGATGATGATTTCGATTTTGATGCTCATCAAGTTGGTGGACTTAACATTTGATGATGACAGAGGGAATTTGACAGGCAATCAAGGGCGTTCGTGGGTGTGCTGCGTGGGCCCTAAATGGCTTGATAGTTAGTTACTTGAAGGTACACCTGTGGTGCCAATGTGCTGCCTATGTCTGTGGGAAGAAGGCTCAGATACCTGGGAACCAGCCCTGATGATTGACGATTTAATAAAGGGATCGGGCTACTGTCGAGAGAATATGGTAAACATAGGAAATAACACAATAGTGAGCGCTTAATAAAGATATGCAGACTGTCTCTTAATAATAAAAATAATTTATACTTGAAGGTTGTACGGAATCGAAAAGATGGGTTATCGATGTCTGGTATGCTTTGTTTCCAGTGGGTGGAGAGGACCCTAGGAAGCCTACCCTCAAGGCAGACGGCGGCACCCATTTCCACCTGGCGGCGCAGGAGCTCAACCTATCGGCGCTGCACATCTTCAAGGCGCTGGGCTGCCAACTGGATGGCTTTGACAGCAAGCATCACACTCCCCTCATGTTGGCCATCATCGGCTTCGGCAAGCGCGTGCGTGAGCTGGAAGGACAGGTGATCAATCAAACATCCATGAATCAATCGTCGATGAATCAGTTTCCTCGATGTGTCCCCTTACTATGGTGATGGTCTAGGTCAGGGGTTGGCAGGAGCGGCTCTTCGGACATAAACTCCAATTTCACCTCATATCAAGCAGCCAACTTATGAGTTTATAAGATAGAACCGCCGAACAAATTCAACTCGTACGGCATACTATCTACCTCTCTTTAGCCCGTCTGCACATGACAACACTCGCGTTGGTCAATATGAGTCGCATGCGAGTGGCAGCATTTGAAGCATATGGTGTAGTGTCGGACTCCGCATTTGTTCTCACGTGTCAACGCGAAAATCCATATCCTACACATATGTATAGTACATATATGTGGCTCTCTGGTACCTTTGTTATCCTGTTTCCATGACGATTTGGCTCTTCTCACTTGACAAACTGCCGACCCCACTTTCTCATTACAGATGACAAGCCTCGGTCACAAGGACTACAACGTGTCTGTCATGGACTCTGAGCCAACTATCATCCTCATCAAGGATGCCATCAAGGAGACCAAGGAGGACTACTACAATGTGGTGCGTTACCTCTGCAAGGCCGGCTGCGATGTCAGCTTGAAGGTAACTTTATTTTATTCTGCATGCTTAACCTTTTTCCCTACCAGGACTGCTAACCTTGCGCGATTATTGTTATATTTTTACCATTAAATCAGTGCATTGAGTGAAAGTGGAGGGTGGCAGCCCAAACGGTTTTCTAAGAGACTAACATAGACGGTTAGTTATATTGTGTTTGTTACTGTATAAAGTTTCCCAGGGTCGTCATTGGATGTTTGCCCATGCCTCATGGTCCGGCAACTTAGTTCCCCAGATATTTCTAGCCTTTTTTTCCATCAAGACAGGATATTGGCCCCATACACAGCTATTGGTATTTCTACTCCCAACAGCTGCTAGCCGCTAGCTGCTAGCTTCCCCTCGGTGAGTTTCTGCCCATACTAACTAGTTGCCTGACTTGCTTGGGGTTCGTTGGCTATCTTTAATCTTCACCCTGCAGGCTTGAAACAACTCTGCAGAACTGTACTTATACGAGTCATCTAGATACGAAACCATGGGAGTGACACGTCTTTCCTAAATTATCAATTGGGTAATCTTGCACTTTTCCTAGACCTCGACCAGAATATTAAAGTTTTTTTTCTTTTAATAGCTAGTACAGTTTCACAATTCTTGGGAATTCAATGAAGATCTTCTAAATTGGTTACCTTATCAGTCCTCGGTGTTTTGAGGATTCTCATATATAATATATTCACATTTAAAAGGTGTATCTTATGTGTGAAAGTTTGGTTTAGTGTCAAGGTTTCCATGCGGTACAGAAGAATAGAGAAAACAACAACGAATCATTCTAATTCTTTAATTTTGACGTAGGTCACAGTTGCAGAAGGTTTTTTTTGTCTTAATGAAAGCGCTCCTGGCCATCTCAATGCAATCCCATTTTAATCTTAATAACCCAAGTTCCCAAAGAACTATCCCTTTGAAATAAATTTATTGATTTGTATTTGTCTTATTTATATCTCTGTAGGGCCCGGAGGGAGTGTCGGCCCTGCACCTGGCCTCGAAGAACAGCGATGCGCGCGTGTACGCCTGCCTGCTGGAGAACCACCGCGGCGCCGCCAAGCTGCTCATCAACCAGCAGGACGACGGCGGCTGGACGCCCCTCGTGTGGGCGGCCGAGAACAACAATGTCGGCATAGTCAGGTCAAACAGAACAGAACATAACATCATCACATAACAGCACATAACAGCACTGTGACTGTCATATCCACATCTAATCTTGATGTCCAGGGGGTCTAGCATGGTCATGTCAACAACTAAGGAGAATCGATATTATTTACTAAGCTGCCCAAGTCAACGTTAGTTTATAAATATCGCCAGTAACGTCAAAAATCAACACTTTTCACAGTTCATAAATAATGCTTCTATTTCGATAATTGTGTCATGCAAGTGGTTAATTGCAGGCTTCTTTGTGTATGAGCGAAAATCATCATTTGGAATTTTTCACTTGTATCCGATGGACTCGTCACCCTTTTTCGGGAGGTGCTATAAGGATGGAAGGGATGTTTAGCGTAATAATATAAAACGTATATTGTAGATTCCTGCTGGACAGCGGGGCGGATCCCATGGTGCGGGACAAGGAGAACAACGTGGCCCTGCACTGGTCCACCGTGTCGGGGTGTAGCCGCTCCCTGGAGGCGCTGCTCAATGCCGGCAGTTACGTCAATATTCCCAACTGCTTTGGGGATACGCCACTGTTAGTATTGTTGCACCGCTATGGGCATTGTTTTTTTTATTTATTTTTTTACTGTGAATACTGAAGAGTCCCAACTGTCCGGGCCAGTGCGACTATGGCATCCCAATTGGGGAATTTTATAAGTCACTAAACACAGCTGTTGCCATTTCAAGCAACGTTTTGACTCTGAATGGTGGCCTTTCACCATGGATACTTAGAGTATCTACCACTCTGGATAGTAGATATTACACCTATGCGATCATTAATCTTTCAAATTATTAGAGTGGTTCTTTCATATGGATGATGTATTTGTTTTTCATATCTACAGATGTATGAATAACTTTGATAATGTGAATTAAAAATATATTTTCAATTATGTAAAAAAAAAACAGTGGCGCGTTAACCTTTTGAAGGCAATAAATAGCCCAAGTTTTAATAAGATGGCAATTAATCTGTTAACAATGGATAATCATACAAACTACCCTCCTTTGCACAGAATCAAGCAGGTTAATGAATTATTTGGGAGTTCCAGCCCAGAGGTTGAGAATTGTATAGGGTTAGCAGCTGGTCATTATTGAAGAATCTGCTAGCCCTACACGAGACGCCCAGTTTCTTGAAAACAAGATTTGCTCGGGCTTCTATGGAGCCCCGATACTTTAGCCGGTCCGATATAAATTTATCTTTTTCAGACATGTTTGCGCAAGGCAGAATCACTACAGCTGCATTGTCCTTCTACTGGCCCGAGGAGCTCTGGTAAATTATTACACATATATGTACATATTACAGTTAAACCCACTTCAGAAGTTTTGTTTTTTCGGTCCCTTGAAGACGGAAATCAAAACATAAGTTTTTTCTTCTGGTCCCTTGGAAAACCTTATAAGAAAGTTTCACTGTACAAATATTCTTCTCTTATTAAAGAACTGAATAAACTGAAACAAACAATATGGCCTCTTGTCTACTTTTTAACAATTAAATAAATAGTTAAGAACTCCATAGCTCATGACTGATATGATGTTGCATGCTGAAAATAGTTATGTTGATAAATTACAAACAGAAGAGTAAATTTCACAATGCCAGACTTCACTCTTTGAGACTTTTTGCTACTTCAGCACACAGATTCTGCTTTATAAACTAAATGATTTTTTTTTTTTCCAGATAACAGAGTTCATAAATATGTAGAGTGAAGAGGAATAATTAATTAAAAATCAAAGCTTTTACTCCTGGTGTTGAGATGTTCCACAATAGCTTCCGTATTAGTAGAGTCAATGGAAGATTTAACATTTTACCTATCAGTGCCAACCTTTAGACCGAGTTTCTTCAAATGCTTCTTCAATTTGTGCAATCTTCTCTCATTCATCCTCTATGAAAAATTCCTGCTTGTCGAAATTCTCATCTGTCATGAGCAGGGATTGAGCGTTGCTTATATTAAATCTGTTTATTTCATCCATGGGCTGGCCATGATGGATATTTTATTTGATTTTTCCGGGGAGTGTCTGATTTGGGTTTGCGAGGACTTTAAATTTTGATTTGATACGGCGCTGGATTTTCTCTTCTCTTGTTATTCTTATGATGTAAATTAAAAATATGTTTAATAGCTGATCTTGCTACATAATAGAATGATGCCCTAATCTATCTTTTTCCAGGTGAATGTGAAGAACACGAGCGGCCATACTCCTCTAGACCTGATCGAGGATGAGTCTTGCAACAGCCACTCCATCTTGGCCGTCAACAAGCAGCTGCAGGGGCTGGTCTCCACCTTCGGCGGGACGGAGCGGATTGTCTCCAAGTTGGTTTACTTTTTGATATTTGCCTCTTGTGTGGTGGGAATGTGACTCTGGTAATTGCTCTTGTCTCCAGATTGGACTAGTGCAGTAGTTTGAAGGCTGGTCTGCCCTATGTATATTTGAACAGACTGCAAAGAACTCATCTAATTGGCGGTACCACCAGATACTGTAATTTTTTTATAGTGAATACCTCACAAGAGTCTCAACTGCTCCCAACCGTCTGGAGCCAGTAGGACTACGGCATCCTCAACTAGGGTATGTTGAGAGGTTGAAGGTAGTGGGGAGGGGAAGAGGAAGGAGGTTTTCAAACAACTCATCCATTATTCTTAGTTTTTTTTTGCCTCCTGTAGTAAAACTGAGATTTCGCTATTGTGTCGGATTCTCTACTAATATAAATATAATGGAATAATAATTAGTATGATCTTTCCTTTCTCCAGTGATATTTCAAATGGCAAAGAACTCAACCCCGTGCAGTGCGTCAATGATTGGGATATCACCAACATGTACAGCGATTTCACTTACGTCACAGACAACTGCTTCACAACGGACATCCTGGTGGACAGAAAGATCACATCAATGGAGGTAAGATTTAGATCAACTTCTTTATCAAGAAACTTCTTGTGTGGGATCTTTATAAGTAGGTTTCAATGCACGCCTATAGATAAATGATATCAAGAGCATTTGTCTAAAAATGTTTTTTTGTTTGTTTATTTAGGGCTGTGATTGTACGAGCAGGTGTGGCCAGGCAGATGCGCAGTGCGCCTGCTCCAACATTAGTGTGCAGTCCTGGTACGAGCCGGGAGGCAAGCTGGTCCCCCACTTTGACTATGATGACCCCCCCATGATATTTGAGTGCAACGACGTCTGCAACTGCAATAAGGTGGGTGCGACTGTACGGGCAGACAAAGACTGTCAGATAGACAATGACTTCCACCTTCTTTAGAGATTTCTGCTGGTCACTATGGTGGTTCATCAGGCAGGTCAATGTATATTTAGTGTTCATGGGCAAAAGTTTGACAAAACAAAGACAAACTATAGATTTTCTACACATTTTCCACAATTCAGATCAAAATCTCTAATGCAATCCAAAAGACAAAGAACAAAAATACTTTTGTCCACAAATAATGATTTTACTATAGTGGAGTAATCAAAGAAAAGAAAGTAATATGGAATATATTTTTATTTATTTTAAATCAGTATTTGAATGCGCAACTTTTGAGACCACTGACATAATCAAATTCGAAAAAAGCTCTGACAGCCCACTCTACTGCTCGTGTGTTCTCCTCTCTGGTGTTTGTTATGATAAATCGCCGTAACGATCACCAGTGACCGACAAGTAAAATCTTCCTTTGAGTTGTTATTCAGCACTGTCGGGCACGCATTCTGTGTAGTTTTCTTCTGTATGATACTGCAACATGACTCGAGAATATTCCTTCAAAGTAACTTTAAATAGGCTCATAAATGTGAAGAATTTGAAAAAATTTAAATATTTTATTATTTAATCTGTAAATGTGTTTTAATTGACATTTTACAAAAATCCGTTGGCGGTAAATTTGTTTATTTGACCTGTTTACAGAAAGAGTGCCTGAACCGGTGTGTGGGGCGCGGCTCGCAGGCTGTGCTGCAGGTGTTCCGCTGCAACGAGGGCCGTGGCGGCAAGGGGGGTTGGGGGGTGCGCGCTGCCACCCCCATCTCGCGTGGCCAGTTCGTGACCGAGTATGTGGGGGAGGTGCTGGGCTCAGGGGCCGCCAGCACCCGCCACGACGACGCCTACCTCTTCCAGATGGAGGTGAAGGGCAGCATTCTGGAGGTGAGGTTTTTGTTGCATGTATTCTGCAAGATCGCCTTCTGCCATTTAGCTTATTCATATTTTTCCCCTTGTCCAATTGGGGTCGGGGACCTATCCCTTCAGCAAGGTGCCTCCAGGCGTTCCTGTTCTACTTTAGCAATATCCGTCCATGGCAGGCCCAGCCTCTGGAGTTGCTTTGTCCAACTGGATATCTTCCCTCTAGATTCACCCCCAGTATTGTCTTCTGGCATTCTGAGTACATTTAGACCACTGAAGTCAACCTGAAGAAGCTACAACTTATTGAAAATGAAGCTATCTGAAGAAAGGCAAATATACAAAATAAATCAAATGAGAAAATAGCTTTATTTGATTCCAATAAAAAAGCGACTGCTGTACAATGTGTTAACATTTATATTGAAACCGAATGCCCAAATATTTTATAGAAATTGTTTTAAATAAAAGTGTACATAATTATGAGAATAAGATTACCGCACACGAGTCACAGAAGTGCTTAACCTTTTGGTCGCGTTAACTAGCTCAGCTTTTTCAATACCCCCACTCGGAAAAGACTTTTGAATACCCAAATACTTAATTACACTGAAATCAAACACTGCTAGCTTGTAAATGTACATATATTGCATATCCCAAAAAATGTAAAGGGTATTAAGGAATATAGATTATATCATAAATCACAACAAATTTATAAGGGAAAAAAACTTCTTATGAGGGAAAACCTTATTTGTGGGATAAATTAGGCAATTTTTCAATTTCAGTATTCAAGGGACCGAAAATACAAAACTTCTGAAGTGTAAAACTTCTTAAGTGGGTTTGACTGTATTTTGTAAAGTAAATTGTATTCTAAAAATTATTTAAAAAAAAAAAAAGTTTTTTTTTTGTCAGTAATAGAGCACTTGAGTATGATTTCTCGCCTCAGATCGGAAAGAAAAGATTATGACGTACAATTCCCACGATATAGTGCATTCTTGACATGCACTTAATTACCAATATTTCTTATGATATACGTTTATCATTTTTGACAAAGTTGGTAATTGCCAGCATCGTGATACTTTTAGGAATACTCGAACTAGGAACGAATGGTAAAATTTAGTATGACAGAGAAGCGCTGTATTATTGGCAACCAAAGTTGCCATATTGAGGATCAATTCAGTCCCGTACCAATGCTGATTTCTTGCCATATCAACTGTCGTTACGATTGTGTGCAAAAGGTTAATCTATAGAGGCCTGAAAATGTATGATGAGAAACTTGAAAGTGTGAAAAGTCAAGGAGGAATGTGTATTTAAAAATGAATGTTATGCTTACTGTCAAAATATTGTATTATAAAAATTGAAAAGTAAGCATATATTTATTAGTTTATATAATATGTAATAAAATACATAAATAATAAAATACACTGATCATATCAATAGAAGGCGAAACACCTCTTGCCACTCCTATTCTACAATCTCTTGACAATTTGACTCCAAAGCATCTGAATTGGTCGACCTGTTTCAACTATGCCCCAAAGTTATTCAGTTATCTGTTAGCTTCTTCGCCTTCTGTCTGATGCTTGTTACTTTATGTATCTCCCTTCCTGGTTAGGACGACGGCGGCACATGCTGCATCGATGCGCGCAGGTACGGCAACGTGTCCCGCTTCATCAACCACAAGTGTTCCCCGAGCCTGGTGCCTGTGCGGGTCTACACAACCCACCGGGACCTGCGCTTCCCCAGGATCGCCTTCTTTGCCTGCAGAGACATTCCTCCCGGAGAGGAACTAGGGTAAATACTAATAACCATAAGTTTCGTCTAGACAGCGCGCGACTAGTGTTTGAGGCAGTTCCCAACTGGCAAACAAATAAATGTGCAGTCAAAAGGCACAAAGTGTATGAAATTAATAGTAATAATATACCAGAACCTTTAATTAATTTTCAATTATCGTTGGCACCGTCTGGACGAAGCTATAGAATTATTAATAATTAGGAGGTGAAAACACCACCTAAATTCAAGATGATCACCGGAATTATGCATTTTAACTTACGATTTGATTCCAGCTCCCCCCTAACCTCTCCGATTCTGGCTTTGAACCAAATCGGTGCTGAAAATTTATTAATAAAAATAGAAAAAAAATCCTCTGATTCTAACCTAACCTAACTAGAATAGGTGACGTAGATGGATTGTAGCATAATAATACTGTATGAATTAATTGAACCTATCCTATAGCCCCATACTTGTATGTTTTCAATAAAAGCATCTGGACGTCCTTCTCAGCTATTCACATACATGTATCGTTTTTATTTTATTTTATTAACGCCTTAAAGGCTTTTACATAAAATACATTTTAGTTAAATAAAGGAGTAAGAAGTAAACGAGTTGAGAAAGAGAGAGAAGTTGCAGCAGTATGGCTTTATTTTTTTTTTTATCTTATTTGTATTAATTAAAGATTAACTAAATAATTTCTTTGCCACGGCAACACCGAGTAACATCGATTTTGGAACAAGTTTTAGTACATTCAGCTTCTTGACTCCCAAATTCGACTAAAAAAGTAAATAAAAGATAGACATTTGACTAAAAAATGGCATAATCCTCTTTTTTAACGTTTTTATTTGTTTTTTTATTGCTTGAAGTACGTGTCTTTATTTATTATTTCATTTTTATTTAAAATTTAATAAATGGTTTCTTTAATATGTTCTTTTAAAACTAAATAAAACTTTTTCATGCAATTATCTCACTTACAAAACGTTCAAATGTAAAAAGTTTGAATATTAATTAGTAATTCTACAATAAATCATTCAATAATGTTCCATAATAATAATAATATGTATTGTATTTATATAGCACAGTTTTATGATATTTCACCTCAAGTGCGCTCTAAACTAAACACAATGCTACAGATTTTCAAAATATGTATACCTTTTCAGTTTCGACTATGGTGAAAAGTTCTGGGCAGTGAAACATAAAAGTTTCAACTGCCAATGCGGCTCCCCGGACTGCAGGTACCAGGGCGACAGACAGGAGCAGGAGGACGAGGAGCTCCAACCTGAGCCCCTCATGCTAGACGAGGCTCTGGACGCCATCGACGACGATGTCTACGATGATGAAATGGAAGACAACGGCCAAGATATCCATGAACTAGAAGACTGATATAAATATTCTGAAAAATTTGTTGATGAAATGTGTTTACGGTATAGAGATGTGTGAATAATGCGCATGATTTCAACAATGATGGTGACGAATCCAGAATGATGGTGTGAGGGTATTGGTAAAACGGAAGACGATTGTGGGGATGTCAATGAAAAGGAAGACTGATACAAGAATTTGAAAAGTAAAAAAGAAGAATTTTGTGCACGGAAAAGTGATGCGTAAATAACGATTTACACTCACAGTCGTGTATTGATGAAACGGAAATCTATTGTGAAAATTTTAATGAAATAGAAAGCGATTGTAAAGATTTCAATACATCAATGACAGTTCCCGCTCAAATTCCTGGAAAATTAAGAAATGGACGACTTTGAGGATGTAGCTGTTTATCACGATGGGCTCCTACTCAACTGACTTTTAGTGCAATGATTTGGGAAATCTTTAACGTGTTGTAAATATGTGTGAACTGGTATAACTAGGTAGCATATTTAATTAGTGTGGAATGAATTTTAAGCATACAACAAAATAGCCTAGTGATCTCATTTCCAAGATATGTTTAGTATATGTTATTTTAGATAGTGCGTAGTATTATTAAATATAATATTTATTTATCAATATTTTATGGCAGCCGAAAAGTATTATTTATTGTGTTAGGATTTTTTGCTGTTTTTTGACTTTTTTAATGTTTGCATTGCTCTATTCAGAACACTAAACTGCAGCTTTATTTTAATTTTTTTAGATAAATTTCCATCATGTCTTCCTAAAGTATTTTTTTTAATTCACTTTTTTTACACGTGTCATTCAATAACTATTCAAAATAGCGACTTAAGTTTTAAATAATAATAATTTTTCGGTGCTTCTGAATTAACTATTCTTTTTTTTTTAAGAATCATTTCCAGGTTACGAATAACCTGACAATATTTAAAAAAATCTTACTGCCATCATAATGAACGGAAGATGTGGTTTGTGCAATGACGGAGAGGAGTTGAACCCACGACGCCCGGATGATAATCCGACGAGTTTGTGCGCTCAGCTACTAACCGGTCAACTATTATTTTATTCTAGGGATGGTCCGATGCTCTGTGGGAAGCCGCTTGCACAGCGCGGGTGTAAACTGTGCGCCTAAAGTTTATGTTTAGACTTACGGAATTCAATACTTCGTTAGTGTGAAAGCACTATGAAACAATACACGATTATTACTATTTTATTTTTCTTTGTTAGTTAAAAAATATTTCATGAGAGTATTCGATGTATATGCGTTTCTGATGTATATACGAGTAGTCTAACGTGTGTGTGCGGCACTTTTTGTGACATTAATACATTTTCTATAAAAATGAAAACATACATGTATGCGCATAGCGGCGTAAAGGTTAAACAGGAATGATGCCGAACTCACTGAAGTCGTCGATGATCAACAGTGCTTATTCTTAAGAGCACTAACTTTATTGAAATGCCCGTAAAACAGGCAAAAAAATTAAATTGTTAAAAGATTGTGTTGATGTTGTAATAATTGTATTTTTGTGATATTTTGAAACATTCAAATTTGCACATGATATAACTTTTCATAATGTATGTTTATGAGAGAAGTGTGCTGTGGACGTGCCTGGTGTACTCGAAGTAAGGTCAATTTTCCCTTACTACGAGAGAAATTGACTTTAAATATCGAATTTCTTTCTTGAACAGATAATCAATGTTGCTCACCTGTCTGGATCTTAGGAGTCAAAAAGTCTTATTTAAATTGGCAACATCAGTTTTCTTTCAAATCGGTACAGATCACACTTCTAGGGGTTTTCTGTTCTAGCAGTTAAATGCATCGAGTTTGAATTCCACTGAGGATACTGACTTACTCTCCTTTCAAATTACTCTTAGCATTTGTTGAATATAATATTTACAGCTAGCTTTAACTATTAATTTATAACATCATCTACACTTTCATTGTCCTACAATGTTCGTAAAATAAGAATAAAATAAAATTTGAGTACTATAATATACAAAGTAAAACATAGTTTTTTTACCATATCGTACATATTAATTATGATGTAACCTGTGTTCATAAATGTCATACAAATATTTTCAAATTACCTGCATTTTATTGTAACCAAACAAATAGAAATGTTCAGATTGATAAATAAATATGAATACTTACATCGTTTTCTTTTTTTAAAGTTCTCATAAGGAATCATTATTGGTGTAGCCCTGAGTTATTTTAACCTCTCAAATAGTAAGATATTAATGACATTTTAAAACATCGTTTGTTGAGTCGGTAAAACATGTAACTTGCCGATAAATGATTTAATTGTTTTGTATCATCAATAGACGGCGTTGGTAGTCCAAATGCCGACATAATCTGGAAATATTCGAGAAATCATCACTACGCCCCAAACGTGGGGCCACACGCTATCTGACCTGATATTTTATGGCCCCACGGTTGGGGCGGTACGCACGGAGAGGTTAACTGCATTTGGAAACCAGGATAACCATTATATTAATGTTCTGTAAAAACTGGGAGATATAAGAAACTTCATTCAGTTAGCAGTTATCGGTGTGCCAGTTATTATTTTGCCATATTTCAAAAGACAATTTGGATTATCAATAAATAAATAAAATTGCTTATAATAACCATTCAATAAAAATATAGAGGACATAGTCAACACAGAGAAATATATTAAGACTCTTGTGTAGTATAGACGAAAGATGGGAACATATAAAAGTGAGTCTGCTAGAGAGGTATGCGGAATAAGCACGCAAAGTAGGAAGAAAGGTGATGCATGGTGGGATGATGAGATCAAAGCACTGGTCTCAGATAAGAAGAAAGCATGGTCATGTCTGATAGCAAATGGCAGTGCTTCTAGTGCAGAGAGAGATCGAGCAAAATAAGTATACAAGAGATGCCAGAAAAGAGTAAGTGTTGGAGTGAAAGAACGAAAGAAACGCCTGGAAGACGAAGAGGGAATCTAAATGACAAATCACTTCCAAGAAAACATAAAATTGTTTTGGAAGGAGGTCAAAAGGTCCCGAAACGGCCCAGAAAGCGGATGCGTGAAAGTTATAAAATTGAAAGATGGAAAAATGTTGACGAAGGATGAAAGTAGACTGTGAATGCTGTGGAAATGAGATCCCTGAGACGTATATGCGGTAAAACCATGTATGACCATGTTATAAATGTGGATATTCGGAAAGAATGCAAGGCTGATGTAAGCGTAATGAATAGGATCAAGAAAGGGACGCTTAGATGGGTTGGGTATGTAGAGCGAATGAACAAAGAAAGGAGTATGAAAAGAATATATGATGCGAAAGTGAATGGAAGAAGAAGTCGGGGACGCCTAAGGAAGACATGGCACGATCAAGTGAATCAAATACTTAAATCGGGCCACGTCAAGAGTCAGAATAACAAAAGAGTATGTATGAGACGATGTATGAATATGAACAAAGCAAGGAGTGTGTGCCAAGACAGAATTGTATGGCGATTCGTCCTCTACGGGAAACAGCGTGGTGGTTAGTTAGTTAGTGTAGTATCCAGCAATAAATATAAAAAAGGGAGGCGCAATTCAAAAAACCAAGCACGGATTAATTTTAAGGACCATATGGCTAAAAGGGATATATACTCGGGTCCCAAAAAATATTTAAAAAAAACTGCTAAATGCACTCGGAGGCCGAAAAAGTTACAAAAAAAATGAGTCTCTGAAGGTTGTCGAAAATAGGGAGATACTTTCTTAAATTTAAATCAAATATGGCTCTGGGAGAAACATTTATTACGAATAATATTTAATTAATTTATTACATGAATATGTTTAGCAAATATTTATTACGTATAATATTTTAGAGACTGTTTATGACAATACATTTAATATTAAAGGCAACTCAATATGATTTAAGCCTTCTAGGTTAATCCGATACTGTAGGGAACAGCTTGTGTTCCAGTAAAATATACAAAATTTTAATTAAATCCGTAATGTAAGAAAATAATAATAATAATTTGAATATTAGATATAGAAAATATTGATATAAGGAAAATATTAAAATAGTAATTATTGGTCATTTATGCTCCTCCAAACGAGTAATTCCAGAAATTTTACTCTGCGGCCATTTATTGTCTATGGACTAACATCTATGGTTATTTTGGCATTCAAAAGTTCGATGTTCTATGCATTCACTCAGTAAACCTAAAAAACCAACACTATGGCGGACCCGCTGAGTTTGCTTCGGCAATATAATGTGAATAAAAAGGAAATTATCGAAAGGGATAGCCAAATAATATTCGGAGAATTCTCCTGGCCCAAAAATGTCAAAACAAATTATCTTATGTGGGGGTAAGTGCCGGTTTAAACACCCTTTTGCTAAATGACATTTCTTGTTTTGGTTGTTAGGTGATGTGTCGTAGACGCATATTTTACAATTTATTTACCACTGTTTTAGGTCGGGAAAAGACGGGAGTGTCAAGGAATATTACACATTGGAGTGTTTATTGTTTATCCTCAAAAATATCACTCTCACTCACCCTGTTTATGTCAGACAAGCTGCCGTAAGTTATTCCTCGCCTATGCATCTATTTTATGTATATTTTTGGTTTACTTTTACGCGGTAATCAAATTTCATTCCTGTCAAAACATAACTTTCCATGTGTTTCAAATTTTTAAAGTTTATTCTTTGTACATTACAATATGAATTGTTAAATTAATCAGTTTCAATCTCGACAATGTTTTAATTTTCCTCAGATTTAGTCATAAAATGCATTTTGAGTAAACCAAATGCTTTTATTTAATATTTATGTGTTTTTAATTTAATTGTGAATTTGAAGGCGGCAAATATACCAGCCGTAAGAAGACCTGACAGAAAAGAGCTCTTGGCATATTTGAACGGAGAAACAGCAACATGTTCCGCTATAGACAAAAGTGCTCCCTTGGAAATTCCCACTCAGGTTTGTTACTATCTATTTACTACAATATATACCTAGGCAATATCACTATATATTCTCCTTTTACAGCATGACACTAGATATTTTTTTATTTCAATTCTGAACGCTAGATATCCTTATTTTTATGTTTGATTTAAAACTTCCACTTCTACCATAAACTTGCAAATGATAACAGTGTAATGTCATATTTCAATGTTTTAGTTTTTTATTGCACTTGTTTATAACATTTATCCTTTTTATTTGTTTATTTTCGCCCATATTATATTAACATTTAAATATATATGTATACATAAGCATTCAAAAATATTGTACAAGGAAGAAAAAATAGTATTGAATAGCAGATTATTAAAAAAATATTAATACGCTAGTTCTATGTTTGATTTTAAAACTTCCACCATTGAAATGTGATAAAAATCACTATTATACCCTTTTTTCCCTTGTTTTTATATACTTTTCAATACATATGTACCTATGTATCAAAAAATTTCAGCAAAATAATATATTGTTTTAATATTCCTGTTTGGGCAAAAGTAACAAAAATTAAAAAAAGATTTGGCATTTATTAATATGTGTGAATTTATTTATTATTATCAAAGACTAAAATGTATGTTATGTAAACATTGAAAACATAAAAAAATGCTTTTTCCTTCATATAATTCTGATTTAAAAATGTGTTGTGGTTGGGTGACTTTTGCTTAAACAGAGAAGTTATACTCACTTCATAGTATAAATGAGAGTGACGAAGTTGTCAGTGTAGCCTTCAAACCAATCTTTTTTTTATTTTTTATAATTTCTCACTAAACAGTCTGACATCAACTGAATTAATCTGAAATATATAATTAAATAATTTTCCTTCCTTCTCAGGTGAAGCGCTCTCTGGAAAACGATGGTCCCGAGATCCACCCGAAGAAAGCTCGTTTCGAGGAGTTGCATGTCCAGAAGGTCCGAGAGCAGCTGGCCGCCCGCCTGGACGCCCCGAAGGAAGCCTCCGTTACAGTGGACAATATCAAGTAATTTCATTGTATACAGAGGCCTAAAATAGTTGGTGATGGGTGCTTGTGCTTGGCTCGTTGAGTAAACTATGGAAAACACTGAAGATGAATGTGCTTTACACCGTTACACTAACTAGGCCCAGGAACTGGATAGACCGGAACCCTGCGTCATCAGATACACGGATGAAACCACTTTGAAAGTCTCAAGAAAAATTTCAATGGGGCTGATCTAGGCTGCAGTTATTCGTTGCTTTCATGCATGTACTCGATGATCCAAAATTTACCTACAAATAGGCACATTCAATTTGTCTGGCTGGGGAAAGTAACAGGCTCCTTATACCCTTTTATCATATCTAATTAGGATACCATAGTCCAACTGGCTCCGGGCGATTATTCAGTATTCACATAAAAAAATATATGAAAAATTCATCAACATTTTTGGTCCTGTACAGATTCTCGATCGATCTCCGTTTTTACATATAATATATAATGTAAAGTAATTGTGGGGTGCAGGTCCCTCTCGGAGGCCATGTCTGTGGAGAAGATTGCCGCCATCAAGGCCAAGCGCCTGGCCAAGAAGCGCACCACCATTAAGAGCAATGACTACTCTGACTCGCTGGGCGTGGTGGGCTCTGACCTGCGCGTTATCTTGGACTACGATGTGGACCAGACCAAGGACATCATCAGCCGCGAGCGCCAGTGGCGAACCAGAACCACAGTGCTGCAGAGCACGGGAAAGGTACGCTTTTCATTCATTTATTAATGCCAAGTGCTCATAAACGGTCCAAACAAATCCCAACTACTCGATATGGAGAGGACTATCTATACAAGGGGCCTCGGGAGACACATGCAGCTGCTGGGAGTGGAAAACACCAATAGTTGTAGGAAATGTGAATAGGATGAAGAAACTCAAATTTACCTATCCTGCCTTAATGAATTATTTGTTGTTTATTTAAGATGTTTGCCAAGAATATCCTGGCCTTGCTGTCCTCCATCAGAGCCCGGGAGGAGGGCCGGCCCGTGGGGGCCCTCCCCCCGCCCGTGGTGCCCCCGGCCCCTGCCTCTCGTGCCCAGGGACAACCCGCCATGTACAACAGATACGACCAGGAGAGATTCATCCGCCAGAAGGAGGGTGAGTGTTACTAGTCATTAACTACACTCAGTTGCCCGAGGGATCAATGACCCAGGTTCTCAGGAGCATTGCGATCCGTTTCTTAAGATGGGGGAATCTATCAAACCTGTTTCTGCAGTCAAGTGTTTTTCAGGTATTTTAGGGGCCTAGATCAGAGGGAACTGCCAATTCAACAGTTGCGATTTGTACAAGGTACTATTAAAGTATCTGCAGGCCCTGTACAGTATGTCCAGCTTCTGAGAGGCTATCTTAACTCTGGATTCGATGGAGCGGGAGCTCCACAGGTGGGGGAGGGCTCCCCACAGGCCAGTCCTCCTCTTGGGCTTTGATTGACGACTTCGGGGCACGAGGACGCCTGATTTGAATACTAATTTACTGCGGATCCCTGGAAATAAAAAGGTGGAATCATTGGCAAAAGATTCGAGCGGTTTTCATATGCTTTAGAAAAAACCCCAATAATATTTTCATTAAATTAAAAGTAAACATGATTTCCAAGTGGAAAATCATTGGAATGAGTAGAAAAACAGAAGATAATACTTTTTTCTTAACTGTAGTTTTCTAGACTCTCCTTAGACACATTTTCAACATCTTCCATTTGCTGAATCCGAATAGGGAATTGCTACCATACGGCATTGTTGTCAATGGCATTAACATGTAATTGCAATTGTAACATTTCCAAAATATAAGTACATTATTAAAATTATTTACTTATGTTTTGTGTATTTTATATATATGTAGTTTAATAACTAAACTTGTACATTTTACTTTGATCCTCCACTGCACGCTGGCTAGAACACTCCTGCGGGATGAAAGTCATATATTGCAATGTATTGCTTAGCTCGAGTCTTCCATTACAGAAACGGAGGGCTTCAAGATCGACACCATGGGCTCCTACCACGGCATGACCCTGAAGAGCGTGACGGAAGGCCCGAGCGCGGCACCTCGCGGCCGCCCAGGTGCCCCCACCCCTGCGCCCGCCCCCGGGGCCATGGCGCCCCCCAGGGAGCTGCTGCCCACAGCGCAGGCACGCCTCATGCCCCCCGGCACCAAGCGGCCCAGCAAGACACCCATCATTGTCATCCCCGCTACCATCACCTCGCTGATCACCATGTACAATGCTAAAGATGTTCTCCAAGACCATAAGTGAGTTTTTTTTGTATGATACTATAGGAACTATCATTCAAAATCCAAACATTGCTCGAGATGGCTTTAGCCAAGTTTGATTACCAGATCTAAATAGCCAGGTTTTATTTCAGCTGGCTATACGAGACACTTCGAAATGTTCGGATGTGCAATATAATGTAATATAGTGTATAATATAAATTAGAAATTAAAACATGGGAATCGATAGAAAAAATTATTTATGTTAGGGAAGCAGAGTTGGATTTTCGGTGGTTTATAATTTATAGATTAGGTAATGCTTTTTTATGAATTTAGTGGTTAATGTGGAGGGCCATTAAAGTATATTGTTTGTATCTAAAATTCCTTTTATTTGTTTTGTGTGCAGGTTTGTGTCAGTAGAAGAGAAGAAGGCGCAGGGCACCATGAGGGAGAACGAGGTCCTGCTGCAGAGGCGCAAGGGCTCCGTGGAAACCAGCGCTGCCGCCAATGCCGCCACACCCATCACGGTAAGTGAAAGTCACTATCCACAACACGTGATATTATGAATGAATGTCTAAACTCCGCTTCCCCAACTTCAAATCTGTCTCCGTTCATTAAAAAGTAGCCAATACTTTTATTTCTGCGCGAAATTTATTTTAACGTGATCTTGTAGACAAATTTATCTATGGAACGAATGGGCTTGATAAACTAACAATATTTTATTTAATGACATCCTGAATGCAGGCGTGCTATCAGACTAATTATCGATAATTTTTATAAAAAGTTTTATCACGTCAATGTTGATTATTTTAAAGCTTGCTTCATGCTTGCTCAAACTAGTTTGGTTTAGAAGCAAACTGATGATAATTGTTCCAGGTCCCCTACCGGGTGGTGGACAACCCTGCGCGCCTCTCCCCAGCAGAGTGGGAGCGCGTTGTGGCCGTCTTTGTGGCCGGGCCAGCCTGGCAGTTTAAGGGCTGGCCCTGGGACGGGAACCCCGTACATATTTTCGCTAACAGTAAGTAAAATGAAGTACATATGATCGCCGAATAATGACAATGTCAAAGGTGACTAATATTGTTGGGTGTGTTTTTCCAGTCTGTGCGTTCCATCTGAAGTTCGACGAGATGCGGCTCGACGCGAGCGTGGCGCGCTGGGCCGTCAAGGTGCTGCAGCTCAGTCGCACCAAGCGCCATCTGGACAGGGCCGTGCTCATGGAGTTCTGGGAATCTTTAGACAAGTAACTATATGCCTTCAGTACAGCCTTCCTCTTCTTCCCATTTTCTGTCCTTTCCTACTCCACTTCCACGTTAGCAAGTAGATAGCGATAGCCACAATTACAGACTTTAATTATGTAAAGAGGAGTTCAGTTAATGATATTAATAATGTTTCATATTCTTTTCAGATACATGGCAAAGAACAAACCACACTTGAGATTCTAGCACACACATGAAACTCCAGGCATATCGAGGGGTGTGATTCCCCAGCTTCTTCATTCATTCATTGGATTCTCAAGGAAGAATGACACATTATATGTAACGGTAATTCATTGGCCACGATTACTATGTAATTGTGAGCCATCCCTTCAGGCACGGCCAGCAGTCATGGCGGAGTATTTATAGACCTTGTTATATGATGATAGGAACAACAGTCTTGGTAAATCAGTTTCAGCTGTGTGAGTTGGCACTAGTGACGTCTGTTGTGTGTAAGTCGGACTGAAATCCTAAACAACAGCCCTTCACTAGTGATAAAGTTCACATAAAAGTATTGCCGAATCTACGATTTAATCTCCATTTACAACACCTGAAAACCCATGGATTTTAACTACAAATTAAATTAACCGAGCCTAACTACTTCGCATGGTTAACTGCAGGCGGCCAAACTATGGAACTAACAAACTATGTTAGTTATGTTTGTACCTTTGTTTTTTTTTGTATCTACAAAATCTACTTCAATGACGCCACCAACTGCAAAGTTAACCATGTCAAGCTGTAGAGTTAATGTTTTCTACTAGAACATGGACGATATGTTGGTTTATAAGCAAAGATAAATCAATTTGTTTTGTCATTATTTCACTAGATGTAATGTTCTCGCCTGTTTTTGTAAAATTTCCTTTCACGTGTCGTATGAAAACATAAAACACATTAATTGCTGACAAAAAACAGAGAATTTTGTACAGCATTATTTTATTATGACTAGCTCCGTGCAAAAAAATCACTGTACGGGTAAAATTTGGACACAGCCTAACATATATTTCAGGCTGCTTTTGTACATAGCAAAAAGTTGGTACATAATATTTATGTTCAAAGAATAATAGATACGTATGTATGTATGTAACAAAATCGTTTAATATTGCCAGAGAAATATGAATGAGATAAAGTTTTGTTTTTAAATAATCTGTAGTTAGAAAATGAAGTGAGTAATAGGTTAAATTTAAAGCAAAAGGGAGGATTCTAGAAGTCCTTTATACAGAATTACGTACATATAAATTATCTATTTTCTAAACAAAAATATTATTTCTGTTTTCTTCCTTCCATTCTTACCTAAAGTACTCTCATCTATTATGATTTACCCATTGATGCCTCATCATCCCAGGGTGGCTAGGTTTGACCTCCACCGATGTTCTCTAGCCATTCTTCTTCAGTCCTAAGGTCTTCCCATCCTGCTCCAACCCTCTTCAACATTGACACTGCTTTACTCTTACTGTAATGGAAAATCAATAAACTCCAATTTCCTGATGCAAGATCTCTGTATTCTCCCCAATTAAATATTTCTACACCATTCTCAGGACTGCTTGATTGGAGTTTGGCCTATGTACATAAGTTTTCTTGAAAATTACAAGAATCTCTAAATTTATCTGAAATTCCCAAGAATGTAGTTTTATTGGTAATTTCTCAAAAATCTCTTTCTGACTTTGGAAAGATTCCAGCATAAGAATTATCACAAACTCAAGCAGTATTTGAAGAATGATGTTTAAAACAGTTTTGGTAATATGTATATGATTAGGTTTACTTGCGAATCTTTAACAGAGTTTTCAACGAACATAGAATACATCAAAGCTATGTGTGTATAAAATACATACCCTTTATTAATGTTAGTAGTACTATTGAAATATTTTTTTTAAAGATTTAATCATTTTACCACTTTGCTAATGCGATTAATTGCTAATTTGGGATTTTAGTTTTTTAAATATGTACAGTATTTGTTGATGAATAATAAAATATGAAAAGATACTCTGTGATGGTGTTTTTATAAAAAAATATATTAATTCAAAAAACCAATGCATGTGCAACCCTTACCATTTAAAAAATAAAAAGAAGACATACACTTGTTTGAAATGCATAGTAATTAGACGTGAATGGCCAGACAAAGGCTAAAAATATTTCATTACTATGGGAACTCCGATTTTGGAACAAATCATAGTTATTTCAGATGTGAGGTTATGCTACGACTCTCGAACTTGACATTTATTTAAAAATAAATTGATACACTTAGGCCAGGCGCGCACGGGTGACTTTTGTCACGGCAACAGTTTCGTCACCATCTCCAAATCTATTTAGTACAGAGGTCAGCGCACGCAGCAACGTGACTTTAGTTTCACTGGCCGGCGACTTTTGAGTGACGAAACTGTCACCGTATCTGTAGAGAGTACTTTTGTATGGGCTCTCGCGCACGGGTGACAAAATGTAATTCGGTGACTCATCTGCCTGTTCGAAATCCATTGCCGGAATGAAAAGGTGATGGGTGACAGTTACTCACCGTGTGCGTGGTTGATTGGAAGACAGTGACAGTGACGAAACTGTTGCCGTGACAAAAGTCACCCATGCGCGCCTGGCCTTGGTAAACAATAGCGATGGGAAAAGCTTCACAGATTTGTGAATGCTTCACGAATTGATAATTCTTCAAAATGAACCTTTCACGATGAACCCTTCAATTGAAGTAACATATTAATCACAGCATTTCTCGTCGGGGGGGGTTGCTAGCGATAAATGTACCAAATAATAGTCACGTTTTTCTTAATAGTTTTATTCGGGACAGCTCTCCCAACCACATAACCCTCCTCCATTATTGTATAACAAAAGAACATGAAAAACTACTTCTTTCTTTCTTCTATGTGTGTATTAATGAATTGTCTATTACTAGTTTCTTGTCTATTGTTTCTCGATGACAGCTGCCCATATGTTTGAGTTGTTGGCGGTATCATGCCTTAAAAGGAATGATGTACAATAAGTATGCATAGCCTTACAGAGAATTTGCAAAAAGCAAATGTAGTAATTGCGAAATTTTCAGTTTCTGAGCGATGTGAACGTTTTTCAGGGCTTGAAGTACAATTTGAATATTTCTTACTGTACACAGTTTGACAGTTTGCTTAGCAATAGGGTGAATATTGCGCAAATGACGATTCATATTACAGGCATTGCCTCCCTTTATGGATAACTTTAGAACAAAAGTTGCATTTGGCCTGGTAAACCCCAACTTCCTTAAAATAAGCCCATATTTCACTTTCTGCGTTGAGCGGCCATCCATAATTTTAGGTAGAGATTATATAGTCCTATAGACAAAACAAGCACAGAAATCATAAGAAACTGTCACGGGTACATGCGAGGGGAACGGATAACTAAAAGATACTTCATTGCTTCATTGCTTCATTCATTCTTCGAACTAAAATCGAAGGAAGAAGGGAATGAACAATTGAACTGTGGATGATGCAATATTTCAGTCTTTCGAGCGAATGAAAAATTGAAGTTCGAAGTAGATGCCATAGATTGTTCAATCAGTACCAACTTAACCAACTTCAATTGAAGTATTTGTTCAATGAAAATGAATGAAGTTGGGACTGCTGTCAAAAGAAGTACTTCTTTGAAACAGTTCTTTCAAAACTGTCACAACGCTAGTAAACAATAATAACAATGTAAAAGAAAAAAATATACAACATAAAAATCCCACAAAGGCAAAGCTCGTGGGTGGATATTATTGAGATAAGCAATAATCTGATAGTATTAATACGTTATAGAAATTAATGTACTAATATTTAAAAAATGATAATAGTTTAAAAAAAAAAGTTAACAAAACATTTGAATATTTATGCGCCAACCATCGAGACCGTCTTCTGCCAACACGTAAGTATTATATGCTGTTGGTACCAACAACTGGGGTAAAATTGAGCTCGGCGATATATTATATAAAACATTGAGAGCTGATGTTATATTAACCTTTCCATATCTGAAAGTAAAAATTAAATGTACAATCCGGGGGGGGAGTGTCGCAGTTGCTCCATTTGATCTTGCTTATTAAAGTGTTTGCATGACATATTCTAAGGTAATTTATTTTTGGTAATACTTGAGAGAAGTATATACATAATATTTCAAAAACTATCGTGCACCAAACTAGAAGTAAATAAAATAATTGTGTTTATCTGAAGTGACCTGCCAGGTAAGTATGTTTTTGTATATTATCTCTACTTAATATAAATAAATATGAATATGCCAAAGATTATAAATACGGAGTTACTAATAAGATGTAGCTAAGGAATTCAAATTTGTGCAGCGCCCTCAGAGTGATTTTTCACAAAAATGGCACTATCCAAATTTTACTATTATTATTATTGATCTTTATTTAATATATTTAACAAAACTGTGAAATTGGAACCCCTCTCGAGTGTTAATGTACATAATTGAAACACTAAATATGGTACCAGGGGTGTTAGTTGAAGTTTGCCGGTTTTTTCAATAAAGAAAACGCTTAATTCTCAAGGGAATCTCAAATTTTTTTTCGGATTCTATACATTTTGCCCATCTTTGAGGCAAATCATGGATACCATTCAAAAAAAAAATTCTCTTTCGAGGCAAACCATTCGACGAGCCATTTTTCGACTTTTTCAAAATTGGCGAAGTGCTGCTCTGCGAGTGAGTGTCCCATCGATGCGAAAAGGTGATAGTCGGACGGAGAAAAGTCTGGAGAGTACGGCGGGTGCGATAATATTTCCCAATTCAATGCTTTGAGAGTGTTCTTCACTACTTTAGCTGTATGAGGCGTTGCGTTGTCATGTTTCATGTTCATGTTTTTTCGATTTGTCTCTCGTTCATTTGGTGTGATACCCATTATCCATACTTTTGGATCTTTCCCATGGCTTTTAAACGTTGGCAAATTGCTCCTCGGGTCACATTAAGTATTTGGGCCAATTGTTGTGGCGATTGGGTTGGGTCTTCATCCAATAACGCCTGCAATTCCTCGTCTTCGAACTTTTTCGTTGCACCAGGATGTTCATTGTCTGTTAAATCGAAATCTCCACTTTTAAATTGACGAAACCATGTCTCACAAGTTCTAATCACTGGAGCATGTTCACCATAAGTTTCTACCAGCAACCGATGAGCTTCAACTGCTTTTTTCTTTTGATGAAATAAGAAAAGCAACGAATGCCGCAAATGCGATTTACTTGGAACGAAACTCGACATATTCACTGAGGTAAACAACTATGACACTATTATTTTGGCAGAATGTAACTTGTATATTTTGGAAGGTTAATGTCCATAGAAAAATATGACATAGATGCCAAATTATAGAAATGTATACATATCTCTAGCGACATCTATGAGTAAAACCGACAAACTTCAACTAACACCCCTGGTAAATGAAAACTATACTCGACTCTCAAAACATAAAAGAAAAAACGTCTAGTTCAATGTTTTTTAGCCAAGCTTTAATATATTCTTTATAAGAATTGAAGGTTTTGACACTCAAGTCTCTTTAAAAGTTGTACATAATGAATTATAAATTTTTGGAGCAATAAAATTAATATTCCTTTGGGCCGTGGGCCAGCCTGGTTTTGCAATGGGGTTCTGCATATACACAAGCGCCATATCTGTGGCAAAAACGATTTGAATGAAGTTGTTTTGACCCGTGTAAATAAATTTTAGACTTGAAATAAGTGATTAGAGGGTTAGGTTTTAATTTTCTGGTACATCTTAAATGCATAAGTTAGCCTAAAGGCGGGAATTTCTTTTAATGAAAATATTTTCGCATTTAAAAATACTGCCCCATAATAAGCTCATGAAAATTTGTAATATTACTTAAAAAAATATAAATATGGTGAACACTATCTTTTTTACCTCCGCAATGCACAATACCTCCCCTAGGTTCGTTTATGTTCACCCCCAAAACCACCCCTAAATGAATATTTTTAATAAAGTCAAAACATTTTTTATTCCGCTCCCCTTTAAATTCCATGCAGATTTTTTTCAGATCAAAATGAAAATGTGTGCCCCCCCATACCCCTAAATATGACTATAGGTAACTCAAAAATAACAAAAACATGTCATATTAACTTCCTCACCTGCAAAGATATTTTGTTTGTAATTCATTATTTTGATTGCGTTCTAATGGAAGGGGGGTTGCTAGCGAAATTCTAAAAAAGAAAATAACTGGAACCGGTTCGTTGTAAAACAAAATATTTTATGAGGGGGGGTTGGGGGTTACTAGCAATGTTCTAAAAACGAAAATCATTGCAACTGTGGAACTCGTGAAAACGACATTTTCAGCCAAAAAGCATTTAATGGCCAGAACCGGTTCCTCGGACAAATGATATCGATTTTTTTTCCCAAAAAAGGATTCGGTTTCTCAGAGAAATAATATCGACAGTTCCAGTGACCGGCTTGGAACCGGTTCCTTTTAACCGGACAGAAATATCAACCATCTCTAGTTCAACGTTCAACTTTGACATTTATTTGACGTTTATTGTTGTGACTTATAGTAACTCACTCTGAGACCATTTTTTAAAAAGAAATGCTTAAACTTTTGTTGGCGTAGGTTTTTTGGACAAAATTCTGTCTCGAATTATTGTCCTAACGTCAAATGTTATTTACGTATTCTCTTTTATAGCAACTGGATTCAATAAGGTATACCGTTAGATTATTTTTATAACCAAATCGTGTCGAGCTAGATTATGTTGTATCTTATCTGTTCAATATATTATTAAACTCGATGCATATTTTACTTGCGAATATGGTTAGCCTATTTTATCGTTATCAATATTTATTTTATCGTTATCAATATTTAAAAGATTTAACATTGAGTGCATTTAAAATATAATAACATGTCTATCGTAGCATATGTTGTTGTAAATTGTTTCTTGTTTAATGATCAATTTTTGTTATTTTTAAACACCGTCCCGTAACTTCCGTAACGTATTATTGTCCCAAACGAGTTGATTTGAATGATTATTATGTTATTTGGAAGGTTTCAAGATGTTTTCGGTGTTTAATCGCCTGACGAAGTCTGGAGATGGAAAGAAATCTTCCTCAGCCCCGGCGCCCATGTCCTCCTCCTTGCAGAAGAAGTTTTCCAGAGGCGTTCATTATAATAGTGAGTTGCTTCACTAAATTCTATACAACTCATTACTGGAACCTCCATTAGTTCCTTTTTCACTAGTTTTTTCTAAGGAATTTCAACATTGTTTTTTCCTTCTGAGCAATTGCAATATTTATACAATCAAACTTGGTTATAACGAGCGCGAAGGGACCAACCAAATTTGCTCCTTATAGTCATTACTCGTTATAAACGTAGGTAGGTAAAAAGAGTACCTACCTACTAATAACGATATTTATACCAGGGTATGAAACCTTGCATGTTATAAAGCGACACATTTTTTCATTACGAAAATCACGCTTAACTACGAAATGATTTAATTTATGATTACACTAATAATAATAAACTGTACGCATAGTACTGGATAGAAATGTTTCTTAGAGCGACAACTATCAGGGATTATAAACTCTCGTGATTTGCGGTAAGTCCGTCGCCGTGCCGGACGGGCGGCTTTCTTTGTCTTGTTTATGACATTATTTGACTGTTTCGAGAATTGGGTTTTTTGGGCGCATTGAGTTGACAATATTATTTGGACGTTATATCAGTGAAGCGACCTCGTTATAATCCCACACGATTGTATGAAAATAAGCCCGAACCAACATATCATTAAGTAATTCCTCTTTATAGCCGTGACCTCGCTATCACCGAGATCGTTATAACCAAGTTCGACTGTATATTGAACACCTAGTGCAAGATCTGTTTTCTTCTACTACCAGTATTTCAATGGAAGATTCTCCTCGGGCCATTGATCCCTTCGGCATCGGTGCACAGCCAAGAAATACGCCAAACACGCACCCAACATTTGTACACAATTGACATTTGCCACATGAAAACGGGTTGTTTCTACTACTTGTTCTTGTGTTCCAACAACTTGGCTGTAGAAGGATCTGCCGGCCTCTGTGTTTCCTCCCTCCTGTAACAAGGGTCTCTTCCTTTTTTTTTTAACCACTGTTCATTATGAACATTGCAGTCTCCCAGGATTACAAACTCAGCCAATGTGTAGCGAGGCAAGAGAATATCCACAGTGTTGGTCAAGCATTTGAATAGCTTAGTAGTGTTCGATTCAACAAGGTTTGCCGAGCGATATAGGCTGGCATATGTACTCACTGGAAATAACATTGAAACATTATTTTCAGTGAAAATATTGATAAAGGGCGATAGAAACGTAGGCAAGACTTGCCTGCTGCAGAGATTACAGGGCGGAGCCTTCATCGAGGAGTACCGTCCCACCGACCAGATACAGGTGGCGCCCATCAACTGGACCTACAAAG
Source organism: Drusus annulatus (assembly GCA_022651775.1). Taxonomy (NCBI): domain Eukaryota; kingdom Metazoa; phylum Arthropoda; class Insecta; order Trichoptera; family Limnephilidae; genus Drusus; species Drusus annulatus. The sequence continues at coordinate 1,445,372 of JAGWCC010000331.1, forward strand.
AAACTGACCACATCGTGAAGGTAGGTGTTTCAGCATTCCATTCTTGTCTTAGCGCCGTAGGGTAAACCCCCTTTTTCTACGCAAGTAATGTAATAACGTGATTGTGTATTATCTACAAGTTAGTCTTTGTTCGGTCACAGAGGTTATGTATTTGAAGTGATTGGGAGGAATGGAACACTATTGACGAAAATTTTGCGCTAACAGTTAGATATAATTATTAAAAATATCAGGAGCTACATACAAATATTATTCGATGCAATACAGTCTCCACACTCTCGTCTTATAATATGTATACCTAATGTTTTAGCTTTAGCGCCAAATAAGCAAAAAGGTGTGAGAGTGTATACTTCGTGAACGATATCATGCGTAATTTGGAATTATCTTTTGGTTATATACCTTCTTATTAGATGTCTTTGCCTAGCGTCAAGTGAATCTACCAATGGCAAGTAATATATAGCTGTTGATAAATAACACCCCCAAAATATCGTCGTGTTAACGTCGGCGTTATTTCCTACAGTTATATTTAACAGTTAACAATTGCCAACGATAACGGCGATGGCATAGTTTAGAATTCTCGTCAACGCCCAGTACTAGTTTCAAGTCTGAAATAACTAACTGAATGATCTTTTTTCAATCAATAGGTATAGCATATATCTGGTACTCTTTTTTATTTGTCATTTTAACTATAAAATATAGGCCACAAGAGATGCCGATTATTTCATAATTTTGAAACAATTATTTGTGACTAAATGAAAGTATCTCGCACCAGCTACTTTGAAAATATGATCAAATATAAATGTTAAAAATTTATTTACAAAGTAATATTATATATTATAACCGAATCCAGTATTTTTTTTTTTATTTCATTGCCGGCAACCCGGGCGTTGTTTACAGTCAATAATTAACTATAAATAATTTCTTTTGGGAGTACGTACGTGCATACATACAAGTGTGACCTTTTCAAAATTGGAGCTAGCGGATGTGTTCACTAAATTATCACATTAAAAAAGAATCTTACCCATAGTGTATTTTAAAAGACATTATTCCACATTAGAAATGGGTGGATTAAAGCAACTAATATTTTCTCTTGGCTAGCGGAGTTGCATTCTGTGATTTTACATGGGTAACAACTAGTATATGATAATTTGTTAAAAGGTGGAAGTGTGGGAGGTGGTGGATAAGGCGCAAGCCAAAAAGAAGGGCAACGCTGGCTTGAAGCTCGAGAACGCGTCTCCTGGCGCTGCGTCAGAGATTGTGGAGACGCCCAAGCTGGACGCCACCTTCCTCAACGTCTACCAGAATGCCAACGGTGTTATTCTGATGCTGGACATCACCAAACCATGGTTAGTTTAACTATTATATGCACTGAAGAGATAAAACGATTGAAGTTTGTTGTAGGCGTGTCTGGTGTGCTCGAAAGTCAATTTGTCGTTACTTAAGTTGAATTGATCAAAAAATAATTTAAGTAGCCTGTCTGAGGCCTAGGAGTCGAAATGTCTTATGTAAATTGTTGGGATCAGTTTTTTATTAAATCGGTATTAATATCAAACTTCTTGGTATTATCTGTTCAGTCGTAATATAGATTGAATGCTTTGGAAATGACACGTTATAAGTACTATTCTGTGATTGCTTACAACTTTCAGGTCAAACATATCAGCATGCATATACATATTGAGAGTGTCTCCGCCTCATTATATCCTTGAAAGTGATGATTGAGTTTTGAACTAATAAGCTTCTTCCTTTTTAGTCAAGGTTACAGACAGCCTTGCAGTGTCGTGGTTGTTTCAAAACTTGCCGAAAACCATGTCAAAGAGGATTCGACGGCAACACAGTTACCCTGCAAGGCTGTCCGTAACATTAGCTAGAGGAGGAAGAAGCGTGTACGCCTTATTTCATTATTTTGGCCGTAATAATCTTAAATCATATCTGTTCACCACTAGGCACCTTGTAATGTTCAATTTGTTATTTCAGGACATTTGACTACGTCCAGCGCGAGTTGGCTGGCATCCCCTCCGATGTGCCGGTGATAATACTGGGCAACCACTGCGACATGCACCACCACAGGCAGGTGCACCCGCACCAGATAGAGTGCGTCATGGAGATGGCCAAGCAAAGCAGGTAACACACAACTCCCTCGGTATCTTGATAATATTGGTGTGTTTGGCCATGCCTGGCTTCCCACATGTCTGACAAGTACTTTCTATCCTGTTACGTATGCGCAATATATGTCGAATTAGAGTATCCCTCGTAATTTTTAATTGAATTTACAATTTCACAATAGACGGCAAACACTGTTTTGACTCGGTCCAACTACCTCCAGCCTTGATTCACGGTCCAATGTTAACTAATACTCCCGGCTGTTTTAGCCGGGCTTGTCCTGCGCTCCTCACCACTTTTTGGCTTTTCAGGGAGGCAAATAAACAAAAATTAACGTATATAATTTATTTATAATTTATCGTGCTACATAACACTCCGTATCAGAATCATACTGAAAGCATATTTGTCTCTGGACAGCGGTTTGCAAACTTATGAATTGTAAACGTTTAACACAATTGTGTTTATGAATGAACATTTTTTTAGAGCCGTCACCTATCCAAGTGCGTACTTCTACAAATAATGCTGATCATCTTTGTTGCTTGGCAATCTACTGCAGTGTCTTTAACCTTTTAACTGCTCAATAGATACACCTAAGCAGTCGTCCCTACGCGGAACATTTTTTGTTTATGTATTTTTGGTTGAATGTTATGTTTAGAACGACCCTTTTAGGAAAACAAAATCACTATCTGAATTATTAACTATCCTAAAATCGTCCTCCAACATCGAAGTATCAATGAACATTCATTCATTCATTATTATTTTATAAGATAAAAAATGAAGTATTTGATAAAGATTCTCTGATATGTTGCTCCACAAATGAATATTCTTATTTTTAAAACAAATTTCGCCCAAATACGGTATACATGTGCTCGGAAAACGAAGTCGAAACTTGAAAATACTTTAGTCTGCCGCCACGTGGTGCTCGCCGCGGTGAAAGAGTTAATACATCTCAAGTAGCCTGCAAGAACCCCAAAATCAGAATGTCGTGAAATATATACTCTTTACTCGAAATTATGATAAAAATTGTCAGGTGGATGTTATTTTGTTTAGAAGTGGCTCCATCAGATACGCCGAGGCCTCCATGAGAAATGGATTTGGCCTCCGACTTCTGCACAAATTCCTGAGCATCCCCTTTTTGAACCTGCAGAAGTCCACCCTCTTGGCCCAGATGCAGACCAACCAGCAGGAGACTGACCAGGCGCTCGATGAGTTGGATGTATTCCAGGTTGCTAACTTATCATAATCACTTTCTATCAGAACCAGCAACAGCAGCAATTCATTACTTCGTAACTTTTCACTACAGATGATGGTTCAAGAGGGGAACAAGTCAGTTGTTTACTCTTCAATTTATATCCTACCTTTATTTGTTTATCAATGCAATTAAAAAGTTATACTTAATGTTTTTGTAACTGCCCTTATGTTTTCCAATTTCATTAAAATGTGAATACATGTCTCAATATCACTTATTTTTACTTGTTTCTGTCTTGAAATAGTGAATCGGTATTTTAAAACCTCTATAACAGAATATTTCATCATACTGGAACATAATTCGTAATTCGGATAGGAATTTTCGGGGTTGGAAAAAAATTGACAGGAAACATAAATTAAACAGGAACTTCTTCAGTGGGTTTGAATAATCCAGATAAGTTTTGATTAAACAAAAGATGTGGACATTACTTACTTTCTAGAAATGTTCATTTTCAACCTCTTTGGTTCCAGGACTCGGAGGAGGCGGACTACAATAGCTTCCTGGAGAAGCTGGCCTCTCGTCGCAAGCAGGAGGCCAGCGGCACGGGGCCTTCCATCCGGCAGCACCACGACAGGTCGCCCTCTATAGTGCTGGGGGGCGGCAAGCCCATCGTGCCCCCTAATGTCAATCCACTGGTAACTTACAAATATTTTATTTTGAACACCACTGTTACTTTATATTGCCCACGAATTTCTACAACTGATTACTTGTAAACGCTACGATAATCTTGCATTTCTTCAATTTCATAATTATCTCTACTCCATATGATTCTGTTGGCTCTGCATTTAAAGTACTTAATTTTGTAGCAAGCATCTTCAGCAGTGGGCATATCCCTGAACCGCTCTTTCCTGGCCCCCGTTGCGCCCCCGGCCACCACCGCGCCCTCTGCCAGTTCCCCCACCAGCCCGGCCCTTCAGGAAGGCTTCCAGGCGGGGCAGGATTTAGCCCTGGCCGCACGGGGGCCCCCTTTGCCGCAACAGGTTATCACTGCAGCGACACCGAAAAAACAGAGATCTAGGTGACAAATTTTCCTTCTTATTTTCTCAGGGCGAAAACAGTTTTACAGCTTCTACGGACTGCATCACTCCCTTCCCTTATGCCATACGAAAAAAAATAAAAAATGATTACAAATCCAATAATTTTGTGTACATCTAATACACTTGTCTAATCTTTTATTACATTGTTCAAAACATTTTTTAAATTCATCTCTTGTGATACCCGACAGCGCCTCCGTCGTCTTTTTCTTCCCCTCAGCAACCTCGGAAAAATGCTCTCCTTTAACGTCTCTTTTCATTTGGGGAAATAAAAAAAATCGCAGGGAGAAAGGTCGGGTGAATAAGGAGGATGGGGTGCAAGGGTCATGGCACAGACAGGGCTGTGTGAGCAAAAGCTTTATCGTGGTGAAAAAACCAGTCGCCTGACTGCCACGAATCAGGCCTTTTCCGCCGCAAACTGTTGCGCGATCTTTTCAAAACTTCCAAGTAGAAAACCTGGTTAACTGTCTCACCCTGCGGAACAAACTCTGAATGGACGACTCTTCTCTCATCAAAAAAACAAATCAGCATCTTCTCGACGTTGGATTTCACTTGACGAGCTTTTTGAGGGCGAGGCAAACTTGAAGTCTTCCGCTGGCTTTATTGTTGCTTCGTTTAAGAGTTGTAACCGTAGCTCCATAATATCAATATCATCATCATATCATTTCGGAATTCTCTTTCAAAGCAAAGTATGTTTCCACGCGACCTTGTTTTTGTTCAGCAGTGAGCAGTCGAGGCACGAATTTGGCAGTCACCCTTTTTATCCCATCCAGTATCATAGAAGACGCATTTAAAACTTGTTTAGAACAAAGGAATAAAATATTAGACAAGAGTATTAGTATTAGCGGAGAGTACTTTGAAGGGAATTAAAGGTTATTTGTTAAAAAATTAAATATATGTGTTTTTTTAAATAAGTTCGGTTTCTTTTGGGTACCCCCTCATACTATAAATATACAATTTTGGAATGTAAATACATTAAATACATTACCTGATAACACGGTACAATAAATTTAAAAAACATAATTTTCTAATGCATGGCGCACTGAACACCTTTTATACCGGGCACACAACAGAAGTTGTAGCTCACGGGAATCCGGCAGGTTAAGACATATTAGGGTTTGTTTGTTTTCTTGCATTCGAAAGATATGTACGTAGTTCATTTATGTGGCCAAGTTACTAATTTATTTCCGATATCTCAGTGAGATGTCCCCGGGCCCCCGCTCTGCCAGTGACCTGGATGACTTCTGCGCCGGAGTGCTGGACCACAGCTTCCTGGACGATATGTCTCCGACTTCCAGAACCCAACAAGAAGTCCACGTGCCAAACTACCCCAAGCAGAATGCGGACAGTGATAGGTAACTGAGGCCTCTAATACATTTCACAGTTGTTACTGGTCGTTGATGTTAACTTGACGGTAGTAAACACTTGAATTAAACTAATATATAAATAATTAAGACTGACGCTATGTTGAGGATAATTTAGACCAATTTATCGAGCATAAGTCTCTGCTCTATGCAAGACAGAATCAACATAGATTATTTCATCTTCCTGTCTGTAGGACCAACCTGCCAATGGTTTTAGTAGAGAAATTCCACTGACACGATCTTCACCACTGCCTGCAAATCTCTGAACTGTTAATGTATTTCTGTGTTTGTGTTGTAGTGATGACGACCGAGCCAACCCCCTCGTGGTCAGAATCCAAGATGACCTGGAATCCAGTGACGAAGATGTCGCCACTCAAGAATACCGTCACAAACCTGTACCTGAACCGGTGTTTAGCATCAAAGAAAATGTCACCAAAAATATCTCCAAAACTGCCAAAGTCTTACAGCTTAATGCCACCAACGAATCAACAAAACCGTACGCTTCCAATGTGACAACCGAACCTCAAAAACTATACACCACATCCACGGAATCATCAGTAAAACCATTGCCAGCCAATGTAACAAACGAACCTTCCTTGAAACTGTACGCTACAATCGAGCCGTCGATCAAATCATGCGTCAGTTCTGAAAATGTCTTCACGCCGTACAAGGAGAAGGATCCCAACAAGTGGGTGGATTCTCCCGATGGCAAACTGTCAGCAAGCAATTCAAGCAGAAGTTTGTTCGGTAAGATGGACAAGTTGACGGTTTACGATCAGGACCGGAAGCCAGGAGCGTCGGAAGAGGAGAATTCCGATAGTGGACCGGAATTTAATGAATCTAACTTGTATATTCCTACCCCCATGTGGCCTATCGATACGAGCATCAGACGATCGCCGGAAGGTATGAAGTATTAGCATCTTTTCGTTTTTCTCATGAAATTACACACAAAAATAATATTTTGCAAGCATTTTAATTCAATATAATATGCATTTTTCTAGGAGGTGAAGACATCGCTCCAGATTCTGAAGTTAAAAATGACAAAAAGGTGAGAATTTAATTCTTTGTCTTATCTCTCTTTTTATTTTGCTGCCCTCTCCTCTTGTAGGTTGGCTATCATCATAAGTAAATTTAAATAAAATAAAAATGTTGAATATCTTTCCCCAGTCCAAGGAAGAGAGGAAACACAAGAAGAGTAAGAAATCCAAGGAGAAGGATCGCGGAAGCGACAAGGATAAGAGAAAGGACAAGGACCGGGAGAGAAAGCATAGAGATAAGAAAGCCAAGAAGAAAGATTCCGATAACTTCCTGGAAGAATTCCTCAATGGATCTAGCGGGATAGAGCCAGCTCAGGAGGCCTATCAGAACTTATAATTTATTTATTCGTAATAATGTTGTCAGTGCAAATTCATTTCAGTTGTGGCATTTTTTTCAATAATTAATTTGGAGAATTTATGTTTACATATTCGTAAAAAGCATTTACTTTGTGGCTTGCCATATTTATAAATAAAACACATATACTTTGTTTATAACCACTTTATTATTTAATATTACGTCTACCGGTTTCGGAGTACCCTTCCATCATCAGGACAATATAAAAATTTGAATATTGTCCTGATGATGGAAGGGTACTTCCGAAACCGGTAGACGTAATATTAAATAATAAAGTGGTTATAAACAAAGTACATGTGTTTTATTTATAAATTTATGTTTTCATTATCATTTCGATACTACCATGGTGACCACCATTCATAATCGAAACATTGCTTGTAATGGCTTTAGCTATGTTTGGTAACCTCTTCGGCTAAAGATCCAACTGTGGCAGGCTCCAAACCTGTAGTTGCTTGAAATTGCTTTAGCCTTTTTTTGTGACCAGATCTGATAAATTCTATAACGGATGCACATTCTATTAAAAAAAGTTATCACATCGAAGCGTTGCTGATTTTATACTGTATCAAGGCTGATTCACACCAACGTCCGGATCCGCTCAGTGACGATATTGTTCCGCAAAAGAGCTTATTGATATGGTATGAATATCAATCAAGGAGTATGTGCCAAGACAAAGTTGTGTGGCAGTATATCCTTCTGCCCACCTTTGTGATATTTAACTACTTAGTTAGTTAAATAATTATTTTGAATTGTAAAAATACTTACATAAATAATTATTTAACTAACTAAGTAGTTAAATATCACAAGGGTGGGCAGAAGGATATACTGCCACACAACTTTGTCTTGGCACATACTCCTTGATTGATATTCATACCATATCAATAAGCTCTCTTGCGGAACAATATCGGCACTGAGCGGATCCGGACGTTGGTGTGAATCAGCCTTTAACTGGTTTTATTGAAATGTTCAAAATGTAAATAGAGGTACCTCTCCAAATTGAACTATCCGTGTGGTCGCTAAATGATAGACCTATCTAGTCTATTCTAGATCAATGGATCGCACTGTTTTCATAAAAAACTTTCCAAAACTGCACAATTTCATTTTAAATATTTTATACCAGACATTACGTATTATTAATAAAATCTAAATGTATTATTGACTAATTATTTATGTTTCTGCTAATTAATAATATAAGTAATTATTATTTAAACTGACAACATTTATGAACATGAATCATGTTTGGTTACCCAAACTTGTTGCTAAAATGTCAAAAAAACTGTTGCCAAAAGTAATTTTGCCTAAAAATATAATTATACATACATAATAATATATATATATAATTATGATGTTAGGTTATGTAATAATTGAGATTTCTTCCTCTATAGATGTTGTAAACTATGACTTTTAAAGCATTTATACTTGTATAGCTTACCATGTCTCCTCTTATGCAATTTCATGAAAACAACATGCTTTACATAAAATTGTCAATTTTTTTGTCAGTTTTAGAATGTCAGTTGTAAATTTGAAAAAAAAAACACATTCTCAATATAGTGACATTACAAGCTAAAAATACTTATTTATTTAAAACTTATGTAAATTTATTTTTCTAGCATTTTAAGTAGATAACCCATTCTTACATTAATCAACTAGTGTTCATGAACGGAGTATGGCTGTATTGAAATCTCTTTGTGAATTATTACCTTTCCGTCTTGCTTCCATTGCTTCTTGTAAACCTTTGACCATAAAAGTATTGTTGTATTAAATAATACAGCGCATAGTCCCGCCAATTGGTTCCCACGAAATCCCAGACTTTTCAAGGAATGAATTACAGTCAACCCCCCGGGTTCCGTAACTAACGCTTTTCGTAAGCCGTTACCTAACTTGAATTTTACCTAAGTCGAATTTGTAAAATATTTATAAGTATATATCCTGTACTTTAGAATCAAATCCGTTCTAGAAAAAGTGTGAGAAAACTCTTACGAAAAATGTGTTTCGCAATTAATGGATGTTCAATTTTTAGTGTAAGTATTGGAAGTAGTAGTTATGCACAAAGCGTCCAACCCCAAAAAAGATGAAACTGAGAAAAAGGCGTTGGAAAATATGTCGATAAAAAGGCATTAAAATGTTGTTTTTTTCTTTATGATCATTATTATAAATAAGTAATTTATAATCTACCAATGTGTTTATTAAAAAAAAATGTATCTCTTATGTTATCCTACATTTTATAATATTTTTAAACTTCAAATTAAGTCAAATATCTGCAATGTGCGTTAGTAAAAAAAAATAATTACCAAAAATCTATTGCATTTGGAGCTTGAATGTTTTCAGCTGATATAAATCTGGTATTTATCTATAGGAAAACATGTAAAACTCGATTTTGGCAAATTGTGGGTTGGACGCTTTCTGCATAACTACGTCCAATTAAGATACAAACACAGTAAAATAAATCAGGTGACCAATTTCTGCACTCTCATTGGTAAAAATGGATTTGACCTCTTTTGAAACTAAAATCAGCTACATTTGACTACTTTTTGAAGGTTAAGTTAATTCTCCTCATTCTTATACTGTTATACATGGTTTTACGACACACACATGTCTCAGAGATGTCATTTCTACTATATTCATACATCATAGTTGGTATCAGAACTCGATTGTGGACTGCTAGCCTCACTTTCAATTTACAATTTTTATAAGCAAATAGTGCATACAGTTCTCAATTAATTAAAATTGTTATCTTGCATATACATAGCTATTTCCAGTGACTTGATCTAAAAAATCAGATATTTTCAACCTTCCTCTTCTCCTCCCCATGTTTATTTTCCACTAAGAATTATTGGTGCAAAGACAATTGGTGTATAAGCTTTTTGAAAAAATATTTATAAAAAAACCTTAAATTTTTTTATAACATTGTTACAAATATTTAATTGATAATTTTATATGACTGTTTTCTGAGTGTGTCGACTAAAGTAATTAAAAAATCAACTACTGATCCTAATAACTTGTTTAATTGAATTTTACAAAACCTACTTATGTATTTTTTTTCTTTATTGTCAGATTTTTGTTTATCAACCTCTTCAGGCCCAAGCATTTTTTCAAAATTAGAATCTCTTCTCAAATATTTTCATATTCTCTACCACATAACAATTAGATCACATTTAACTAACTTCAACTCCGTCTATAGAATTAAGGTGCCGATTAAAAAATATACAATGGTTATGAAAGGTAAGGTATACGCGGTTAAGATGTACTAGAGATGGTTGATATTCCTGTCCGGTTAAAAGGAACCGGTTCCAAGCCGGTCACTGGAACTGTCGATATTATTTCTCCGAGAAACCGGTTCCTTTTTTGGGAAATAAAAATCTAGCAACCCCCCCCCCCCCCCCCCCTCATGAAATAAATTTTGGCGTCGAGGAATCCTTTCTTTATAATATAAAGATCTTCGTGGAACTTTTCTGGCACCAGGAACCGGTTCCAAAATAAACTGGATAAATAACCGGTTTCTCGCCAGTGACCGGTAACGGGAACCGCAGGTACACCCAATTTCCGATATCAACCATCCCTAATTTTTATCAGTAAAAAATGAAGAACGCTTCACGATTTTGCGTGTCATCCTTGCTCAGCAACTTTGCTAATATTCTCTATATCGTTCCAATTTTAATATATGTACTGCCGAAGCAAGTACACTGGAAAATAAATTAAAATATGGATCAGGAGCACATAAATTAATGATAATTAATTAAATAGTTTTGTCTACTCAACAATAGATGTCTCTACATGTAAATATAAATACTATTTTTTTCCTCACATTTGAATGTCAGATACCAGGAGCACATAAATCAAAGAATGATGGCTTAATCTACTCAACAATAAATATCGTTACAATGTCGAGACTATTAAATAAATTAGTATAGTCTACTCAACAATAGATGTCGTTACAATAGACTATAACATAATTTTCTCACATATGAATCTCATGGGCCAGGAGCACATAAATCAAAGAAGCTTATTTAATAAGTTTGGTCTACTCAACAATAGATGTCTATATAATAAATTTCTCACATTTGAATCTCAGGGACCAGGAAAACATAAATCAAAGAAGCTTAATTAATTAGCTTAATCTACTCAACAATAGATGTCGTTACATGAAATATAAATAGACTAAAATAAATTTCTCACATTTGAATTTCAGGGATCAGGAGCACATACATTTTAAGATTATTTAAATTTTAATAATGTTTAGAGATACCGCATTCGTATGAAAACAAAATGTGATTTGTACGTTTTAAAAATGTATTTAATATGCCCTTTAAAGTTATATTAACATGCATAATAATAACAGATAAACTTTAAATAAAAGTTGTTTCAAACATTTAGATTGCGATATATGAAAGCTGTGGTGACTTTTGTCTTGAAGGGGCTGATATCAGAAGTTAGTCTAGTATGTTGTTGCAAAATATTGACATTTTGAAAAGGCTAACCTGGGCATTTGTTTTTTAAAGACAAAGATGAGTGAGTATTACATATTTTAATGCTGTTAGTTTCAATGGACCTTACAAAAATGTTGCGGATGTCAAAAGTAGGGCAGCCACTAATAATCCAAGATACATCTGTCGCTTCTACGACTCGTTCTTGTGTTCAACAGGTCGATTGTGGAATGATTTTACAGCCTCTTTGTTTCTAGCCTTTTTGTGTGAGTCTTCTACTAAAAAGTGCTGTGTTTACTGATCTTGGATCTACTAAGATTTCGTCTTCACTTCTTCAATAGATGCGTTAGCATTTGATTAATTATTCTTGAGTTAAGTATTCTAATCCTTTTTAAAAGCAAACTATCGCTTCCCTTTATACATTGATATATTATGCATTAGTCTCAAATCATGTATTTCGAATTTATTAAACAAAAGTAAATCCTGGTAACCTAGCCGGGCGCGCCGCACTGAGTGAGGCATCTCAAAACTTCAATCTCTTCATCAAAATATTTGTCATCTATACGTGGAAAGTGATTATTCCAGAAGAATAAAGTTACTCTGTATAGATTCACATATACCAGGGGTGTTAGTTGAAGTTTTCCGGTTTTACTCATGGATGTCGCTAGAGATATGTATACATTTCTATGATTTGGCATCTATGTCATATTTTTCTATGGACAATACCTTAAAAAATACACAAGTTACATTCTGCCAAAATAATAGTGTCATAGTTGTTTACCTCAGTGAATATGTCGAGTTTCGTTCCAAGTAAATTGCATTAGCGGCATTCGTTGCTTTTCTTATTTCATCAAAAGAAAGTGAGACATGGTTTCGTCAATTTAAAAGTGGAGATTTCGATTTAACAGACAATGAATATCCTGGTGCAACGAAAAAGTTCGAAGACGAGGAATTGCAGGCGTTATTGGATGAAGACCCAACCCAATCGCAACAACAATTGGCCCAAACACTTAATGTGACCCGAGGAGCAATTTGCCAACGTTTAAAAGCCATGGGAAAGATCCAAAAGTATGGAAAATGGGTACCACACCAAATGATCGAGAGACAAATCGAAATCCTACAACATGACAACTCAACGCCTCATACAGCTAAAGTAGTGAAGAACACTCTCAAAGCATTGAATTGGGAAATATTATCGCATCCGCCGTACTCTCCAGACCTTGCCCCGTCCGACTATCACCTTTTCGCATCGATGGGACACTCACTCGCAGAGCAGCGCTTCGTCAATTTTGAAAAAGTCGAAAAATGGCTCGTCGAATGGTTTGCCTCGAAAGAGAAATTTTTTTTTTGGAATGGTATCCATGATTTGCCTCAAAGATGGGCAAAATGTATAAAATCCGATGGTCAATACTTTGAATAAAAAAAATTTGAGATTCCCTTGAGAATTAAGCGTTTTCTTTATTGAAAAAACCGGCAAACTTCAACTAACACCCCTGGTATTTCAACAGTCATAAAATTCAACGTACGGTATAATGTTCTATAAAAAGGAGGAAACACTACATTTGACTCACATCAAAACTACAAGAATGCAAATAAAAAAAAAGGGAAAAAAAATACAAAAAACCGGTTCCAAAAAATAACTGGTTCCTCGCCAGTCACCGGTAACTGGAACCGCAGGTACACCCAATTTCCGATATCAACCATCCCTACAATGTAAATAGCTCCAGAGTTGTAAGGCTTGTCCAATTTCAAGGCGCATTGATTCCGCAATCTACAGTACTTCAAAGCTATGCAGATTGCCTCAACTCAATTTGCAAGAACGTGAAACGGACCTCGCCTACATTATTTATGTTTAGGTTCGATTCTGACTCACCCATATTTGGATCACGCAATTTATAGTGGCTTAGAGGTAAATAATACAAAACATTAATATTATAATGCAATTATTTATTAAAATTCAAATTAATTACAGTAATAATATGTTAATATTTTCTGATATATTATATTTTATATCTGTATAGTATATACATTATTCGCACTTTAAAAACTATTATTTATAATATATAGTAAGGTTGTTAATCTCTCAATCATGACGCAACTCTTAGAAAAATTATAATTTACCGATAATAGTTATCATAATTTAATGTTTAACACTCGAAACACTGCAACCAACAACTATTGACCGGTCCCAGCGTCTCGAATTGAGCTAAAAATCATAAGATTCGTATAGTTTTATTTACATTTGTTACGGCAGACCTCGGTCTGACAACACTCACAACGGCAATAATAATATTACAGGGAAAACATTCTCAAAGGCTTCTGTCCTTCAGTGTATGGCATAGTCCACTGAACAGATGATCAGTTTTACCCAAAGTAAGTCAAAATTGACCTTACTTCGGGCACATGGATACGCCCACAACACACTTCTATTCCTCACTAGTAAGGCGCCACAGTAATCATTCTCATTATTGGTTGTGAAAGGCGCACAGGCCCTTTTCTTTATCAGGGTTTTGAAATAATATTTTATTGAAACAAAATTAAATCAGTAACTAAATTAAACATCGAAGCCTTTAAAGTTTTTTTTGTTTATTCTGCATAGTTCTGCCAACGATAGCAAGTACGACTCGTCCCGAAAAAACAGTGTTCAAATATTAGTCATCTTATGTACTTTGAATATAGTTGTGCAGAGACATACTTGTCCCTCATCAGCAGGGCTATAGTTTGTTACAAATGCGATATAACAATTATTAACAACGCAGTGACATCCTGCTTGCGCGCTCTACTCTCTACGGCAGTCAATTTACAAATGTACACATTCATTTTCACAAGAACCGATAATTAAGGGCTGAATTAATTTAACGAAACACAGTTCAGTCAAATAGTTCCAATAAAGACCTAATTCGATTCAAATAGTTCAAACAAAGACCTGATTTGAGTCAAATAGTTCAAATAAAACAGGGTCAAGTCAAACAATACATGATTTTATTTCAAACTGTCAAATTCGGTTTAAAAATGCCCTTTGCACTAAATATAAAATAGTGTCAATACCGAAATTGACTGTTTCATAGTTGACTTGTTTAAAAACTACAATCATAAAGTTCGGCCCTTATTAAAATAATTGACACAAATGTTCATTTAATAATAATTATCATAGGTTATTATAGACCGTCTTACTGAAAGCCACTTCGGAATGTGATCAGCTTACAGACGTGCTGTAACCTTTTTTCCGTTTTCGCAAAATAGTTAATACATAATAGGTGTTCTCCTAAATTACCTACGAGGAAGTAGGTGTACTGTTTACAAACTATGCCACTACCAAAACAATGCTAGGAGTTCAACTGACAAATGCTGTTTGACCTTGGTCATGCGTTTAGCTTGGCAAAATCACTTAATAATGTAAAATCGTATGAAACCAAGGAAGAAGAAATGGAGTCAACATTTTTATCTGAAACCTTTTAAACGTTGCTAAAATAATGAAAAAAATCTTATTAATTATTGTAAGAATATGAATAAAATTCATACTATATGAATTAGAAAAACATACAGAGATTGGAACTCAGAACCGTTTGCTTGCCAGGCAATTTATGGTTAATATTAGACTATAAAATTAAAAGATTAGCCATAAATCAAAATGGGCCGTTTACCATAGGACACCATCAAGTTTGCGATTTAGTTCGGATAGAATATTCGCTTGCAAACATAAAAACGGATGGCTTGGATAATTGAAGCAATGATAGTGATTTTCAAGAAGTGCTTGATAAAAACAGGTCTGAAAGTGGGTTACGTAGCGCAATTGGCAGAGCCTCTGCCCAGCAAGTGGAAGGTTCTGAGTTTGATTCTCAAGCGCACCCAAATCTATTTTCTTTTCTATATTTTTTCTAACTCATATATTTTTAATTTTATTAATATTATTTCAATAATTATTATAATAATGGAATTGTGTAGCTCTAAAAAGTTAATTTCAATACAAAAAATATTTTTTTACACTAATTCAAACAGCCACCTAATAACTCTTGTTTGTTCAAGGAATGGCGATCGGTTAATCTCACTTTTATTAATGCTTTTTTTTAATCTTGTATTTCCCCTTTGAAAATGATCTTGCGCAAAAATGAGTTTACATAGCTGAGAGAATGGAATGCGGATTCCATAGACTTTAAGTTCCATGGGAAAATGTCTAGAGTAATTAATATTAACCGTTACTAAACATTATCTCTTTCCATAAAGTTTGAATCAATACATAAGTTCGGGTTTAAAAATATTTTATAACTCGTGGCTCAAAATGATGAGAAAAAAATCACGGCACGTCACTGGGATATATATAATACAGATGCTGATAACCGTTTTCACTGCCCACGTGTAATATTGACTTGCCAAAACTGTTCACATGGCAGGTTATTTTGAAATATTTTTTGTTTGAGCATTTCAGGTGTTTTGTGATCGTCTAATGTAATTATATGTTTCTTTAGAGTTTAGAACAAAGTAGATCCAAGTCGTGATATTTTTTTATTAACGTTTGGAATGCCGGATTTCCGCGAGCTACAACATCCGTTGCGTGACAGGCATAAAAGGCGTTCTGTGCACTGTGCGCTTACTGACTGTAATTTCATAATAATAACTAATTTGTGTTTTACAAAATGATGTTTTCGTAAATTGTACCATCTTATTAGATAATGTGTTAATTTATTTACATATCGGAATCGTATGTTTATATTATAAGTGGTTTTCTTATATTTAGAGAAATGATTTTTTTGTCCCTCGTCTTACTAAAAAGTTAAATAAAGAAAAAAAGTTAAATGAATATATTTTCTGGTTTAATCATATATTCCTAAGGCTGAATAAATGTGTTTCTAAATAAAAATAAAATCGTATGAGGTTTTCCAGTAAATACATAAAGTAATGTAACATTGAAAAGTGGAAATATTTGTTGCGCACACCAATTTCAAATATTTATTAGCTGACTTCAAGAAATGCAAAACTTCTCTTTTGATTGCTTATTTAGTTGACAAGTGAATTTGATTAATTTAAATATGCTACCGATAGGTTTTAAAGTAAAAAAAACCATGAAAAGGTAATGCTGGATGCCAGCACACCAACAGTTAATATTTCATGTAAACAGATGAAACAGCATTTGTAAGAACTTTAATTTTGACAATATTTGGATAAAGACATTGCACCTGAACAAGGAAGAATGGCACAAATGAAGTACATATTAAACAGCAAGATGGCAGATATACACAGAAGAAAACAGCTCTACTGACAAACAAATGTCAAACAGCAAAAAACATGATGAAACTCGGTGATATTATGTATTTGAGTACACAACATTCATCACTGTTGGTGCAACATCTTCAATTACAAACCATTTGTGTTGTGAGGGCTTTAGGTTTTTTAACACTGCAGTAAACACCAACTATAACATTGTAGACTGACGCCCATTATTATTTACTGTATGCGTGAAAGATTCCTTTAAGAAACAGAGCTATATGATTGCATCGCGCAAGAAACTAATGCAGCTCGAACTCAACGACAACGTTCAAATTGCATGCTGAGCGAAGTTGTTTTGGGTCGTGCTTTAGAATTATTAATCGTGTCATGTAATGAAGGTATCATCCGCAACTATAAAGCTCCATGACTAAAACTTGATCTATAATTTGTATTTCATATCCTGATCACGTATCTGTACAATGTGCTAGAATAGCGCAGCGTTGGAGTTGCTGCAGGCTGCAGGGTAAAGATTGCCCTGATAATAGCCGACACCAGAAGAAGCTTCAATATCAGCAAAATGAAATGTATTATAAGTGTCCAAAAGTAATGTTTGTGTTGTCAATTGAAAAAAAAACATGTATATTTAATAGAACTTTTGATGGGGTGGAGACATATGAGATGTTTGAAAAATAAAAAAAAAACAGATTATTCACATTTTTAAGTTAAACATAATGAATTTCATTGTACTTTGTATGGATTTTTCTCATTACTTGAGAAATTTCGGTAAACTTAAAATTCCTACATGCAACATTTACTGCAGTGTTAAAATTTTGGCAAAAACAATACCTTCTGAATAAAATGGAAGTAGAAAATGATCTCATAATTACAATGTAATAGGAATACTTGTTTTTACAATATTTATGTAAAAAGAACTACATACAAAATAATTCCCTAAAAAAATGTGAATATGACGATGCAATAGAAAATAATATTATTTGAACATAAAAATGGTTACAAATACATATTTACATACTTTTAAAAACAATAAAAATATAAAAAAGTCAAATAAATAAGTCAACAATAAAAAAACATACAAGCAATAATTAGTCGTACATTTACAATTCAAATAAAAACATAAAGTAAAAGAAAACAAAATTGGAAAAGTGAAAAGTGTAAATTTATAAAAATATACCGACAATCAAAAGGGATATCAAATTAATTAGATATTTACTACCAACATAATTTAATTTCTCTGCCTAATTTCATGGTATGATAAAAACTCTTAAATGGTGAGCGCTGGTACGATGAAATATCAGAATGTTTTTTGATGAGCAATGGCGCTTTGAAATATGTATTTTTCTGTCAAAAAGTAAGACGAGACATCATATATAATTTGTTAGGTATTTTTCGATTGTCCAATAAGAAAAGAGAGTGTTAAAATCATGGAACCAGGTAGAAATACTAGTTTGGTAGAATGTCATCCATATGATGGTTATTGTAAAACTGTATATGACATGAGAGTGGCGAAAACAGCATCAAGTCCAATTGAGGATTTTCCTGTAATTGGTGTTCATAGCACATTGTTATGTATATGTTTAGACGGAATAATAAAATAAAAGATCTCTGTATGTACTATGTAATACTACGATGCTGTGTTATTTGGTTAAATAAATGCAATGTGTACATCTGTAGAGACTTACATTATTATTTGTGAGGAAACATTCATTAAACTATTATATTTTGAGCTTTTACCAATCAGAAGTGCGATGGAAGAATACATATTGACCTCTGTCCAAGAAATGTGATGTTATTTCATCTAACAAAATTATGGGAGTAACGAAATGCAATCTGTTGATATTTTCATGGTTACTTCTGTTCAACAAAATGTGATTGGAATTCTGTTGAATAACATGTTGGATGTAACATATGTTGTTAAGGTTGAAACAACAAAATGACTTCTAAATAAAATAAAAACATTTTAGACAACAAGATTATGGCGATAACAACATAATTACTTCTTTGATGGAATGTTATGAAAATTCAATCAACAAAATTAAAGAGAAGCAACATTATGACTTCTGTTAAAGAAACATGCTGAAATTTTTACTGACAAAATAAAGGGAGAAACAACATAATTACTTCCGTTGACAAAATGTGATGATATTTTAATTAACGAAATGAAAAGAA
This sequence comes from Drusus annulatus, assembly GCA_022651775.1. Taxonomy (NCBI): domain Eukaryota; kingdom Metazoa; phylum Arthropoda; class Insecta; order Trichoptera; family Limnephilidae; genus Drusus; species Drusus annulatus. Next base: position 1,464,321 of record JAGWCC010000331.1, read on the forward strand.
AAACAACATTGTGACAATCTGCAATGTTAGGAATTCGTGTGAATATTTGGCTCTTTTTGTTTTATCTTTGTCAAAAACAAATTGTAAATCATTTCATTAGAAATAAGCATGTATTATTTGATAATTTGTGTAAACAATATAATCCTGGTTACAGCCCAAGTGGTTTTAAAAATCACGACACATCCATCAGTCTAAAACTTCACTTATATTTGAATCATAGATCAGGGAGCCCAATGTAACGTAACAATTATAATCGGTTTGCCAGAGCGTTCAATTCATTGAATTTAATACAATAATGTTAAAAAGATCAGTTTTCAGTCATGGGCTTCAATTCAATCAATTGAATGTATCGTAAATAAGGTTGCTAATGTCAAGAAGCAAGCATACAATGTCATATTTCTCCAGGGAATAAATAATAACATATGGTTGTATTAGATTCACCAAACATACTCTACATATGTTCATTATTCTAAATAATAAATGTAGATGATTTCTAAGTACTCTTTGACAATATTCGTTTGAAATAATACGTGTCTTTTTAAAGGGAGAGTCAAGTCTCAAATATTCCTTAAATAAATGCACGGAATTTGTATTTCAGTAAAGAAGTCTTTACATACAAACACTGCTTCCAGTTTTTTTCTGTCCACGTTCAAGATTCACAGATGGAAGATTGCGTCATACTCATTACAGTAGCAATTTATGTTTTCTTATTTCTTTTACACGAGTCGTGTCACTGTTTTGTAAATGTTCTATGTAAAAACGAGCGGCATGAACAGAAAATGTTTTGTGTCAGAACTCCCCGCTTGAAAGCACTCGTGTCAATCGATATATAATAATATATAATTTACTTGACTTTATATTTACTTATATAAACAATACCACGTTCAACTTATTAACATAATATATACAGTACATAATTATTGTATCGTACAAAACGATTGATTAATAAAATCTTCAACAATATCAAACATTTAGATGAATACAAAAATAGCAACAAAAACAAATAGAAAACATCATGAAGCGCACTTTCACATGTCTAATATAACCTCTACCCCAATCAACTACGCACTAAATTATCCTAGATCGTTTCTCTATTCAGACTTGTCTATAAATACGGTATAAAAACAGTGATATAAGTACGTCTCTTATTCCGGAATTATTCATTCTACACTGGGCCCGAACTAGTAGACTCATTCACTCTACACTGGGCCCGAACTAGTAGACTCATTCACTCTACACTGAGCCCGAACTAGTAAACTCATTCACTCTATACTGGGTCCGAACTAGGAAACTCATTCACTCTACACTGGGCCCGTTGATATCGGCCCGGTAGCCGCGGAATATGTTCTGATCAGCACAATAAGTCGTCGTAGTCACTTGGTCACCGAATGCGGTTCTTGTCCGGTCTGAATCACTTTTCACACTGTGTCCTTGCAGCGCCGCCCCTCCCGCCCCCCACATGGAGGGCAGCGGCCCCCCCCCAACTCCGCTAGAACTGTCCACTTTCCCCATGGGGCTGAACTGGCCCAGGTTCCAGTTGCTCTGCAGCGGCTTGGGCAGCTGGACGATCCCCGGGCTGGGCTGCCCCGCTGGAAAGTGTCCAGCGCTCCAGCCCGCCTTGGGGACAGGCTGCCCCGTCTCCGGACTGGGTTGCCCCACTGGCGACACGTCGGGCAGCGCCATGGGGCTGAAGTGGCCCAGGTTCCAGGACTGCGCCGGCTTCACGGATGACATCTCCGGGCTGGGCACGGCCGCGGGGGACGACTCGGCCCGGGTCATGGGGCTGAACCGGTCCAGGTTCCACTGGCCGCAAGGCTTGCCCGAGGAAGTCACCTGGCTCGTGTCGGGGCTCGGCATCATGGCGCTGGACGGCATGGGGCTGAACCTCTCCAGATTCCAGTTGGCAGACCTGGACAGCACCTGCGCCGTCTCCGGGCTGGGCTGACTGGAGCTAGCAGACTCTTGCCTCATCGCAGGGTTGTACTGATCCAAGTTCCAGCTTTGATTCGCTTGATTGGGTTTATGAACGGGTCCCGCGTCGGGCAGCGGGCTCTTGTGTGATGTGTAAGGGCTCTTGACAGACGGGTAGGGACTCTTCTGGGAAGAATAAGGACTCTCTTGTCTCATGACAGAGGGACTGATTTGGGAGGAATACGGGCTGTTGACGGAAGGACTTTTCTGGGTAGAATATGGACTTTCGTGTCTGACGATGGATGGGCTCTTTTGCGAAGAGTAGGGACTTTCCTGTCTCATGAGGGAAGGACTGTTTTGGAAAGAGTAGGGACTCTCTTGGCGACTGACGGAGGGGCTGTAGTGGCCGATGTTCCAGGTCCCGCCTGGCTTGTGCGTGTCTTGGCGACTAGCCCCAGCTGCGGGGAAGGCTGTGTCCGGACTGGGTTGCGAGGAAGACAGGGTTTCCTGTTTCAAGGGACTATATTGCTCGGTGTTCCAGCCTGATGCACGGGTGGCATCCTGCCTGGAATCCGAGTCACACAGGTTGGAAGCACTGACGGGGTCAGCCGTGACCTGACTGCCAGCGGGGCTGAACTCTTGAACGTTGCTCCGGGGAGTGGAGAGCCCGCTGGTGCTCGGCTGTGGGGAGAACGGTTCGTGTATTGAGGGGGCACTTTTGGGAGCGGGACTAAAGTTTTGTGCGGTAACAGTTTGGGGGGAGTAGTCCTGCTCGGTGGACCTGACCGAGGCTGTGTTATCACTGTCACTGGCTTTATGAACACTAGGGCTGGCCACGACCAACGAATTAGGGCTTTTGATGCCAAATTTGTTATCTTCTAGACTGTTGTGATCGGGACTCTTAATTTGATTATTTTTAACAGGCGTATCCTTTCCGTCTTCTTTAGTTTTTACTCCCTCTTTAGTTTTCTTAGCGTCCTCGACCTTTTGCTTGGCTTCTTCTTGCGCCTTTTTCTTCTTCTCTTTGGCTAATCTCTCCTGGTCTTCCTTCTCCTTCTTCTTGACCGGATCAAAGGAGTCCCGTAGGTCCTGCAGTTCCTTCCCGGTGTAATGTCTCTTCATGCCCCCCGGTAAGGCCCTACATGAGGCCAGGTTGACAGAGTCCAAGTTTGGACACTTCAACAGGATGTTTTTAACAGGATCAAAGGACACTGATGAGCCGCACAGATTTAGTGTCCTGGAAAAAAAACATTGTTATTACAATAGAGTAAGGTATAATCACACTAGTGTTTGTGTCCCAACGCTAACTCGCTTCCATGACCAGACTCTTCTCTCAACTCTACTAGCATGGTTCCCCGCCACTGCAAGACGGAGAAACTAGGGAAAAAGAATGTGGACAGGTTCAAATCACGGAGCACATTGATGCCGCCCGACAGATGCTATTGAATCTCAGCCTCCCAAGTATTAACGAATGAGCAACTAATACCTGAGTTTACTCTCCCGCCCCTTGTCGGCTAGCGAGTCCACGGGGGCGTCTAGGGGCTGGCGCGCCGTGGACCAGGCCAGGTCCACTTCCAGGAGGCTATGCGACCACTTCTCGCAGATCAGCTCCAGGCACGAGGATGACTGCCTGGTCACGCAGCAGCCTGGAATGTTTATGAACCATGTTGGTATTGCAGTTGAAAGTAATTTAGCCCTCGGTAAAATAAAGTAATGATAGAAATAATATGTCACCGCTCAAGAACAGATGCTGCAGGTCCCAGGCCGGCACCTTGATAAGGCCGGAGTCCGTGATGCGGATGCAGCCGCGCACGTCCAGCAGGCGCAGGCTGTTGGAGGCCTTGAGGATCCGGCCCAGCGCCTCGTCGTCCACCAGCTTGTAGTCTGTGGAGGGGCACGCCACCGACAGCTCCTCCAGCATGGGGAAACCGGGCGACTCCATCTGCTCCTGGGTGGTGGCTGTGGCCAGCACCACCTGCGAGTTGGTGATGCGCAGCACGCGCAGGCGGGGGCAGCCCTTCTGCAGGCGCTCCAGGGGCACCATGGCCGGGTGGCTCACCGCCCACAGGTTGGACAGGTCTAGCAGCTCCAGGCTAGGGCAGTTGGCCTACAGACAGACAAACAAACAAATAATCAATGTTATGAGAAGGAAACGGAATATATTTTCCATTATCGCATTTCTCCGCGCTAATTATCCATACATGTAACTCGCACATCAAAAAGCATATATTGAGTTCATCTGTGTGCAAATTACCTGTCTGTCAGTCTCTGGTGGTCTTGCCAAAAGGCGTGTAGTATAATGGAGTCTGGCTTACTAATACTGTGAAATTGCCAGCCTTGCCATTGGGTCTCTTTTCAGTAAACATTTGAATATTCTTAATAGTATATATTGTAGTTTTTTAAACTCACAGCAATGGCATTAAGTATGACGGGTAGTCCGGCTAGCTTGTTGTTGGCGAGCGTGAGGTGCGTCAGTCTGCCGGCCATGCACTGCGTCATCTGCGTCAGGCTCGCCACAGACAGGCAGCCACCCGAGGAACCCGTCTCCGACTAAAAATACACACAATTAATGTTATTCAATCACACATGAACTTCAATAAAAAATTACATAGGGAAAATCCGTTAATAAATAATACAAATTAATATGATATTGCGCAAATCGAATTCGAATTGCACAGACAAATTTTAATAATCAAAGAAATTCGAATCACAAATTATGAATGATTTTTGTGTGAATTGTTTTTAGGGGAAATGCTTTTCACAAAATTTTGAATTACGCGTTTTATTGAATTATCGGGGTTTGTATTAACGAGATTCTACTGTAACTGTTTGAATATTTAATCCTTTGAGCTGTAAGCTCCTCATTCACACAACAGGGGCTCTTCCCGTTCACCAGTAAGTCATGTGACTCCTGATGCCGTTGAATGGCTGAATAACCTCAGGATCCCATCAAAGCCAATAACGCCAGATAATAATAATAATGAACTTATATAGCTCAGTTTTGTGATATTTCACCTTGAGTGCAGATGACTAAAAAGCGGAGATAGGACATTACCGTGCAGCTAAGGTCCAGTCTGGCCAGCTTCAGCAGCCCCTGCGTCAGGTCCCTGAGCTGGTCGATGGACAGCCTCTTCCAGCCCGTCAGGTTCAGCTCCTCCAGCAGCGGGCAGCACTCCACCAGGCTGCTGATCACCCAGGGGAAGTTGGAAACCTTCCAGTTACCTGGAATTCAAAAACAAATTGTGACACAATGTACTGGGAACACCTACATCTATTTACCTCTCGTGCGCCAGAGTTGCAATCGGATATGCAAGATTTGTACCTGCTAGCGGATTTGTATACATATTTTAAAACTTGTCGGTAGCAAATATAAGTGAACCTTAATCACCTGTCAACAAAATAACCAACCAGAAGATAAGTATGGATTGCTTGAAGTCCGGCCAAAATCAGGGTATTAAATGAACTAATTATCGGGTCATTCTGAGATATTCAGTCTTTTGTGTTTTGTTAAAAAAAAAGTGCGTACCTTCACAAATCCACACTACTATTATATAATTTAGCAGTTTAATGAATTTCTGCAATACAATGTTATTATTGTAGATAACATGTTCTTGCCATTAAAAAATATTTGAGTTATAACAAAATTTGCAGTTAACCCTTTCGCCGCGGTGAGCGACTTTAGTCATTTCTACAAATCGTTCATACCACGCGGCGGCTGACTCAAGTCATTTTCATGTTTTGACTTGGTTTTCTGAGCACATGTATACCGTATTCGGGCGAAATTTGTTATAGAAATAGGAATATTAATTTGTGGAGCAACATCTCTGAAAATATTTATCAACTTATCTTGTAAAATAATAAAACCAAGAGCCCGGGGACAGTCTTCAGTCTGAGTTTTGAATCACGCGTGCGAATGTGCTTGTGTGTTTGCCGTGAACCCCGTCTCAGATTGTTATAAGTGATACCTGTGCGTTGATATCCACTTTGAAACCTATATTATTTTTTTTGTTTTAGACTTTATTATTTATGTTGGCGAAGGTACGGAAATAACAGACAGATCAGTGGCTTGGCGTTTCGGGGGCTGTCGTAACTACCTTGCTCGATAATTATTTAGGAAAAGGGCATAATCTATGGGTCGACAACTGGTATAGCAGCCCAAACCTATTTGATTTTCTTCATAGTAATCAATGCTTGTGGAACTGTGCGCAAAAATAGAAAGACCATGCCGAGTTTCAAAAAATTAAAAAAGGGGAAAATAGAAGCATAAAACCGTGGACCACTGTTAGCTTTAAAATTGCAAGATAAGCGTGAAATTCATATAATCACAACTATACAAGATAACTCTTTATCTCCAACAGGAAAAGTTAACAGGGAAACAACTGAACCACTCTATAAACCGAAATGTATTTTGGATTACAATTTACGTATGGGCGCTGTCGACAAAACCGACATGATGTCAAGCAGTTTAAATTGCATGAGAGAATCAACAAATTGGCACAAAAAAGTTGTTTTCCATATAATAGATTTTTAATTATTAAATTCGCACTCTCTTCAAAAAGGTAACCGGAAAAAATACTACATTAGCAGATTTTCATTTGAGAGTTATAAGTCAATTAATAGAAAAATATAGTGAACCATCTCAATCAACTTCACATTTTTCTGATAGTCCACTCTGTTTGTGAGCCAAAGGGTTAGCGAAACACATGCCAGACATAATACCCTCAACGCCAAAACGTGCAAACCCATGTCAACTATGTATGTAACAAAACCAAATTGAAAACCAAAGCTAAAAAATATTCAAGATATATGTGCTCTGAGCGTAATGTGACATTATGTATATACCCATGTTTCCATATATACCACAAAAAAATTAAAAAATTATTGTGTATTTCTTGTATACAATTTTTGTAATTGTCATGAGTATACCTTCATATAAATGCAATATTTATCGTAGTGAAAACAGTATAAAATAATTACACAACATAAACGTCAATAAAATAAATATTAACTAAAGAAAAACCAAGTGAAATTAGTGAAAAAATAATATAAATAAAAACCAGAGCGTCGGCGCAGTAGCCCTCGCAAGCTCGTATTTGTATATGACATCGCTAGCCGCGACCATATTAGATCGCCTTGTCTCGGTTGAAATTTACCGCGCTTGTTCATATTATTAACCTTTCCGGGAGTATGGACGAAATAGAATGTCGCCGCGCACTTTCGCTAAAGGAGTATGGACGGCCATACACGTCAAACATCGCATATTTGAATTTGGCGCATCTTTACTGTGAATATTTATTGTAATGCCTTCTGTGGACCTATTCCTGTAATTTTTCATAACTTTTAATCATGGAACTTCATTATCGACCGTGATATTCGCTGTTGTTTATTTCAGATGTCGTCACCCATACAAGTTCGTACATATTCAGAAATGCCAAACTGTTGATTTCACGCGAACGTGTTTCGGTGTTTTTATTGCGGATTTTTTGATAATTTGTTCGTTTATGTGTGTTTTAGAGTTAACGTTTTATGTATTTTGTGTTTTTAATATGATAATATTATCATAGCAAGTTACTTTATTGTGTTGAACCTATTATTTCCATAGTTTTGAAACTTTTAACCTTTCTTTTGACAGAACCGTTTCTCAACAACGTGAAAGTTACTTTCGTGGTTTATAAAATCTCTTGCATTTTGACTCATATATTTATTGTTTGTTTTCATTATTGTTTGTGTTTTGTGTTTGTTAGTGAAAATTTAATTTGTGATTTTATTTCCGTGATTTTTGTGACCGAAAGCAATCCTTTGAAATTGATTTAGGAGATGATGAAATCGCCGATATTTTGATGAACAGTGATGATGAAGATGAAAATGTTGAAAATATCGATGACCTATCAATATTTTCTGACGATTCCTCTTCTGATGACGAGGAACCGGTCACAGCAGAATCCCAACCAGTGCCTAAACGGAGACGGGAAGAAGCGAGAATATGGGATGACACCAATTTCATTCCAACACTACATAGCTTCGATGATTTCCAGTCCGGAATAAAAACTCACAATAATTAATTTGGAGGACGATCATCTTGAGATGCAACTTTTTCGATTGTTTTTTACTAAAGATATTATTAATACAATTGTTTCTGAAAGAAACATTTACGCAAAATCCGCATCGCAGAATAATCTATCCGCATCTTCAAAAATTAAAAAATGGGTCGACACTACAGAGGAAGAAATATACACATTTCTATCCACTATAATTCTGATGAGCTTAGTTGGAAAAAATTGCATCAAGAAATATTGGACCAATAACCCCACAATAGAGACACCGTTCTTCAAAAAATTATTTTCTCAAGATCGTTTTTTACTTATCTTAAGGAATCTGCATTTTGCAAGTCAATGCTCCAAAAATGACACACTTTCCAAGATTAGGAGCATTTTAGACCCAATGAGAAGAATAATGAAGGAAACCTTTTATCCTTACCAAAATTTGTGCATTGATGAAAGTTTGGTGCTATGGAAAGGAAGACTTTCTTTTAAAATTTATATACCTTCTAAGAGACACAGATTTGGCATTAAATTTTTTGTTTGCTGTGATGTAAAAACGGGATACGTATTAGATTTTATAATTTACACCGGGTGTGAAACAGACATTCAAAGCCATCCGAATGTTGGAATATCGGGATCTGTGGTAATGACTCTATTGAAAGATTATCTTGGACGTAGGCATCGTCTGTATGTGGATAATTGGTATACATCACCTGCTTTGTTTGATTTATTTTTTGAAAACAAAACAAATGCTTGTGGGACAGCAAGAACCAATCGGAAGCAAATGGCAAAATTGAATACAAAAATTAAAAAAGGAGATGTTATATCCTATAATTCTGAAAATTTAATGGCATTGAAATGGCGAGATAAACGGGATATTGTGATGTTGACAAATATGCACCGAAACAATATGATTGAAACAAAAAAAATTGACTACAGTACCGAAGCAAAAAAACACAAACCTGAAGCTGTTGTGGACTACACAATGAATATGGGGAGTGTGGATAACGTAGACCGAATTCTAGGATTGGGAGCAGTTAGCCGTAAAACAATAAAATATTTTTCAGACTGCTGGAGATAGCAATAATCAACGCATTTTTCATGTATCGTTCAGTGAAGTCCAAAGAAGTAACGTTTGAAGAATACAAAGAAAAGCTTGTTTCACAAATGGTTGAAAAATACCACACTCCACGGGCATCTTCATCTGGGGGAAGGCGAAGTAATGATAATCCAATCAGGCTTTCAGGAAGGCATTTTCCACAACCAGTTCCCCAGACAGAGTGTAAGGGCAGTAAAGCACAGCGACGTTGTTTTGTGTGCACACACACAACCATAAGGAAATCACAAAGAAAAGAAACAAAATACATGTGCTATGAGTGTGACGTTGCTCTCTGTGCACATTCGTGTTTCATGGATTTCCACACAAAAAAACATTATTAATTAAATATCGATTGCATAATCATAAATAAAGTTGTTTCCCATTTACATTTTAACAGTAGTAATAAATAAAAATAATTGTGTAACATAAATTTTTTTGCTGTTTTTGTTCATCTGCCAATGGTTTGTGACTCCTGAAAAACGAAACCGGATTTTCGTGATAAAAGCTGAAAATGGTGAGTACGATTTTTAAATTTTTTTTTGGTGATTCATATCACCATTATGCAAACATTTAATAAATGAATAAAAATGTTGAAAAAACTCACTCCCCAGGACACGGTAAGCATTACTAAAACTACTCCCGGAAAGGTTAACACAATTATGGCGTTATCTTTATTTGGGTTTATCTCAAGTGAATGTTAATTGATACTTCTATGTTGGAGGATGATTTGAGGATAGTTAATAATTCAGATAATGATTTTGTTTTCCTAAAAGGGTCATTCTAAAACTAACATTCAACAAAAAATGTGCCGCGTAGGGACGACTGCTTAGGTATATTTATTTAGCGGTTAACATGTTCAACTCTTTGATTTTCCATGTTCGTGCCATTTTCATGATCATAAAGTGTGTTCATTGGATAGAGCGTACCAGAATTAGTTTAGTGAGAATACTAACTCATTTTCGACAAAAATGTTAGTTTACCAGTTCTTGCCGTGGGGTCTTCAAATATTTGAAATTGGTGCACGCCGTAGCAAAAAATATTCAAAGTTAGATTACTGTATGTATTTACAGGCCCGTTACTTCTCCATACATTCCTGTATTCCACAGAAACAGCTAGATAATTTAGAGTTTACGAACCATATTTCTAAATTTCAACTCCCATTTTGACACTCATTATCACAACCTAAAAGAACTACTTTCCTAACTAAACATATAGACCGAGACTCACTAAGGTTTAAAAGGCGGCACATGGAGAGGCGGTTCTCCAGGAGCCACACGAGGCGGTGATCGGTCTTCCACTTGTCCTTGGTGTTGTGCGCCAGCTCCACGCTGTCCCACAGGGCCGGGGTGACGCTGGCAGCGTGCCATCGCTTGCACACCTCTCCCACTCTGAAATCGCAACAAAAATATGTGAGAAAAGGGTATGGTGTATGTGGTCAGATTGTACAATTGATCATTATTTTCAAACACAGTTGCACAACACCATTTCCACTGAACTAATTAACCAACACACTGTTTATCAGTAGGCAGAGAGGATGGACAGCCACATAACTCTCTCAGTACACACTCTTTACTTCATTCACATTCATTAACACTCTTCAGTTATTCTCACTCTTGACATGACCCGACTCAAGTATTTGATTCATTTGATTAAATCATGTCTTCCTAGAGCGTCCTTGACTTCTTCTGCCATTCACTTTCGCTTCATATATCGTCGCCGTGGAGGTCATTGGATTTGAAGCACAAAAGCCCTATTAATGAGTATTTTGCAAATTGCCAATAGATTCAGCACAAATACATTGAAGCAGTCAATCTTCCGAATAATTTCTTCCTTTCTCTCACTAGTTAGTTAATAAGTTTCACCCTTCAGCGTGAAATACATGCTTTTCAGCTCATGACGTCACTACATGAAAATCATCCTTTCTATTTACGTGACAAAAAGGATCATTGACCGTTCATTCATCAAACGACAGTGAATTTGAGAATTTTAACAAGTGCACATTCTTTTAACAAAATTGCAAAATAACTGTAACTATACATGATAGTTGTTTAAATCCAAATTTAAAAAAATATTCAATTTCTTTGACAGCTGGCTCTATATACAGTCGAACTTGGTTATAATGATCACGGTAATAGCGAGGTCACGACTATAATGAACAATTACTTAGTGATATGTTGGTTCAGGTTTATTTTGATACAATCGTGTGGGGTTATAACAAGGTCGCTTCACTGATATAACGTCCAAATAATATTGTCAACTCAATGCGCCTGGGTATGAGAAAAAAAAACCCAATTCTCGAAACAGTTAAATAATGTCATAAACAAGACAAAGAAAGCTGTCCGTCCGGCACGGCGGCGGATTTTCCGCAAATCACCTTAAGGATGGTTTATAGTCCCTGATAGTTGTCTATAAGAAACATTTCTATCCAGAACTGTGCGTACAGTTTATTATTATTATTAGTGTAATCATAAATTAAATCATTTCATACTTAGTTAAGCATGATTTTCGTAATAAAAAAATGTGTTGCTTTATAATATGCAATCTTTCATACCCTGGTGTAAATATCGATATTAGTAAGTAGGTACTTTTTTTATCTACCTACGTTTATAACGAGTAATGACTATAAGGAGCAAATTTGGTTGGTTCCTTCACGCTCGTTATAACCAAGTTTGACTGTATTTCATGAAACAAAATGCTGTGACTTAGAAAAATATAATCACGCAAGCAACTCGTTGAAATACTGGCCGGATGAGGTTTAAGTCAGTAAACAAAATGGAAAATAAAACAGAAACATGCATTTATCTTTTAAGTTTACACGGAACGTACCTGATTAAAGCTGGAAGGCTGCCTTCCTCGGTCACCACGTGACGGAAAACCGCGGCCAGCACCTCCTCGGGCACACTGGCGCCCCACGGGCCGGCGTTGACCGCCTGGCGCGATCTGGGCTCGGGGGCGCAAGCCGCCTCCGCCCGGGCCTTGGGCGCTGGAAAGGTTAATAGAACATGAATTAAATAAAGGTATAGTTTAGAGTTGAATTAATACATTTAAAGGAGGAAGCCGATAAAACAGAAGTTCAAGTTTAAACTCAAAGCCCTGCTAAATTATTAATGTTGATGAGTATATGCAAATACAAAATATGATGTAAGTATAAATATGTACGAGTATTATACATATTTACTACATCTAGATCGATCCCCCCTCATGTCCTTCCTTTTCCTCAACCCTTTAAACATACTGATATGAAATTTTTAAATTTATGCTTCTTATTTTTTTTATTTAATTTGTATTTCTTTTAAATTATATCTTAATTTCTTGTTTAATTTTTAAAATTAGATTCACCTACTTACAGTATCAGTTCACCTGTATATACAAACACTAGTGGAAACCTATAAATGGTCATATTAATACTACCCATTAATTGCCAAAGATGCCTCTAAATCATGAGAGATCGGCAAATAATGGCCTATATTTTGTAATTAAATAAAACTCTATCGAGCGTACCATATATAGATAGCTTCTGATTTATAAATGATAATTTTATTTAGTTATTTTAGCCTTGAAACAAAATTTTGGATGAGAAAAGCCTTCCCTGCCAGCCATTCCTCTCAACACATTTGAGCATGGTTCTTCTAAAAAATATATTTTTGAATATACCTTTCGCAGTTTTGACCTGTCTCGGCGTCCGCGTCCTCGGTGTTCTTGCAGAAGTGGTAGCAGCCACCGGCACCACCTCCTCCTCCACCACCTCTTCCACTTCTTCACACCCCTCCGCTTCCCCGTCGCCCTCCCCCTGGCTGCTGGCTGCTTCTCCCTCCACTTCCCCTTCTTCTTCTTCGTCTTGGCCCTCCTCTCCGTCTTTCTCGACTTCCCCGCCGTCCTGCACCTCTTCCTCTGCTTCCATTGCTTCTTCGGAGCTGGAGGTGGAGGGGGCCGGGGAGGGCGATGCTATAAGGCGGGACTTTCTCCGTCGTGGTTTCTGGAAAGTGGACATTTTGGTAATAAATACAATGAGACGACACATAATACAGGCTGAATTTGATATCTTTTAGTGGATGTTTGTCGGTTGTTACAATTTACTACCGAGTCTTTACAGAAGTTATTTAAACATATCATCAAAGCGAATCCTTCATTGTGAATACAAAAGAATTTTGAAAATCTGTTTACAATGACAGACAAGCTGAAGGCTAGGCGAGCTTGTAGTGTGCGTACGTCGCAAAACAAGGCATCACTAAGCCACACTTTTTTGAAGATGCGAGAATCAATTCTGTAACAATTACTTGAAACATGAATTGAATGGATTGGGTCTACACCAACTTGGTTCTGACGGAACGGTTCACATCGCTTGTGTTACGATTGAGAGTGTGGAAGGAATTTTTGCAGGCAGAATTATACTAAAAAATGGTGATATCTACTTTTGCACCATGACCAGGGGCGGTCATTTGGCCCATATTGTATTCCATACTAATTGTCAAAAGACAAATAAATAATAAATGTTATAAACTTATTCAAAAGTTGTTTCATTTGATAAATATTTCAAGAACAAATGGTGTCAAATAATAAAATTCACCCTGTATAACTAAGGGGTGAGTCAGGTATGGTTTTCAGTTTATCGTGCAGTACTGAGCTTCTTGCTAATTTCATGAATGAGACGAGTGTGGAGAACTAGTAAAGCAACCAAATTTTTTTTCCAGAGGTTGCACACCCTCAACCTCTGTTGGTCTACCACTTTTTTAAAGTTTAGAGCCGACTTATTCTGGACACAACCGTGCATTCGACAATTTTCCCTTACTTCGGGCACACCAGATTCGCCCACTAAACATTTTTGCCGGTTTGTTTCATATTTTTCAATAGTTCAACCGAAGCCCAAAAATTTATTTGATTGCTCATGGAAATATGGTAGACAAAATAAAACAATACTTGTATTGTTAAACTTGAATAATACATCAAAGATTTCGATTCGTTGGAAGTCATAAAAATTTACTATTTGTCGTTGGTACCCAGTATATTAGAGTACAACTCAACGGTGTGGTTCCCATACTACCTCATTCATATAAAAAATATTGAATGTGTACAGCGATTTTTAAAAATGTTATATAAACTTCAAACTGCCTATTCCAATTCAACATATAAACAATACATTCATCAAAATAGAACGAAAATAACTGACTTAACTTTTTTGTTTAAAAATAATTCACTTCCATTCCTCGCATTTATACACTTGGAAAAGAATTCACCTTAAGTATTGACATCTTTCATGTAAATTTGCCAAAATTTTAGAGATAGTTCAGTGATATATTCATTTCTCAACAGTGTAGCAAATATTGAATAGTAAAGATTCCTTTAATTTTTGTTTGTTATTTATAATTCAAAACTTTTCACATCATTTCTTTCATGTACCTGTATAAAATATTTGTATTTTCTCTGTACATGCACTTACTCTATGTTGATCTGATATGTAAAAGCCCATCAGGGCGTAAATAAATAATAATAATGGTTTGAAAGACGAGTTATCATTGTTATTAAGAATGAACATCTCACCTCAGGCACACATTGCAGTATTTGTAGATAATCGGTTTTTAATGCATTCTAGTAATTAACTAGGTGCGTTAATAGCAACATGACTTGTCCTTTTTCAAAATATTATCAACAAATGCCAAATTGAAAACAGATTATAATAGTCCCTTCTTTACTTTTCACTGCAATTTTTGAATCTGTACAAATGAAATCATTATCAAATAAATTTACAAGTGGGATTATGATCCCATTTGAATATTGTATTACAATAAAAATACACAATCTTGTAATAAACAATAAAAACACCAAGTCAATATAGAATAGATAGCGGGAAAGTGTAATAACGCAGGTCAGATAATGTCATTAATGCACTATCAATGAGGTGTGTGGTATCGAATTCCGTTGCTGAATCTTCAAAGCTAAATATTTCAAATAAAAAAATTGAAATATTATTCGAGGTTTTTGCAGTCGGAAGAAAGTGACACGAAACATAGAGAAATTAGAACTCTGCGAGTCTACCTGGCTGATAAAACAAAAATCAGAAATTTGCACAGGTTTTCTGTCTGAAATTTATAGGTCAACACAACGATTTTCAGCTGCCAAATTCATTTCAAACAGCTTTGAAACAACTGTAAAAAAAAATAACACCAACTCCGAATTGCTCGTTTCATATTTTTGAAATGTTCGATAACTAAAATGGTTTAAAAAAAAGAGTCGAAACTCGGGCGAAGCCGAGCAAACCTAACTGCTAACTAATTATATTATATATTAGTATACTAACAGCTTTTTAATGCATTCAGATTGCTTCAAAACAATTTATTTTACCACATTCAGCATTATTGAAAACACAAAACTGAATGCCCCAAAACCACATAAGCTACGAAATCAATAGAAGAATCGCCCTGGACCACTAGCATAAAACATCCACAAAGGTTTTAACGACAATGTTGGTAATTTGTCATAGTTCCCGAGTACAACTGCAGATCGCCAACCAACAAACAGTTCACGTCGATTAAATTAAGCAGATTTAGTCAACGTAAACTGTTGTTTGTTGGTTGGCGATTTACAGTCGTACTCGGGAAAGATGACAAATCACCAACAAGGTCGTTAAAACCTTTATCAGTGTTTTGGGCTAGACGTCCTAGCCAACAGATGCCACTACCAAGCGCAGGCTCAAGGAACTTAGGTGTTTCCTAGGATTCTCATGTAATGCATATGTGTGGTAGAACCATGTAAGATTGTATTTGCAGTGTGGAGATCCGAAAATAATGCAAGGCCCGTGTAAGCTTAGTGAACAAGATTAAGAAAGAGACGCTTTGATGATTTGGACATATAGAGCAGGAGGGTTTAAGTATCCTTGAGGTGATTTTTCACAAAAATGACGCTATATACATTATCCAAGAATTATTATTATTATTATGGAGAAAGAAGTATCACGACGACCTCCATTGACGAGAGGTTAAGATCCTTGTCTACGAATCCAGAGGTCGCAAGTTTGAATTCCATTGTGCGTTAGTTATTAAGTATAAAATAATACATAGTTTGTGGCACGTTTCAAAATGGTAGATACTCTCAATGGCCTGGTGAAAGACCACCGTTCAGAATCGAAACATTACTTGAAATTGCTTCAACTGTGCTTAGTGATCAGATCTGAATAGCCAGGTTCTTCCCCACCTTCCTATACCTCATCTCCTTTCCATCCCCACTCTCTTGAAGCTTGGAACATACCCTATTCAGGGATGTCATAGTCACACTGGCTCCAGGCAATTGAGACTCTTGTGCAGTATGACACCCAAGTGAATGGAAGGAGTAGGGGAGGCCCTAGAAAGATATGGCGCTATCAAGTGATTGAATTAAATACTTGGATCAGGTTATGTCAACAGTATGTATGAGACGATGTATGAATGTGAATGAAGCAAGGAGTGTGTGCCGAGACAGAGTTGGGTGGGAAATAGATGAATAGTTTTTAAGTTTGGATCCTTCATTATCCCGCGGAGGTTAGGTTCTTGCAATACGGCACGTCTAATCACGAATTTGGTGGTATATCAGCCATCCATACAAAAATTTAAATTTTCACTTGCTGAAAGCAGATGGTTTCATACCGGCTAGGGACTATTCTACTAAGGAATCGAAAATACTGAGTAAACAAATATAAACCTATGGTTGAGAGACATGGTGCCTTACCTAAAACGAAGAAGTCAAATTAGCAGTCTTTGAACTCAAAATACTATGAAAAATCTTTGGACCTACGCCAGAAAATGGATCATACAGAATTAAAGAATGAACCATGAACAAAAATCTAATTGACTGCCATGGGTTGGACATGTAGAAATAATACCAGATGGGTGTCCCAGTGAAAGCAACCCAGAGGCAAGCTGAGGAAGAGGTGAACTGACTGAAGAGGATTAGCGTAGAACTGGGAGGTATGAGGACTGGAGGTGAATGACTGGTGACTAGAGCTTGTGGAGAGTATTTGTGGAGAAGGCTAAATCCCACCCAGGGATGTACAATGATGTAAATGCATGCATACTTATACAGTGTTTAGGTAAGGGACACAAACAAGACTTTTAGCATGTTTCTCATATAGGGGGTTAGTAAAGAATGACAGGAATATAACCGGCATGCATATTGTTTGCTACTATAAGAGATTCAGAATACTTCATTGATTGAAGAGTAAGCCGAAGAACAGGGGCTGACTGAGTGAAATAGTAGGACAGGACACTCCAATATCAGGAGACATTTGCAGCCGTCAGCTGTAGGAAATGTGACGATAAACTCAGTCATCTCTGGTGTCTATGTCCCACCTTGATGGGAAGAAGACTCGGATACCTGGCAGTTGAATACCACATTGTGGAACCAGGAGACATTGTCAAACACCTTGGTGAATAGCACAATGGGCCTATGGACTGGGATTATAGGAGCTATGCAGACATCTCCGTATCGATGATAGAGATCATACCCGAAGGAAGAAATAATAAAAGATGAATGCTAACATTTACAGGGGAACACAATATAAGGACAAAAATGACGTGGCTGTAAGAAGTAAATGATTTATGACAATACTACAAACCAATATTCATTGAAGAAGAACTCAAACGATAAAGAAGAAATCTCCTGCAGTTGATATGTTCCTAAAGAAATTGTTTAGAGAGGAAATGTGTTTCTTAAATCAACAATCAAGGCATGAAATTCTAATACAGAAATCATTCATTCGATTTCATAACCTTGCAGATAAACAACAAGAGATATGACAATGTCTGATAAAAGAATTCAATGAATCAACAATTTGCAAATAATGTTTATTTGCAGTAAAAGTCATAAATATCGAGGCATGTCTTTGTGGACAAAACTATTTCTATATCCGGATATGAACACAATGTAACATGGTTTAAAATATTGACCCGAACATTCCTATTCGTTGCACTGTAACCGAGGTCACGGAAACCTACATGTTCTATTACTATGATCGTTTAAATATGCAGGCTTATCATTCAGTTGTCACCTTATTTGACAAAATATTGTTATGTGCAATGAATCTCTGTTATTATTCAATTGCTTTCTTGGCAAAATGTATTTCTATTGCTCGCTGGGAGAGCACGATTCTTTATCAATGTATTGCCAGTAGAACTTATCATGCAGGATAAACAGTATTTAGCTATGCGAGATAGTATTCACATAACCTTACATTGCACAAAGGGAAAATACATAAATAATAAAACCTTGGATTCAAACAGAAGCAAGAAGACGGTCTCCACGGTGGAGTAGTAGGGTGACAGTGAGGGTGTTGATGTTAGGTCTGCTGTCATAAGGGACTACAGATGGAGAAGTTAGGAAGTTAGAGGTGAAAAGCGATGTGGGTCTACCTGAAGTTGGGAAGTGCCCTTCCTTATCCTAATCTTAATGGTATTGCGGTCCTCGGAGATCTGGCTGTGGTAGGTGTCCACGCGATCCTTCTTGTTCTGCTTCTTCTTACTGGTCAGGACCATCATGCTGCGGGGCTTGCCGCTGGTGGGCGGCTCGGGGGCCGGGGCCGGGGGGCGGCGCACCCGGGCCAGCAGCTTGGAGCGCGGCAACAGACTCATCTGGTGGCTGAAGGGCTTGCCGCCGCCGGCGGGCTCAGGGGCGCGCGCGCGCCGAGCCGCTCGGGCGCCCGAGCGCCGCCGCTTCTCGGGGGGCAGGTAGCCGTTCACCTCATCCTCGGAGCCCGTGCCGTCGCGGTAGTCCGGGTCGCGGTGCGAGCGGCGCTTGCGGGGCTCCGGCCGGCCGTTGAGGCGCCGCTGCGAGGCCTGAACGGCGTCGATGCTCTGCTCGAAGTCAGTCTCCAGCTTGACGCAGGCCACGGGCAGGCCTGGCTGCGGCAAGCGCGGGCCATCCATGCCTGATGGGTGCCGTGGGCCGTGGACCGTGGGCCGCTGAATAACAACAATCACATCATAAACAATCCGGTTGACACATCACATTTTGCCTCTGACGTTCCTGTTGGGGCGAACTTCACTCGATGGGACAAGCGTACAACATATTCCGAATACTTAATTCGCACCGATAATTCCGGTTTTGGCTCTTTACGGCGGAACGGATGACTTTTTTTCTCGTCACTCTCGTATTTTAGGTCATCCATATTCGAGTAACGTTTTCATCGTCGAGTCGACGGGAGCGCACATGACCGCCGCGAGCCCGCTGCCCGATCGCTAGCACTATTATCGCGCACTTTTACACGTCTTTGTCGGAAAACAGCCGATAAAACCGAAAATAATTAATTATTTTCATCGACATCCGACTTTACGAAGACTGTTGACCTTGTTTAGAAGCTAATTGTGTTTCAAATTTTAATCAACAGAGTGCACCGTGACACAAGTCTAGTATTATACTCTACTTCAAGTTGCGTCAAAATACTCAACGCTGTACGGCCGTCATCGGTCGGTGCGCGCTCTACGGCTCTAGTCGCAGCTCGGCCAGTGTTGACCAACACAACGATTGGCGGAGACAATAAAACGACGAATTGCCAATGTTATACAAGATTTGGCAAAAATTGAAGGTGTGGTCGCTAGATGGCAGCACCGTGTAATTTACAGAAATTCAATAACCTTTCTATCTATATGCCTTTTTCACTCACACCAATGAATTACGGCCATTCTTCGAATCAAAAAATGAAATAACAGTATTGTGCGTATGTATCGCTTATGCGGAACGATCATTTCAGATGTCATTTTTCAGTTCTTTCTCAAATAATTCCAGCGTGTTTTTCAAAATTGAAACGTAAGCGCTGAATATGTATTTTTAATACTTTTATGGCATCCGAAAATGTGCTATGTATTTAATACAAATAGTGTTGACAATGCTTTATCACTGAGTGTCTTGTAGTATCACATTCGTGCGATATCTATTACAATAATAATAATATAATATTGTGTTGATTTAATATAGCGGTGGAAATAAAATTTAAGTGCAGCGGTGAGTCATAGTTATATTTATTTTGTTTATTCAATCGATTCAAACTGTTACGGCGTACTGCCATGTCGAACGAAGATAATAATATGTTTGACGTGCTAAGTGTAAAATGGATCATGGGCTGTCAAAGTCTTCTGATCCTAATATATTTCATACGGATTACACTATTCTCTAATAAACTTGACCAAATCTCTATCAAATATGTTGCACTGGGTGGTTTTCATGATCTGACATAATGTTGTTTGTTTATTCTAGTAAATACTGGCAAATGAAGTCATCGTTGACATATCTTTAAAACCTATAACCATAAATCAAGGTTTTAGGTTTTGATTGGAGAATTATTGAATGACACTAAAATAAAAATAAAACAATGGCTACCTGTCAAAATCAGCTGACTTATAAATTTGTTAACAACTCATAGTCTGTCCAGTATTTTGACGCGTGTCATTTCTTTCTAATATTTTTATGTGCAATTTATTTATTAGTATTTCTAGTTTTGTTTATTTAAAAACTACACTCATATTTCCACAGTAAGTATTTATATATGCAAAAATATAGACTATATTTATTAATATCTAATATTCAAACAATATGAATTAGAAAAACATACAGATTTTTTTTTAATATTTATGTGCGGCCAAGACTCGATCTCGGGTTCTCTCATTTGTGCGTTGGTGCGTTACCAACTACGCTATCGAACACACTTTTTATGCTGTCGTTTTTTATCAACCACATTTCCGGAAAATCACTAACGTTGTTAGGATTGTTCCAATAATTATTTTCATAATGAAGCGTTAAGATATAAAAACTTAAAAATTAAATTTACAGTTCAATAATTATTACAATATCAAGAGGGAGTTTTTAAATTTGCATTTACACATAAAAAAACACTTATAAACTTTACTGTGATATATTTTTATTACATTTTATTAATTAGGTAGATAGATAGGCACTGTGTAATTCTTACCGAATTTAATTAAAATAAATGATCAATTACAGTTTCACAATAAAATAATCTAGAAATTGAATAACGTGGAACTAAAATTTCACATTACCATGGCAAAACCGAGTAACGCCGATTTTGGTGCAAATTTTTGTACTTTCAGATGTTAGGTTATGCTTGACTCACGAATTTGACAATTATAAAAAAATCTTTTAAATTAAAATGCACGTCTCGTATTGCACACACACACACACACACACTTATATATATAAATATATATATATGCTTAGAGTATACTAGAGATAGCCCAAGCCAAGGCAGTGAAGTCAGTTTTGGACTTGTTTTTGATGATTTTAACATGACTCGGGGCAAATGGGCGTGGCTAAGACCAAGGCTACGGTATTTATACATCCATTCATATCACATATCGACATAATGTTTTTGTGTATTCGTATAGCCACTTTTTCGCAGTATTTTTATCAACAAAAATATAGCATCTAACCTAAATACCGTTTAGTTGTGTCAAGTTTAGTGGCAAAATAAAAAATGTGGGCGGAGTCCCGCCGTTAACCAGCGAAGATAGCCAGCTTAAGATCATTGCGACAGTATATAGAAGCTGTCCAAGAAATTTGTTGTCTCTTTCTCTCTCATGGTGTACGATGTAAAAACTCGGAAAAAGTGATTTATTACAATTTCGGATGGGTTGGGTAAAACAAATTAGCTATCCCTCCATATATTGTTACTTCAAGTATATATGTGTGTATTTAAAAAAATATACTATCATCTATTTTTTCTAATAAATTGGCAATTTTATGTATACATTTCAAAAATACAAAAAACACTTTTTCATGCGATTTTCTCACTTACAACGCGTTACAAAATAACACGTTAAAATATTGAATAACTTTTGAATTTAGAACATGACGTAAAGTTCTCTCCCTTCGGAAAGTATCATAACACCGCTTTTTAAAGTTATATCGTTTTACTTTTGAACCATCATAGTGTTGCCGTTTAAAAGAATTTAAACGATTGCAGCGCCCTCCGTGCCGTAAATTGAAATTAAATAAAATTTCTTCGGGCATACCAAACACGCCCACACTACACTAACTTATAGGTTACAACGTACCTATCAGCAGCAGGACCTTAGTTACCAAAGTTACAGGGTTTCATTCAACATTTCTTAAGATCATACTCTTTTTTAATTCAGTGGACATATTTGGCCTTGACTTTAAAACATGTGGGAAGTCATATTACGCTTCCACATTCAGGCGAAGCAATTCGTAAAATTCGAACGAAATTACCCACTCATTCGCTGGTGGTGATAAGGTTGAAATTGCCACTTGATGCCGGCCGCTTGTGCGAGTGCTCGATTTATGCGAATTATTTAGTTTTGTGAAGCTCAGCCGCAAATATTAAAATGTTTTCCGGTCTAATAATAATAAACAATTTAATTTGAAACATTGTACATTAAAACCGAGTCCGATAAAAGGTTCTTACCTAGGAGACTTGACACTTCAGAGCTTTTTTAAGGACCTGATACTTAATATTTTTCTACGCTTATAAAAAGAGTCGTTAAAAAAATCCTGATTCAACACAAGGCCATGTGTTATACTCACCGTATTCAATGGATTCCTTTAGCTTTGGGAAAAACTTCAATGTTTTGTGAATGCTTCACAAAAACCTTTCGCAGTGAACACTTCAATTGAAGCGAACTCGCAAAAAAGAGATTTGAATTTATCCGGTTATTTGTTCAGTTCTTTTTGGAACCGGTTCCTTGATATTTTTTCGAAAAGTGCGAGCAAATCGACAAAAGTTCCTCGCCAAAACAAAAGTACTAGTCGGTAGAGATTTCAAAACGAAAAGAACTGGAACTGGAACTGGTTCTTCGCCAAAATAAAAGTACTAGTAAGAACTCCCAAACAATCACGTTCCTTTAGATGGAAGCACTTTGAAGTACTTGAAATGAAGTACTTCTTTATAGGCTTTGAAGTTCAACTTCACAACTGAACTGCGGCAAATTGAAGTAGTTCTTTGTAATCTAAAGTATTTGTTAAATGAAATGGAATGAATGAAGTTTGAACTGCCGCAAAATGAAATAGTTCACACGGAGCAGTTAGAACGCTAAAATGACCTACCAACTTCAATTGAAGTATTTGTTCAATGAACAATGAAGGAAGTAGGAACTGCTGCCAAAAGAAGTAGTTCTTTTCAGAGCGGTCACAACGCTAGATTCCTTGCATATGTGAGGGATTGTTACAAAAAATGTATTCAAGTTAATTTTCTTTGTTTTTATTTTGCTTCGTAACGAAGCTATGTACGACGGTTTAAAAATGGTATTCGCCGTGTGATGTCACGATTATCACCCACGAAACGATAACTGCAAGAGATAGTATTAAAAAAAAAGTGTTTTTGGACTGATCGATGATGTGATGTTAGCGCGGACGGAAAACATCCTTACATACCTAAAAGTGGTGCGATATTATGTGACAACTTGTCTTGTCTCTTTCTCTCCCACGGTTTACGACGTGAAAAACCGGAGAAAGTGATTTATCCTAAATTTGTATAGGTTGGGTAAAAATATTTAGCTCTCTCCATATATATTCATTCCAAGGTTCGAAGTGTAGACCCGGCTCCAATAGTTTCTTAACCCCAAAGTTGCAAATAAATTGATAAATAGTGTAGGTTTTCTTTGTGTTGCAGATGATCACATTTATTTACTGTACCGTGAGTTTTCGGACACCGTGTATAGTCAATTAAGGGGTTCATACATAATGACATAATATATATGTTTTCACTTTCTAATAAATTACATTTGAACCATAAAATACTAAATAGAAAATTTGAAAAAAAAATTGTTCACCGAACTCACTAAAGCGTAATAATATTTCTAGGAAATCAAATTTTCACCTTCTAGAGTGGTAGATACTCGCTCGAGTATCGCTTAGCCGAAAGACCACTATTCAGAATCGAAACGTTGCTTTAAATGGCTTTAGCCGTGTTTGGTGACCAGATCTGAATAGCCAGGTACTTCCAAACCTTTCTCTTCCCCATCTACTTCTCTTCCCCACTACCTCCAGCCACACAACATACCCCAATTGGGGATGTTACAGTCTCACTGGATCTAGACGGTTGGGAGCGGTTAGGACTCTTTTGCGGTATTGACTATAAAAAAAAAACAAAACGCACATTTTAATTTTAATTTTCTGACTTTGTGTAGTTCTTTGTAAGCGGCGGCAATGATTAAATGAAGTGCAATTCATTGCGGTTTGTTTCCAAGTATTTGACCACAAAATCCGTGTGCGCGTTTGTGGCCAGGAGTATAATATAATAATTTACTCTGTTTAAATGCGATTATTTATGATGTCATTAGAACGAGAACAACAGGTGTAGCTTGTCGGAAATGTGGGAATAATTCGTATTGGGAGTTGAAAAGCTATCGGCATCTTTGTCCATCGAATGGCAGTCTTAACCCGCGTATTTACCATCAAAGATCTTGGGGTGGTTTTGGATCTCGGCCTAACGTTTTCGAGTCATTTAGTGCAGCTTACTTCAACTTGCTATAAACTTCTTGGTTTCGTAATCAGAAGGTGCAAAGAGTTTGATAACACAAATGCGACGACAGTCCTCTACAATGGAGTGATCAGAAGCAAGTTGGAGTACGCTAGCACTGTCTTGGCTCCACATCAGACCAAATATTTAAATATGTTGGAACAGATTCAGAAAAAAATCCTCAGGTATGTGTACATGCGTTCGTACGGAACATACCCTATGTTCATGCATCACATGGAACTACTCGAGGAGACAAACTATCAAAGCTTAGAGACTAGGCGCAATGCTGGTCTCATCACAATAGGCTTTAAGATTATAAACCACTTGATCGACTGTCCATTCCTCTTGGCATGCTACTGCTTATTCGTGCCTGAGAAATACTGCCGCAGCAGAAATCATGCCATGTTTAACATACCCTATAATAGGACAGATGTTTTGGCACAGCATAGCATGACAAGCGGTATACATCATGTAAATATATAGATAAATTTACCGAAAATTTACCCATGTTCAAAAAACTTATTAATTTTAAAGTGTTAAGTTGTAAAAAATCTATTTTTGTGGTTTACCATTGTACTGTAATTGGATTTGATATCTGTTGTACAATAATAATATTTAAAAAATACGCTGATAGAAGTGTGTTGTGGCATTGTCCATATGCCCGAAGAAGACTCATTTTTTCCTTACTTATGGTGGAATTGATTCTCGAACAGATAATCATTTTCATCGGCCTGTCTGGGTCCCAGGAGTCGAAAGGGCCTTGTGTGAAATTGGTGACGTCAGTTTTATTTCAAATCGGTGTAGATCACACTTCTTGAGATTGTCTGTACAGTGGTCTATCCGATGACAGCCTCCAAACGACGTCAACGAGTCGCTGCATGTTTTAAAAAAACCATTTCAGGTAGGATGTCCAAGGCTTTTTAATCGTATGTTCAAAGCCACAACAGTAATTTTTGAAAATATCTTTACATTTATAATATCTTTGAAACCAAAGAATTTTTTTATAAACCATGAAAAGTATTCTCTATTGAAGTTTTAAAAGCCATATACATTTTTTTTTAAAAGCCAGCTAACAGTTGAATGTCAAATTACGTAAACAAAAGCAAGATATACCTGCATTCTAAAGTATGAAAAACTATCAAAGGGTCATGATCGTAGAAATAACTCAAATAATAATAGCAGTTTTGTTACCAATTTCGTTAAAACAACGCGTATCGTCAATTTAATTGTCAGTTTTAAAATTTCAATCGTTAAAAAAATATGTTTTTTTCAAACAAGTATTATGATTTTAATGTAGTGTCATCACGAGCTAAAACACGCATTTGTTTAATTTATTAAATAGCCCAAAGATATTTTTTTAAAGCATAAGTATAACTCAGTATAAACGTCTATTCACATGATTTTATTCAAGCCATTTGGAAATGCATGCAAGTGGCTCATTATCACCTTGAAAATACGTATTTTTTGTCGCTGAGATGAAATAATGACATAAATTAAAATTTCATTGTTTTGACATACGCCTTTGTACCCAACATGATACTATGCAGTTTCGTTGTTTCATGCCATTGCGGGAGAAATTCATATTTTGTATTATAAATAAACTATTAAATTAAACAATAAACCTTGGAGAAACAATGTATGGAGAGAGAGCTAATTATTTTTACCCAACCTATACAAATTTGCGATAAATCACTTTCTCCGGGTTTTTACGTCGTACGCCATGAGAGGAAAGAGACAACAAAAATAACACACTGCTTGTATGTACTGTAACGATGATTCTTGGTCTCCCGCGTCTCCGGGGACTCCGCCCACATGTTTAATTTATTTATTTATTTATTTAATTATATACGCCCTCATGGGCTTTTACATAACATATGATATTAAACATAAAATAATAGTGACATAAAAATAACAATGATTAGCACCCAAAAACATAATTAAGTTGATAGAAATATTATAATGCAAATTAAAAGTTGTATTTTTGAAAGAGGTATGCTATTAAATTTTTCATATGCGACTAAACTCGACACTGCTAAATGGTTTTTTAGGTTATATGCTATATTTTTGTTTGCAACAAAACAGTAAAAAAAGTGGTTATACGAATAAACAAAAACATTATGTCGACATGTGCTATTAATGGATGTATAAATACCCTAGCCACGCCCAGGTCTGCCGAGTCTGGCAAAAATCATTAAAAACTGACTACACTGCCTTGGATAGGTTCCACTCTATGTACTCAAAGCAAAAAACTTTGTAAAACACCACTTTATTTGTTTTGTGTGTTTACAAAGTTTATTATTTAATTTAATATACTCGTACAATGTCACACCCTCAAGTTTTTCCTTCCTTCGAAAAAATAAAGGATTTCTACAATGATGCAAAATTCTTTTGGGGCACCTTTTTGTAAATACATAAATAATAAAAACTTTGTTTAACCATTTTTATTAATATAATCAACATGTTTCAGGGCAGATTTAACTGACGGCCTCTATGGTCGAGTGGTAACACGCTCTACTACAAATTCAAAGGTCGCGGGCTCAAACCCGACTTGCGCCAATAACTTTTATTTGATTGATATGTGTCATAACACATTTGATTAAAAATAATTAGCTCTCTCTCCATATATTTTTACTTGAAGGTACGAATTTTAGTTAGCAATGAACGTGAAGAGAACAAGAAAAAAACGTCAAAAACTTATTCCAACGAAATTTTGATGTAATAATTTCTCCCGATGTTTCATTATCTGGCAACACCGAATTGTTCGTCGACTACATCGTAGAGAAAGGAAAAATATTTTTTAAATCAGTTGCACCTATCATATTTTTCGTGTACTTGTTTGTAAAGATATAAATATTATTGATTTGCATTTCTGATAAAAATAATTAAATCGCGTGATGAAATTTAATGCAACATAGTTTTTCTGTCGTTGTTGCTAAAGCTATTTACGAATTCAAAAAATCATATTTCAAAGCGGTGAATTGATGCTAATTTTCGGAGTATTCTGCTCCATAGTTCGACGGAAAAACAAGACGAGAACAAGTCGCACTCGGGACCCCTCGAAGGGAACAAAGCAAGCATTAAAATCATGCACTACGGTGCAAGAAGTGAAAGTCTAATCGTCTCATGGTTCATGGTGTTGTTGTAGTGGGCGTTGGCGGAGCCCGGGCCCGCCCGCCCCCCGCCGCCCCCAGGGGATGAGCGCCCCCCAGCCGGCGCCGCCCCTGCACAGGTCAGTCCGCTCCCTTTACCTTACCCCTTGCCCTGTTTCTCTAACTGCACGCACTGCACAAATGCAAACTGCTTTCAACCACACCTGAAGGCACTCTCCTATGTCATGCCGCTTAGAGCTCCTTTGCAGCCTCATCAGGCGGTTAAAGAAGGAACTAACCTCAGAGCAGGAATATATATGGAGAGAGAGCTAAATATTTTTACCCAACCTATACAAATTTACAATAAATCACTTTCTCCGGATTTTCACGTCGCAAAACGTGAGAGAGAAAGAGATAAAACAAGTTGTCACATAATATCGCACCACTTTTCGGTATGTAAGCATGTCTTCCGCGTCTCCAGCGGCTCATGCGACATAACAGGACATAACTCAACTGTTTTCGAGGTTATACCCTATATTTTTATATCCGGAAAGAATGCAAGGCTGATGTGAGCGTAATGAATAGGATCAAGAAAGGGACGCTTAGATGGTTTGGGCATGTAGAGTAAATGAACGAAGAAAGGAGTGTGAAAAGAATATATGATGCGAAAGTGAATGGAAGAAGAAGTCGAGGACGCCCGAGAAAGACATGGCACGATCAATTAAATCAAATACTTGAATCGGGTCATGTGAAGAGTCAGAATAACAGAAGAGTATGTATGAGACGATGTACGAATGTAAATGAAGCAAGGAGTGTGTGCCAAGACAGAGTTATATGGCGGTCCGTCCTCCTGCGGGGAAACGGCATGATGGTTAGTTAGTTAGTTAGTAATCCTATATTTTTGTTGAGAAGATAGAAAAACCTTCCCGGGTTGCGAATAATCTGACAATATTTGAAAAACTCTTACTGCTATCATAGAAGCGGAAGATGTTGCTTGTGCAATGATGGAGGACTTAGCCAGCAGAGGAATTGAACACACGACACCCGGGTGGGAATCCGACACGTTTGTCCACTCATCTACCGACTGGTCAATGCGACATAACTCAACGGTTTTTTAGGTTATATCCTATATTTTTGTTGATGACAATACTGTGAAAAAGTGGTTATACAAATAAACAAAACATTATATCGACATGTGCTTTGAATGGATGTATAAATACCCTAGCCCTAGCCGCGTCCGAGTCAGGAAAAATCAACAATCCTGACTACACAGGCTATCCCTCCTGGTATATTATTGCTCTGAGGAACTAACAAACAAACTATTTTTTAAATCCATAGATTTTTTTTTGTATACACAGATTATACCCTAGCGACAGTACGGACTGCCAAAGTTAAGTGTGACAAGTTGTATTCGAATGGCGCCATAAATAACCGCCATCTTTTCCGGCATTTTTCTGCGGCGTTCGAAGTTTATTTATAAAAAGTTTCCGCGCCAATGGCTGATGGGTGCGCGTCACAGTGCGGGGGCTCTCCTCGCTCGGGCCTACCTAGAAATAGCGTCGCATTTCCTCGAAGCGCTTATCGCGAGGTAGGTACTGTGCCCAACTACTGACTACAGCTATGGTCGCCGTATAGTATAGAGCTGCACTCGTCACATAACATCCGTCATGTAGAATTTCAACTCAGTGCTGCACTCAGTAGCTAGACTTAAACTAAAACAGTAGCGTTGGGAAAAACTTCAATGTTTTGTGAATGCTTCACGAATTGTTAGTTCTTTAAATTGACCCTTCGAAGTGTACACTTCAATTGAAGTCGAACTCGCAAAAAAGAGATTTTAATTTATCCGGTTATTTGTTCAGTTCTTTTTGGAACCGGTTCCTCGCCGAAAAAGCACGTACTAATCGGTAGAGATTTCAAAATGAAAAGAACTGGAACTGGAACCGGTTCCTCGCCAAAATAAAAATCACGTTCCTTTAGTTCTTCCTTTCACGAAGTACTTCTTTATAGGCTTTGAAGTTCACCTTCGGAACTATACTGCTGCAAATTGAAGTAGTTCTTTGTAATCTAACTTCCGTTGAAGTATTTGTTCAATGAAATGAAGTTAATGAAATGAATGAACGCTAAAATGAACTACCAACTTCAATTGAAGTATTTTTTCAATTAATTAAGTAGGAACTGTTGCCAAAAGAAGTAGTTCTTTGAAGTAGTTCTTTCAAAGCGGTCACAACGCTATAAAACAGTCACCAAACGCACGTTCGATTTTCGTATTAGTAGCACCGTTAAAGCAAACGAAACATCCACTCGACCGATGTTCACGATTATTTTTCGCATTCTGTTAGATTCATTTGTACATTTATAACAACCTTAGAGTAACGATATAAGGAGATATAGCTAATATTTTTACCCAACCTATACAAATTTGCGATAAATCACTTTCTACGGGTTTTTACATCGTATACCATGAGAGAGAAAGAGACTAGAAAAGTCGTCACATAATATCGCAGCACTTCTAAGCATGTAGGATGTTCTCCGTCCGCGCTAACTTCACATCATCGAGTCGCATAACTTACGTCAACTGATTTTGAGGTTATTCCCTATATTAGTGTTGATTAAAATACTTGCAGTGGTTATACAAATAAATCAAACATGATGGTGATATGTGCTATGCGTGAATGTTCAAATAAGACCAAACGAAGATTATAAAACATCACTTTTCAGAGATATTTCAACAGTTTTAAATGTTTTGACCGAACTTGAGAATTTTCACATTTTTAATGATATAAAGACATAAAATCAACAAAAAGCTTCCATCATTATTTAGACAAACTTTCTGTTATTAGTGTTTGTGTGATATTTTGACTTTATAAATAATTTTAATGGTGTATTGATATTGTTTTGTTTAATGTGTTCAAATATATTTACTAAAAATGTGGGCGTTAACTAGTTGGCTATCCAACTTCCTTTAATATATCTTTCTATCGAGTCAGTATAAAATCAACAATCCTGACTACATTGTTTCGCAAAGGTATCTATCTATCTATCCATGTCATCCAAGTTTATAACATTCTTTTAGTTATAACACTGAACAGAACAACTAATAGAAGTGTGTTGTGGACGTGTCCGCGAGCCCGAAGTAAGCTCAACTTTTCCTTACTTCTGGTGAGATTGACCAAACATTTTCAAATATCGAAATTCTTGAACAGATAATCAATAGCATTGATGCAAGGCCCTATGCAATTTTGCACTAGTTCTGTGATTCGAACGTATAAAATAATTATTTACTGCATGAACCCATATTAAATCAACCATATCTTAGGTAACAACATTGTAGCGGCATTTTAGGTGGGTACATCATTTTTAGTTTTTGGAACCGGGACAGTACTCACACAGATACAAATCGTACAGCGTGTTTCGTTTGAAGATTCATTTTTTTAAACAATTACTGATTATTTAACACTTCGGAGATCGATGCCAAAGCGTGTTGAAGTCAGTTACTGAATGTTTTTAAAATACAGTTGTCAATAAAGGACTAAATTTAAATGAGTATTAAAAAAATGAATGCAAGATATCTAGTAATTCGTAGTATTCCCCGATTTGGGACATTCTAAAGCACGAGCATGGATGCTAATTACTGTTTCTTCAAAACAGATTATAATATTATTTTCAACAGCACCCGGTCGACCTGCATGAATAAGACACACTGTAAGTGCACTTTCAATATACTAGAAGTATCATCGTAAACACTTGCTGTCCCCTTTCCACTAGTGAGAATAAGTAGGCGTAAACAAGACAAATGGCTCTTTCTTTATGACGCATCGTAAATACATCGCCACTGGAGCGTATACCGATACACAATACACCCAAGGCTAAGCATGTATTGTTTGTTTTAACTCTGGTTAAGTTACCTATGCCGACCAATGGACAATACGGATTGGGGCGGGTGCTTCTCGACTGAGTGACCAGTGGCGACATGTGACAGGATTTATATATTTTTTGTTTTTTGTTAAAAAAAAACTGTCATCGGAGACCAAGATGCCATCTACATTTTTAACTCCAAATATGCTCAGGAATTGAAGATTTCAGTCTGTCGGATACATTCTGCGACATCCTGTATATTGGTTTGTGCTACTAATATACACACGGCGATAAGAGACGTTTGTGTGAACTTAATAAAGTATTTTTGTTTAAATCCCCGCAATGTATTTGTAAGATTATTTATAAAGACATGACCTATTTGTTTAAATGCATAAAAAACAGTGAATGCCCTCCTAGTTTATATTCCAGTAAGTATCTACATACAATTCATGACTGCATAATTAAACACACGTTGCGAGGTACTCATGTGACTTTTCTTAGAATATTTAACTGTCCGCAGACCAAAGACAGGATAGACAGAAACTAAAGAAAATTCTTTGTCCTATTCGGCGGAGCTGGTATCAAACGAAGAGGGGGGCAGAAAATTAAGCAGAATCGATACGATAAAATATGCTATGGGCGTTAGTTTAGCAATATCGCTAGTGTAATGTTCACTGATGAACTCGACAGATGCTCCTTGGGTAAGGCGCGCTTTTGTTCGGGGATGTAGAATAAAGTATAATCACTTGAATATTTTTTTATTGGAAGGATTTATAAAGTATAATAATTAAACCTTTAACTGAAGATATTTAAGTACCGCACGGCAGTGCGATCTGAATAGGAATGCATGAGATGAAATAGGTCGAGGGTAAAATAGAGAGTCGTAGTAATGGTCAACTTAAAGATCATAGTCCAACATGTGGTCTATGGGATAATGCATGTTCAAAAGAATTTTAGAAATCGATCTTTACAATACAATTTAAGAGACAGAAAGACATTAAAGGAAGCAATTAAGAAATACAAAAGGACATTGGTATGAATGGTTAGTGACATGGGGTAAATTGCACATGGGCGCAACTGGGTGGGCCACCACACTAGCACGCCCCAAGCTGCTTAACATTTAGATAATTATATCAATCTCGGTAAAAAAAATCACCTCACGATGGTAACACTGATACATCTATGGCGTAGTGAAATGTTAATGTGAAATAATTTCATTTTGCAAAACTGATTTTATTAATTATTCTGATTGTTTTTTGACCAACAACTAAAATAATCTTGTAACAAACCTCTTAGGTTAATATTCAAATTTCCGAGCGTATTGATCAGTTCTTCGATCTCGAATATTTTCTCGTTCTAGCATCGCATCATCCCTTACTAATTAGGCAGATGAATGCTATTGGTCTAAATTCACCCCCGCCGCTCTAAAGTTCTAAGTTCGAAAGGTGTGACGGCCCCTGTTTTAGCGCCAAAAAGGATATCCACGGCTGTACTGACGGCTTACTTAAAGTCTGTTTGGTTTTCAGTGAACCAGAGAGAGCAGTATTCTGATAACACCCTTTTGGTAAGACTGACACAGGTGTAGCCTGGTTTTAGTGAACCAAACCCACGCACCCTTCTGCCTCTTCTGGTAGGACTGACATAAGAGACTCTTAGTTAACGGTCTGCTTGGTTTTCAGTGAACCAGAGAGAGAGTATTCGATAACACCCTTTTGGTAGGACTGACACAGGTGTAGCCTGGTTTTAGTGAACCAAAGGGTTAACACGATCGTTTACCGGTGCCTAAGGCGCCTTGCTGCCTCTTCTGGTAGGACTGACACAAGAGACTCTTAGTTAACGGTCTGCTTGGTTTTCAGTGAGGCCGGAGAGAGAGTATTCGATGGAACCCTTTTGGTAGGACTGACACAGGTGTAGCCTGGTTTTCAGTGAACCAAAGGGTTAACACGATCGTTTCCCGGTGCCTAAGGCGCCTTGCTGCCTCTTCTGGTAGGACTGACACAAGAGACTCTTCTTTAACGGTCTGCTTAGTTTTCAGTGAAGCCAGAGTGAGAGCACTTTTTTGAACCCTTTTAGTAGGACTGACACAGGAGTATATGATTTAACCTTAATTAAAATGATAATGTTGTCTTATCACTGTTGATTAACTTGCAAATTGATTGCACCCAAATGAAGACTGATTGTGTCCATCGTCAAAATTGAGGATTTTATTTGATAACCCGTTACAGAGTGTCGCCCATCGCGGGACCTTATTCATTAATTCATGTAAAAACAATTGCTTACTTAAAAAGAAGCGGTTACAATCTTGAAATTAGAATTAACATTAAAGCATTAATGGTTATTTAAAAAAAATATATATAAATAATCATCAGTGAAAAGTATGAGATCGATTTAAAATGTCGGTTTCTAATACCAGGGGTGTTAGTTGAAGTTTACCGGTTTTTTCAATAAAGAAAACGCTTAATTCTCAAGGGAATCTCAAATTTTTTTATTCAAAGTATTGACTATCGGATTCTATACATTTTGCCCATCTTTGAGGCAAATCATGGATACCATTCCCAAAAAAACGTCTTCGAACTTTTTCGTTGCACCAGGATGTTCATTGTCTGTTAAATCGAAATCTCCACTTTTAAATTGACGAAACCATGTCTCACATGTTCTAATCACTGGAGCATGTTCACCATAAGTTTCTACCAGCAACCGATGAGCTTCAACTGCTTTTTTCTTTTGATGAAATAAGAAAAGCAACGAATGCCGCAAATGCGGTTTACTTGGAACGAAACTCGACAAATCTGAGGTAAACAACTAAACTATTATTTTGGCAGAATGTAACTTGTGTATTTTTGAAGGTTAATGTCCATAGAAATATATGACATAGATGCCAAATCATAGAAATGTATACATATCTCTAGCGACATCTATGAGTAAAACCGGCAAACTTCAACTAACACCCCTGGTAAGGTCCCAATGGCTGAATTGGTTGAAGCGTTACTCCCGGATAGAGCAGAGGATCCGAGTTCGAGTCTCGGTTGTGACCATTGTCTTTTAATTTTCTGGGTTTTTCTGTTTCATATTTGTGTTGTTGATTTTTGATATTAATTGAATGTTTAAATAATCTTCTTTACCTGTCGGAACCTCCATTTCATCAAGTTTATTTAAAATAGGGCGCTAATTTTGAATTCCGTGCGAAAGTGAGAAAATGGTCATTGAAAACCATCGCCGCTGGTAAAACTCATGGGTCCGTATGGAAAAAGCTAAGTTGGTACAACAATTTTATTTTAATAACTAAGCTGATTATCTTCTCTGTTGTATTATTTAGTCTGTGACTTTATCTTTGTTTTTATAACGTATAATTAAAATAATACAGACACATATTTACGTTCGGTTTTACTCGGAAATAAGATAATTAGACACGTACGTTGATAATTAATTTGTGCACCGTTGTATTTATTAATGCAAATATTTGAGATGGCATAATATTATTTATTGTTTGAAGAAGGGATTGACGTAAATAAGTGAATATACACCTTTTGCTTTTGCGTGCAATCTGTATTTGTTTAACAAAGCTATATCTGCCAGAACATATTACTTCATACTTATTTATATTTTGGTTAGTTTCAGCAAAGCAAGTATAAGAGCACTGCCTTGGAGGACATATAGAGAGATACCTTTGCGAAACACTGTAGTCAGG
Source organism: Drusus annulatus (assembly GCA_022651775.1). Lineage (NCBI taxonomy): Eukaryota > Metazoa > Arthropoda > Insecta > Trichoptera > Limnephilidae > Drusus > Drusus annulatus. The sequence goes on from JAGWCC010000331.1 coordinate 1,499,458, forward strand.
ACGGTTGACTTTATACTGACTCGATATAAAGAGACAAAGATATATTAAATGATGTTGGATAGCCTATTAGTTACCGCCCACATGGAATTCGGACATTTTTAATAAACATATTTGAACACATTAAAAAAAACAATATCATTAAAATGATTTATAAAGTCAAAATATCACACAAACACTAATAACAGAAGGTTTGCCTAAATAACGATGGAAGCTTTTTGTTGATTTTATGTCTTTATATCATTAAAATGTGAAAATTCTAAAGTTCCGCCAAGAATATTTAAAACTGTTAAAATACCTCTGAAAAGTGATGTTTTTTAATCTTTGTTTGGTCTTATTTGAATATTCACGCACAGCACATATCACCATCATGTTCGATTTATTTGTATACCACTGCAAGTATTTTAATAAACACAAATATAGGAAATAACCTCAAAATCCGTCGACGTAAGTTATGCGACTCGATGATTTGAAGTTAGCGCGAACGGAGAACATCCTTACATACTTAGAAGTACTGCGATATTATGTGACGACTTTTCTTGTCTCTTTCTCTCTCATGGTATACGACGTAAAAACCCGGAGAAAGTGATTTATCTCAAATTTGTATAGTTTGGGTAAAAATATTAGCTATACCTCCTTGTATCGTTAGTCCAAGAGCACTCCCTTTGCCCAGAAGTCATGGTATTCAATTCCCCAGCGACCCAGCCCCTACTCTCATAATTTCTTACAGTTGTTGGGCCTTTTCACTTTAATAGCTGCTATCTGGACACCGTCTAACAAAACTGTAACTGTGTGTGTTGATTTAATTCTTCGATTACGAAAATACATATGGATGATTCTCTAATGATTTAAAAGTGTTGACGTGGTGAGAGAACAACCGCCCGACAATCGGTAGGTCCGGGCTCAAGTCCAGGTGGCACCGAAAAATATATCCTATAAATTTTACAAACATATGTATTTTTAAATTCACTCTAATATTTAACATTTATAAACTAATGACCTAATCAAATAACCAACATTTCGTTACATCTCTTAAAACTGTGTTTAATTATTATAGTTCATCAATTTGTATAATTTCTTACATATCGTCGCTGGAAAGGCAAAAGGGCTGAAGCGACACTTTGGTCAAAAATGAGTTAAATATGCAGTTTTAATAAAAAAAAAAAATCTGCATCGAATGCTCTGACTCTCGTTTGATTCTGAAGACTTTTGTGGCCTTCTAAAATATATTCACAATTTGGGAAAAGGCTTGACTCAAGCGACGCAAGTTTTAGACTTTTTTTTTTAGTTATTTGTAACTTCAAGTAACTCAGTGAGAGCATTGAGTTTCCTAGGTTAACTTTTTTTTCAAAATTCAACCAGCTACTAAAGAATTATATTATAAAACAAACAAACAAAAAACTTTAAAGTGTAAACTTCCCAAAATTACGTTTCAGGCCTTTTGCCTTTCCGGCGACGATATGTATTTTTTTTTAACTTATCTTATTTTTTACAACTTTTATCTTATATTATACACTCAATTATTACGTGAAAGCCCCTTGGGCGAATATACAAAATAAATTGTCACAGTAATTACTGTAATTAGAATCAAGTCAATTACCACTTTCTGAAGGTTTATTTATCCGTGACTTTAAAATGACTAGCGTTGGGAAAAACTTCAATGTTTTGTGAATGCTTCACGAATTGTTAGTTCTTTAAAATGAACCCTTCGAAGTGAACACTTCAATTGAAGTCGAACTCGCAAAAAAGATATTTGAATTTATCCGCTTTTTGTTCATTTTTTTGGAACCGATTCCTTCCCAAAATAAAAAGTACTACTCAGTAGAGATTTGAAAACCAAAAGAACTGGAATTGGTTCCTCGCCAACAAAATCACGCACTAGTCGGTAACTCTTTGAAACTGGAAAGAACTGGAACCGGTTCCTCGCCAAATTGTAGTTCTTTCAATGAAATGAATGAACGCTAAGATGAACTACCGACTACAATTGAAGTATTTTTTACAATGAAGTAAATGAAGGCTAAAATGAACTACCAACTTTAATTGAAGTATACCCCCCCCCTTTTTTTAAAAAATTTTTGGGTTTTTAAAAAACCTTAAAAAATTAAAATTAATTAAAAAAAAAATTTAAAAAAAAATTTTTTTTCATTTTGAAAAGTTTTTTTAAAAAAAAGGGGGTTTTTGGGAAAATTTTTTTAAAAAAAAAATTGGCCCCCCCAAAAAAAAAAAAATTTTTTTTTTTTTTGGGCCCGCCTTTTTTTTTATTTTTCAAAAAAAATTTTTTAAAAAAAAAAACCCGCAAATTAATTTTTTTTTAAAAAAAAATAAAAAAAACCCCTTTTTAAAAAAATTTTTTTTTAAAAAAAAAAAAAAATAAGGGCCAAAGGGAAAACCCAAAAAAAATTTTTTTTAAAAAAGGGGTTTTTTTTTAATTTTTTTTTAAAATTTTTTTGGGTTTTTTTAAAAAAAAAAATAAAAAAAATTTTTTTTTTTTTAAAAAACCCCCAAAAAAAAAAAATTTTCCCGTTTTTTTTTTTAAAGGGGAAAAAATTTTAAAAAGGGGGCCAAAAAATATTTCCCCCTTTTTTCAATTTAAATTTTTTTAAAAAATTTTTTTCCCAAAAAATTTCCTTTTTTTTTTTTTTAAAAAGCCCAAAAAACTTTCCCCGGGGGGGGGTTTAAAAAAAAGGGGGGGGGTTTTTTTTTAAAAAAAAAAATTTTTTTTTTTCCCCCCCCAAAAAATTTTTTTTTTTAAAATTTTTTAAAAAAAAAAAAAAAAAAATTTTTTTTTTTTTTCCCAAAAAAAAAAAAAAAAAAGGGTTTTTTTTAAAAAAAGGGGGGTTTTTTTTTTAAAAAAAAAAAAAAATTTTAAAATTCCCAAAAAACTTTAAAAAATTTTTTTCCTTTTAAATTTTTTTGGGTTTTTTTTTTGGGTTTTTTTTAAACATGGTACAGAACAATTTTTGGAGAATGTCTTTGATTTTTAATGTTGAAATTAAATGACCAATCTAGTTTCCCTAAACTATATAAAAAATTCAATCCGATAATGTGATCTTTTTTAATTTACTGGCTTTTTCTGTTTCATATTTGTATTGTTGATTATTGATATTATTTGAATATTTAAAATAATTTTAATTACCTGTCGAAATTCCATTTCACCAAGTTTGTTTAAAATAGGGCAATAATTTTGAATTCCTTGCGAAAGTGTGAAAATGATCATTGAAAACCATCGCCGCTGGTAAAACTCATGGGTCCGTATGGAAAAAGCTAAGTTGGTACAACACTTTTATTTTAATAACTAAGCTGATTATCTTCTCTGTTGTATTATTTAGTCTGTGACTTTATCTCTGTTTTTATAACGTATAATTAAAACAATAAAGACACATATTTACGTTCGGTTTTACTCGGAAATAAGATAATTAGACACGTACGTTGATAATTAATTTGTGCACCGTTGTATTTATTAATGCAAATATTTGAGATGGCATAATATTATTTATTGTTTGAAGAAGGGATTGACGTAAATAAGTGAATATACACCTTTTGCTTTTGCGTGCAATCTGTATTTGTTTAACAAAGCTATCTCTGCAAGAACATATTACTTCATACTTATTTATATTTTGGTTAGTTTCAGCACAGCAAGTATAAGGGCACTGCCTTGGAGGACATAGAGGGGTACCTTTGCGAAACACTGTAGTCAGGACGGTTGACTTTATACTGATTCGATAGTAAGAGACAAAGATATATTAAAGGATGTTGAATAGCCTATTAGTTATCACCCACATGGAATTCGGACATTTTTAATTAACATATTTGAACACATTAAACAAAACAATAAATACACCATTAAAATGATTCCTGAAGTCAAAATATCACACAAACACTAATAACAGAAGGTTTGCCTAAATAATGATGGAAGCTTTTTATTGATTTTATGTCTTTATATCATTAAAATGTGAAAATTCTAAAGTTCCGCCAAGAATATTTAAAACTGTTAAAATACCTCTGAAAAGTGATGTTTTTTAATCTTTGTTTGGTCTTATTTGAATATTCACGCACAGCACATATCACCATCATGTTCGATTTATTTGTATACCACTGCAAGTATTTAAATAAACACAAATATAGGAAATAACCTCAAAATCCGTCGACGTAAGTTATGCGACTCGATGATGTGAAGCTAGCGCGGACGGAGAACATCCTTACATACTTAGAAGTACTGCGATATTATGTGACGACTTTTCTTGTCTCTTTCTCTCTCATGGTATACGACGTAAAAATCCGGAGAAAGTGATTTATTGCAAATTTGTATAGTTTGGGTAAAAATACTAGCTATACCTCCTTGTATCGTTACTCTAAGAGCACTCCCTTTGCCCAGAAGTCTGCTGTTCAACTTCCCAGCCCCTACTGAATCATTTCCCACAGTTGTTGGGCCTTTTCACTTCAACAGTTGCTATCTGGACACCGTCTAACAAAACTGTAATTGATTTAATTCTTCGATTACGAAAATACAGATGGATGATTCTCTAATGATTTGAAAGTGTTGACGTGGTGAGGGAACAACCGCCCGGCAATAGGTAGATCCAGGCTCAAGTCCAGGTGGCACCGAAAAATATATCCTATAAATTTTACAAATACATGGCCTGTTCAAAAGAAAAGGTGAATTTTGAATTTTCGCGGGCTGTGTACACTCGATTGTCGATTTTTATTTTATTTTTATGTTGGTACACATATGTTTACCATATGTTAGCATTATCAGCTATTTTGGATTAGTGGTTTGTTTTTGACAACTGGAAAGGTTAGTCGCGTTTTTGTGTGTTCCTCGATTTTTGACTTCTGATAAAAATGGATCAAAGAATATGTATTAAAATTTTTCGTTAAAAATGGAATAAAGTGCTCCAACGCACTTAAAATGTTGACTGTGGCATTCGGCGAGTCTACTTTGTCTCAAAAAGTGTTTATAAGTGGTACAAGCGCTTTACAGAAGGCCGAGAAGATGTTAATGACGATGAGCGTCCTGGAGTTGTGGAAAAACAAATCATGGATTTTATTCTTTGATCCATTTTTTTCAAAAGTAAAAAATTGAAGAACACACATAAACATGACTAACCTTTCCAGTTGTCAAAAACAAACCACTAATCCAAAATGGCTGATAATGGTAACATATGATAAAAATATGTGTACCAACATAACAACAACAAAAAATCGATAATCGAATGTACGCAGCCCGCGAAAATTCAAAATTCACCTTTTATTTTGAACAGGCCTCGTATATGTATTTTTAAATTCACTCTAATATTGAACATGTATAAATAAACTAATGACCTAATTAAATAACCAACATTTTGTTACATCTCTTAAAACTGTGTTTAATTATTGTTCATCAATTTGTATAATTTCTTACATATCGTCGCTGGAAAGGCAAAAAAGCTGAAGCGACACTTTGGTCAAAAATGAGTTAAATATGCAGCTTTGATAAAAAAAAATTCTGCATCGAATGCTCTAACTCTCGTTTGATTCTGAAGACTTTTGTGGCCTTCTAAAATATATTCACAATTTGGGAAAAGGCTTGACTCAAGCGACGCAAGTTTTAGACTTTTTTTTTAGTTATTTGTCACTTCAAGTAACTCAGTGAGAGCATTGAGTTTCCTACGTTAACTTTTTTTTCAAAATTCAACCAGCTACGTTAGTATTTTTAAAATTCAAAATAATTATAAAACTAACTAAGTAGTTAAATATCACAAGGGTGGGCAGAAGGGTATACTGCCACACAACTTTGTCTTGGCACATACTCCTTGATCGATATTCATACCATATCAATAAGCTCTCATGCGGAACAATATCGGCACTGAGCGGATCCGGACGTTGGTGTGAATCAGCCTTAAATCGTCACGATATGACGGGTAGTGTTGATTCAATTTTTCTTTTGTAAACGTTTTCTTTGTAATGTTATTTTCATAGGAGTATTGTTAAATTTATGACTAGAAAAGATGACGTATTCATACTATGTGCACGTCAACACATATCAGCATTTCAGTTACATTATTGTAGGGTCACTAAAAATAGACCAAGATAAAGTTAATGATGGTGATTTAAATTTTTAGTACTTTAAAGTTGCTTCGAACGTCAGAGCAATAATATACCAGTAGGTAGTAGTCAGAGTGGAAGATACTCCCAAGTATCGCCCTGGTGAAAGACCACCATTCAGAATCGAAACCTTGCTTGAAATGGCTTTAGCCGTGTTTGGTGACCAGATCTGAATAGCCAGGTATTTCCCAACCTTCCTCTTCCCAATCTCCTTCCCCTACCCACTACCTTCAGCCTCACAACATACCCTATTTGGGGATGCCATAGTCTCACTGGCTCTAGAAGGTTGGGAGCAGTTGAGACTCTTGTGCGGTATTCATATAAAAAGGGAGCGCTAGTGTAGTCAGGATTGATGATTTTTTCCTGACTCAAGCGTAGCTAGCGCTAGGGCTAGGGTATTTATACTCGTACATTTATTCATAGCACATGTCGACATAATGTTTTCGTTTATTTGTAAAACAACTTTTTCACAATATTGTTTTAAACAAAAATATAGGATTAAACCTAAAAAACCGTTGAGTTATATCCCGTTATGTAGCATGACATAACGTAGTGGGCGGAGTCGCCGGAGACGCGGGAGACAGAAAACATACCTAAAATCGGTGCTATATTGTGTGAGAACTTGTTTTATCTCTTTCTCTCTCGCGGTTTACGACGTAAATAGCCGGAGAAAGTTATTTATTGTAATTTTTTATGGGTTGGGTAAATATATTTAGCTCTCTCTCCATATATATTCTTGCTCTGAGGTACGTATTTATTGCAGACAGGATCGTTGTGAACTGGGACTCTAATAGTATCGCCCTGAGTATAGGTATCGCAGCGATTGTTGATTCGAACACAGTACTCACACAGATGCATTACTTGAATACATCATGTTTCAAACTTTTTATTCGACACGGTTTTTTCATTTATTTTTTATTAAAAAAACTTTTCGTTGTTTTTATTTTTATTCGATGGATGAAGAAAAATAACACTCTGAGATTTTACTTACCTGTGCGAAATTAGCCTTTTCGCAAGGCTGCTGCACTACAGGTGCCAACTCGTTCATCACTTAATAAACCATAAAACATGTAGATAGCTGATTTATTTCTATGATTCGAAGTCAAAGAAGGCAATCACGCAGACGAGAATGTTGGTAAATGGATAATTCCATAAAAACATGGATTAAATCATTGTTACGTGGATCAATTCATTAATACTCGGATTAATAAATTAATACGTGGATCAATTCGTTAATACACGGATTAATGAATTAAAAAATGGATTAATTCACTAATAGGTATACGGATTATTGCGTGAATTAATTCACTTATATTCATAATAATTCAGTTGCTACATGTATTCATTCATTAATACACGGATCAATTAATTGATAAATGGATTAAATAAATACACACATGTTCATTTACGAATGTGTAAGCATTTGTATAATTTAAGCTTATTAGCACTGATAAACTGCGTAACAACCATAGACATAAAATACGAGACACGTCACATTCATACAAATCTTACGAAAAATGTAGCAGCACTAGTAACGTCTTGTATTCCGTTTCACCCGCGTGTGAAAAGGATAGACATTCAAAGAATATGTGTGAATGGATGAGATAGCTATATGAACGTCTATATCACGTTACTGTTATAATCGGTATTGCGCTACTAGCTCTGGTTGTCTTTCACACACTTATGTATTTCTGCATTCGCTATCTCATACCGTTTTCATGAACAATTAAACCTTGTGAATAATTGTATTTATTGAAATAATAAGTGATTTTGTGGGTAATTATGAATGGAAAGAAAATCCATGAGATATTTTTTATACTCCCGAATGATTTTTACACCTCTCAGGGCATTTTTTGTCAGAAAGGAGCCTACAGCGACGCGTTTATGGCAGCTGATTACAGCTTGTCTGTCGAACGAATGTTTGTGTGAAACTAAACATAGTAAATCTCAGGTATGTCTCGTGGACTCGGTTTAGTGAATCCACGCGCATTGTGTCAGTAACGTGTCTACATTATTTGATTAATCTAAGGTAACAGCTATGACCTTTATAGTAAATAAGGAATTGTTGCTTGATAAAATAATATTATTGAAAATAAGATGAATACAACTTAGTTTTAAGATGTCATATTTTATAAATCAGATTATATGTCAAACGGATATAGCGATCTTGAGTCTTTTCTTTTGGAAGGGCGGCATTTTTGTTATTTTACACACAGGTGACGGCACCTCTCTCGGCAACCCTGGTTGGGCCGCTGAGTTTGTGCGAACACTCCTTGTACCTTTTCCTTGCTTAGGGTTTTTTTTACCCAGTAAAGACCTTTTCCCTAAGAACTCACAAATGTAAACTTAAATTCAGTCAATTAAATACAACCATCAGATGGTGATAGTAATAAGGCCTAATGAGCCGTAATCAGACATTATGAGGGGTATTTATATAAGCCCCAGCTAGTTAGCAGAGGATTACGAAAGAATCAATAAAATCACTCCTTGTACTGAGTTCAAATGGACCTCGGCGGGCCAGTATAGGTAATGAACCATTGCAGTTGTTTAGTCAGGAGACTAAAATAGCATTTACAAATTGGAAAATGAAAACGTTCTTTTACGTTTTAATACAGGACACTTACGGTCGTTGTTCCTAATATATCAGCCGATGCTATCTTTCGGCTAAGTTAAGTGAAAATGACAAGCAACGTCTATTTTCCTGTTCCCAATGTTTGCTTAGCTTATTTTCACTATTCCCCAATGTCAGATCTGTCTGATTTTTTCACTCTGTTGACAGTTTTTCAAACTTCTCCCTTGGTTAGTCGGATTTAATGCTAATAATTGGTTTCCCTAACTTTGGAGTCCTGATTGCCATATGATAAGTAGAGGTTGACAACATTTTGGCTCAACGGTTGATAAGTTGATTGATTGGGAAAAACGGTCGTTAATAGGCTTTCCGAAGAACTAACAATCTTTCTACTTTCTGGATGCAAACTATTATCAAAGGTTGTGACACGTTGTGCCTAACCTAAAACGAGGAAACAAATTAGCAATTTGAACGCAAAATACTAATACTACGCTAGAAAATTGACCATATATAACTATAATGAACCTTGAACTCGAAAATCTAAGTGAACATGAGACCGTTGAAAGTTTCTGTGGGTTCAAAAGACTGTCGTGGGCTGGACACGTAAAAATAATGCAAGTCGACAGGACACCCAAAATCCTGGCCAAGTGAGTGACCCAGAGTAGACCTAGATAGTACCCTTGGAGTGAAAATGTATATGGAGAGAGAGCAAAATATTTTTACCCAATCTATACAAATTTACGATAAATCACTTTCTCCGGGTTTTTTATATCGTAAACCGTGAGAGAGAAAGAGACAAGATAAGTTTTCACATAATATTCCACCACTTTTAGGTGTGTAAGCATTTTTTCCGTTTCCCGCGTCTCCGCCTACTACGTTTTGTTATACGACATAAATCAACGGTTTTTTTGAAGTTATATCCTATATTTTTGTTGATAACAATACTGTAAAAGAGTGGTCATACAAATAAACAAAACATTATGTCGACATGTGCTATGAATGGATGTAAAAAGGTGTGTTCATGAAAACCCGAGCCACGCCCGAGTCAGGAAAAAAATCAACAATTCTGACTACACTGTTTCGCAAAGCTATCCGTCCTGGTATATTATTACTGAAGATTGAAGTCGAAGGGAGGAGGCCAAATCCCACCCTGAAATGTAGCCCCGTAACGGTGATGACATATTTTAAAATAATTAATGCACGATCATTAAAAATACGCTGTTACTGCAAGTTTTGCTTGATGAAGTATCAGTGTTTCTAATAAATTCAAGTCTGTGTTTCTAATAGATGTCAAGTATTTTTATTGGCGCTGTCAGTCGTGGGCGCATGTGGTCAAACAGTTCAATAGAAATGCGTGGACCGGACTTACGTGGGTTCAGATCCCGAACCGCTGTACCCCATTCACTAGACCAGTCCACTCCACTGACACCCACCAGTGATCATATTTTACAGGCCCGAATCTCGTGATTTAAGTATCATTATAATCTTCCATTTTCGCTCTCTCCACGATTGAATATAGTCACAAATAATAACCAATTGATAATTCAGGGGAAGATTGATGGAATACGCAATTTATAAGTGCAGTTCTGCAGAGTTTCGGGCTGCAGTCTGCAAGATAAAGATAGTCAACCTTCAATACCCAGTACCATTAATTAATCAAAACTGAGTAAAAACAAAAGTAAGTAGGATTAGCATAAAGCTTAGCGAAGGATTGACCAATTCTATTTCAACACCTTTCGAGCTTGTAACTTCTAATATAATTTATATTTTATCGAAAGATTCAAATACTCGGGGTGGGTCATTTTACACAAAGGAAAACACTTAATAATAATGATATAATAAAACAAATTTATAACTTTATTCCACTTTTTTTTTTTTTGACTGGACCGGTTTCAGCCTATAACGGCCATCTTCAGACTAGTACAGGTTGTTCTTATTCTATGGCTTATATACTATTTTTGGGATGTCAGGGGTAATAAACCTTGATTTTACTTTAATTATATTTATCAGTATTGCTGCATGATTTTACTAGTTACAAGTTACTTTTAGTTTATTATTTTGTATATCTATCTGGTATGAATTTTATATTTAAGATGGGTTACAGTTTTATTTCTGTAAATGATAACACTTCATAATACACCACTTTATTAAGATGTAGATGACTTACCTGGTGTCGTTTTGTTCCAATTGATATAAAATCAGGGTTTAAATCTTGATTCAGATTGGCCTCCGTCGTAGGCGCGAAATGCTAAGATTTTCATTCGTCGCTGGAAAGGCAAAAAGTGTTTTAGCGACACTTTTGTCAAAAATGAGTTGAACATGCAGTTTTGATCAGTTTTTTTTCTGTATCGAATGCTCTGACTCTCGTTGGATTCCGAAGACTTTTGTGGCCCTTCAGCCATCTAAAATATATTCACCCTTTGGGAGAAGGCTTGATTCAAGCGAAACAAGTTTGGGACTTTTTTTTTAAGCTTTTTGTGTTTCCGGTAACTCCGTGAGAGTATTGAGTTACACGAGTTAACCTTTTTTTCAAAATCTAACCAGGTACTGAAGACTTAGCTGCATTATTAGATCTTTGATTGAAAATTAGATTTTGTAATGGATTTTTAAGAATTTGGTCGCTAGTATAATATATATCTCAGTTCCAACTTTAACTGATTTTGAACTATATTTTAATAGTTTATTTCTTAAAGGAGTTTATTAGCGTTGGGAAAAACTTCAATGTTTTGTGAATGCGTCACGAATTGCTAGTTCTTTAAAATGAACCCTTCGCAGTGAACACTTCAATTGAAGTCGAACTCGCAAAAAAGAGATTTGAATTTATCGGTAGAAATTTTGAAACGAAAAGATCTCCTAAAACATCACGTTCCTTTAGATCGAAGTACTTTGAAGTCGAACTTCAATTGAAGTACTTGTAATGAAGTACATCTTTATAGGCTTTGAAGTTCAACTTCACAACTGAACTGCTGCAAATTGAAGTAGTTCTTTGTAATCTAATTTCCATTGAAGTATTTGTTCAATGAAGTGAATTGAATGAAGTTAATGAAATAAACGAACGCTAAAATGAACTACCAACTTCAATTGAAGTATTTGTTCAATAAACAATGAATGAAGTAGGAACTGCAGCCAAAATAAGTAATTCTTTGAAGTAGTTCTTTCCAGAGCGGTCACAACGCTAGAGTTTGAGAATATTGGTAGATTCACACCAACGTCCGGATCCGCTCAGTGACGATATTGTTCCGCATGAGAGCTTATTTATATGGTATGAATATCAATCAAGGAGTATGTGCCAAGACAAAGTTGTGTGGCAGTATATCCTTCTGCCCACCCTTGTGATATTTAACTACTTAGTTAGTCAAATAATTATTTTGAGTGTAAAAATACTTACATCGCAGATTTTTTTTTTAAACCATTTTTTTATCATTAAATAATATTTTTTAAATTATTGATTATTAAAAATATTATTTAGTGATAAAAAATGGTTTTAAAAAAAATCTGCGATGTAAGTATTTTTACACAATAAAATAATTATTTGACCAACTAAGTAGTTAAATATCACAAGGGTGGGCAGAAGGATATACCGCCACACAACTTTGTCTTGGCACACACTCCTTGATTGATATTCATACCATATCAATAAACTCTCACGCGGAACAATATCGTCACTGAGCGGATCCGGACGTTGGTGTGAATCCAGCTTACATCTGTATTTTGAGATTTACCTATTTCATTGTTTCATCTAGACATTAGATTTAGGTATTGGTTGTTTCTGATTACATTTGATGGGCGGTGTCGAAGTGGGTTATGATCGCTTTCCGGAAGTTGCAGATCTGAGCAAACTGCGTTACTATTCCCCGATGCAGATCTGTGAGCTGCCACTTCTCGTCCTGACGGTGACGTAATCAACATTTCTAACTCGATTACATGTGTAGTGTGTACACGTATCTCCTGCGTGGGTGGGCTGCTTATCGGCGTTTATAGAAATACTCGCCGGTGAGAATATACTCGTGTTATCGCCTTAATTGGCGCTTGGAATGCACTTAAGAACGGTTCAAGTTCGCCACTGGCCAAAACATTGACTAAAACTGTGAACACCACGCGGTACGCACCGTCCCTCTTCCGCGGCATCGGACGGAGGAAGTAGGGGATGGCGTAAGGAGGCTGGCTAGAACATAGGGTGCGCTTTCAGAGCAATATTATACCAGTGGGGATAGCTTGTGTAGTCAGGATTATTATTTTTTTCTTGACTCTGGCGTGGCTAGGGCTAAGGTATTTATGCAACCATTCATAGCACATGTCGACATAGTATTCTGTTTATTTGTATAACCATTTTTTCACTGTATTGTCAACAAAAATATAGGATATAACCTAAAAACTGCTGAGTTATGTCCTGTTATGTCGCATTGACCGGTCGGTAGCTGAGTGGACAAACGCGTCGGATTCCCACCCGGGCGTCGTGCGTTCAATTCCTCTGCTGGCTAAGTCCTCCAACATTGCACAAGCAACATCTTCCATTTCTGTGATGGCAGTAAGAGTTTTTCAAATATTGTCAGGTTATTCGTAACCCGGGAAGGTTTGTCTATCTTTTAATCAAACAAAAAAATAACAAAACGTAGTGGGCGGAGTCGTCAGAGACGCGGGAGACGGAAACAATGCTTACATACCGAAAAGTGGTGCGATATTATGTGACAACTTGTCTTTTCTTTTTCTCTTTCACGGCTTACGACGTGAAAACCCGGAAGAAAGTGATTTATCGTAAATTTGTATAGGTTGGGTAAAAATATTTAGCTCTCTCTCTCTCCATATACAAGTATGCATTTTAAGTGCGTTGGAGCACTTTATTTCAGTGTTTACTCAAAATTTAATACATATTCTTTGATCCATTTTTTTTTCAAAAGTAAAAAATCGAAGAGCACACAAAAACGTGACTAACCTTTCCAGTTGTCAAAAACAAACCACTAATCCAAAATGGCTGATAATGCTAACGTATGATAAACATATGTGTACCAACTTAACGACAAACAAAAAATCGATAATCGAATGTACACAGCCCGCAAAAATTCCAAATTCACCTTTTCTTTTGAACAGGCCTCGTATATTTTTGCCACTAGGGTGCGCGAAAAATCGCTGGACGACATTTAAACCCTGCCTTTACCCATATAACGTGACCATTATTAAGTTAGTTCCTACTTTATATTAATTTATCTTATCGTTCTCATCAAATTAACTAACTATAAGCAGAAAATAGAGGTCCAGCGTCTCAATAGCGTCTTGGTGGTATTGCCCCGAGGTCGTAACTCAGTGTGACCATTTAGCATTTGACCCAATCATCTCAAGGCATCAGTTATCCCGATCGTCTCGTGACCTCGGGACCAGAGGTCGGACGTCCCAGCCTCCGCGGGACCAATTGGTTGACATTATGCTCTTCTGATAGAGACTAGACCTCTCGCCTATTATTATACCCTCGCGTAGTAATAATAGGAACATAGCATCATTATTTTTATTAATTTGCATTTTCAAAATTATTAATTGTATTATTGACTGACCTTCTCTGTTGTAACTCATCCAGTTCAACATTCCTTGCCGTAGACTCAGAAACAATGAATTGCTGTTCCTGAATCATCACTCTACTAATTATGGGTATTATTCTCCACTGTCCAGAATGTCAAGATTCGTTAACTCAAGACATGGTCTTGACATTTTTGGTAGCAGTCTAAATGATTTTTTGTCATTCTTTAATGACTCTACCAAAACTTTGACTTGACCTTGGCATTGATTTGAATATTCTCTCTTAAGTATATTTTGTCCTATTTTTGTCATAGCTTCATTATAATATAATGTATGTGCTGTTTTTTATCTGTTGCTCTTTTTTATCATTTCGTGTTTTGTATTTTTTTTGTAATTGTCCGTTAGTTTGTAAATAAATAAATTACTATAGTAATTCGAACGGTTGATGAAAAATTATATCGATGACTCAAAGTGTAAGTATTTTAACTTCAATTTTAGTCATGTGTCTTTACTACTGGTATTTCAATGTATGGTGCTCTGTGCTGATAAAGGCGAAGCATTTCCTCAATGGCCTTGGAACTCGAACTAAATTTCACACTCCTTACGCTTGTGGTGATAGTTTAATACGCCGCCTTCCTTGGAGTAACAATATATGGAGAGAGAGCTAATTCTTTTTACCCAACCTATACAAATTTGGGATAAATCACTTTCTCCGGGTTTTTACGTCGTACACCATAAGAAAGAAAGAGACAGCAAATTTTCCCAAATTATCACACCGCTTTAAGGTACTGTAAAGATGTTCTTCGTGTCCCGCGTCTCCGTTGACTCTGCCCACACATTTTCATATGCGACATAAATGGACATAAGTCGACGGTTTTTTAGGTTATATGATGTATTTTTGTTTGCGACAATACTATGAAAGAGTGGTTATACGAATAAACAAAAACATTTTGTCGACATGTGCTATGAGTGGTTGTATAAATACCCTAGCCCTAGTCCTAGCCACGCCCAGGTCTAGCTGAATCCGGCAAACCTCATCAAAACTGACTACAGCAGCGCTCCCTCTTGTATATTATTTCTCTGAGAGTCCAACTGCTCCCAACCGTCTAGAGCCAGTGAAACTACGATACTACAATACCTTAAAGCGGTGTGATAATTTGGGAAAATTCGTTGTCTCTTTCTTTCTCGTGGTGTACGATATGAAAACCCGGAGAAAGTGATTTATCCCAAGTTTGTATAGGTTGGGTAAAAATAATCAGCTCTCTCTCCATATATAATCCATGGTTGGACTCTTGTGCGGTATTCACTGTAAAACTCATAGAGTTGGTAGAGTAGTATCTATCGAAGGCAGTGAAGTCAGTTTTTGACTTGTTTTTGATGATTTTAACCTGACTCAGCGCACCTGGGCATGGTTAAGACTAAGGCTACGGTATTTATACATCCATTCATATCACATATCGACATAATGTTTTTGTTTATTCGTATGGCCACTTTTTCACAGTATTTTTATCAACATAAATATAGCATATAACCTAAAACACCGTTTAGTTGTGTCAAGTTCAGTGGCATAATACAAAATGTGGGCGGAGTCCCGCGGTGAACCAGGAGCTTAAGATCATTGCGACAGTATATAGAAGCGGTCTATGAAATTTGTTGTCTCTTTCTCTTTAATGGTGTACGACGTAAAAACCCAGGGAAAGTGATTTATCTCAAGTTTGTATAGGTTGGGTAAAAAGAATTAGCTCTCTCTCCATATATACTACAAGGTTGGACTTTTGTACGGTATTCACTGTAAAACTGTTCAAATCCAATGGGAGAAGAATATTTCAGGCCACCGTTCACTCGAACGTCCGAATGGCACCACCTACTGCGCGGGTCGGGCAGTTCGCTTTATTGAATTACCCGGGTAAACACAGTCTCTGTCGATTCCTTTATTGGACCAATGGCCCAATGAAGGCAATCAGCCAATAACCACAACACACGGGCGCAATCTCGGCCAATTGGACGAACGTGCCACGAAACGGCCATAAAAGCAATTGACACCAGACCAACAATCCCCCAGTCAGTCAGTGCAAACAGTTCACCTTTTATTGATTTTAATAATACCATTTTTTTTACATTATTCCACTATTTTTTTTACATGAATACCGCAAAGAGTCTCAACGACGGCCTCCATGGTCGAGTGGTAAGACGCTCGACTACGAATCCAAAGGTCGCGGGTTCAAACCCGGCGTGCGCCAATAACTTTTATTTAATTAATATGTGTCATAACACATTTAATTCATATAAAAATAATAACAAGTATATTTGCGGCACGTTCCAGAGTGGTAGATACTCTAAGTATCGCCCTGGTGAAAGACCACCATTCAGAATCGAAACGTTGCTTGAAATGGCTTAAGCCGTGTTTGGTGACCAGATCTGAATAGCCAGGTACTTCCCAACCTTCCTCTTCCCGATCTCCTTCCCCTCCCCACTACCTTCAGCCTCACAACATACCCAATTTGGGGATGCCATAGTCTCACTGGCTCTAGACGGTTGGGAGCAGTTGAGACTCTTGTGCGGTATTCATGTAAAACAAAAAAAAAAAAACTGCTCCCAACCGTCTAGAGCCAGTGAGACTATGGCATCCCCAAATAGGGTATTTTGTGAGGCTGAAGGTAGTGGGGAGGGGGAGATTGGGAAGAGGAAGGTTGGAAAGTATCTGGCTATTCAGATCTGGTCACCAAATACGGCTAAAGCCATTTCAAGCAACGTTTCGATTCTGAATGGTGGTCTTTAGTCGTAGTAAGAGTTTTTTTTTAATTGTCAGGTTATTTGTTTGTATTTCTTTAAGGGGGAGTAGACACTGTTTTAATTTACGAAATTATAGTGATATTTTTACACAATATGAAAAAGATTATATTTTAACGACATACATATTTATGTATATATTTTTTTTTATTTACGTAAGCTTAGTATTTACCAAATACAAATCAGAAATTGGCCTTATTTGGGTCCGCTATATGTATAATATGACTTTGTTTTTTTTTTAAGTGTTAGTGTGTTCAAAAAATACCTTAAACATTTTGCTTTTTTTTTGACAGTCATATATTTACAATTTTTTGTTTGAAATAGGGGTCATTTCCTTATCTTATAAACACTACATTTATTGTTTTTTTTGAGAATCGATTGCGAAAGTATTAGTTAAAAAAGAAAAAAAAAAAACTATCACTGAGAGCTTTATGCGTTTATTTTTAATCAATTATTGGTATTTTCAAAATAATTTTAAATGGCTTTGTTTTGTAGTAATTAGGGTTTAATGATTTTTTTTGTCTAAATCTTACCGTAAGGTGGCGCCCATATTAAAAATGTGGCGAAACTTTGAACTTATTATCTAGCATGTTTTCTTACCTTCGGGTTATGTTCTTTTCTGACAACAGAGGGTATTTTAAATTAAATACTTAAAAATGCAGTTGAAAAAAGATACTCCATTTCTTTGAAATCTACTCACAGGTATATCCCTTCGAGTGAATTTTACGAGGAATTTGTAAAAATATCCAATATTGATTTATGATCGTCTCTGCAAACCATATAATATTATTGCATGCAGATTTATTATATCTGCATGCCTTTTTCAATACTCAAGCATACATTTGTTAAAATTAAACATTTTTTTCGTATCGGGCGATACTGAGTGGATCTACCACTTCAAAACATTTTTAAAATATTTTTTTGTGAATACCGCACAAGAGTCTCCACTGCTCGCAACCGGGGTATGTTGTGAGGCTGAAGATAATGGGGAGGGGAAGGAGATGGGGAAAAAGAAAGTTGGGAAGTACCTGGCTATTCAGAACTAGTCACCAAACACGGCTAATGCCATTTCAAGCAAATTTTAACCAAATCCTGTACTGTGTGACAAATTCAGAAAGTCAATTTTTTAAATTTTGATCCCATGCCCTATATCGGAAAAAAAACTAAAAAATAAATCATAATTATTATTTTAAGTTTATAAGTGTGTCTATCTGATGGAACCTGCCAGGTTAGTATGTTCCTGTATATTTCCTTATTTGAAATAGGAAATATTATCTAATAATAGAACATAAGATCTGTACAGCGTCCTTGAGGTGATTTTTCACAAAAACGGCGCTATACAAATCATCCGAATATTATTATTACTAAGCAATGTTCCGATTCTGAATAGTGGTCTTTCACCAGGGCGATGATACTTAAAGTATCTAACACTCTGTAACGCGCCGCAAATATACTTTTTATTATTTTAATATGAATTAAATGTGTTATGACACATATTAATTAAATAAAAGTTATTGGCGCACGCCGGGTTTGAACTTGCGACCTTTGGATTCGTAGTCGAGCGTCTTACCACTCGACCAAGGAGACGGTCCGAATACAGCATATAAAAAAATCCCGCAAATACACTTTACGAGTAAATACCTATCAGTCAAATTTCGAGCGGCTATTTTGTACGCTGTCGCAACGCTGGCTGCGGGCGAAAATAAAGAGTCCCGCGCCATCGCGTTCAAACCTTTTGAATTAGTTTTTAAATCGTTATATCTTCGAAAATAATGTACATATTTTAATAAAAATTTCTACGTAGTACTCAGCACACCCCTGTTTTAAAATTATTTACCACTAAAAATCAAATAAAATTAGTAATGCAACTCAATTAACCGAAAACAAGTCAGTCTCAGTGCTGTCAGTGCTGGGTCATTAATAATGAAAAGCTCATTTTGGTTCAATTTTTTTAATTATATTTTATTTATTTTATCAAGACGCTAGATATTGCCTGTTATCTGATGTTTCGGGTGTCGCTCGGATGGTCAGAAATAATCGTGTGACATCGGAAATTGCCCCGCCCCCAAATCTAACACTTCTCGCGGTACCCTTGTAGCTTATCTTAGCCCTTAGGTGCCCAGAATGCCCATTACGGTAAATTTTTATGGTCGGTGGCATTTTTCGGTCATTGGTGTCTACCGCTCGCCCGGTATGTTTATTTATCAAAAGTACAAAAAATAATACAGTAAGTAAACAATCATACGGTATATACTATTATTAACTTTAGTTTTACAGATTCATGTGAAATAAATACGGAAAGATCGTGAAATTTATTAGCATCTTTCGTTGTATCTGCAGAAAATTATTTAAATACAAGAAACATAAATGATCAATTAGCCCCGCGGGTAGCTTCTTGACGTAGATTACTATTATTATTTTTCTGTGATTTATTGAACATGTCGTTGTATCCGCGGAAATCATAAACTGACGGAAATCACGTCCGATACAACTATATAGAAACATCCCGCAAATACACTATCCTCCTATGTACCTATCAGTCAATGAACACATTTCGGCTATTTTGTACGCTGGCTCCGGGCGAAAATATAGGTCCCGCGCCATGGGTTGCGAATATTTTAAATTAGTTTTAAATCGCTATATCTTCGAAAATATGTACATATTTTAATAAAAAAGAAATCTACGTAGTACTCAGCACCTTCCTGTTTAAAACTATTTACGGAAAATTGAATAAAATTAGTAATGCATCGCAATTAACCGAAAACAAAGTCAGTGTTGGGTCATTAATAATGGAAAGTTCATTATGGTTTAATTTTTTTGGTATAAATAATAATAATAATAGTAAATGGATAACTTTTATAGCGCCGTTTTGTGGGAAAATCACCT